>VYYT01000765.1:0-188981 GCA_032988895.1 Colletotrichum kahawae | reverse complement strand
ATTAATCTATAAGTATATATAATAGCTTTATTAAAGCTATAGTTATAGTTACTATTAATAGTATACTATAGAAACTTCTAGAAACTTATAGAAACTTATAAAAAGTAATAGTAACTAAAAGAATATTTAAAAAAACTAAAAGAAATAATATTATTAATACTAATTAATATTATATATACTACTATAAATAATTTAATAATATTTTCATAGTTTTTTTTAGGATTTTTAGATTAATATAACTATATATTCTATTTATAGTAAAAAAGTTACTATAAATAGTATATTTTATACTAATTAGTATACTAGTAGTATAATAATACTAGACTAGTATTTAACTAGTAATACTAATACTAGACTAGTATTTAACTAGTAATACTAATACTAGACTAGTATAAACTCCACCGTACTAATACTAGACTTACTAATACTAGACTAGACTAATACTAAATACTAGTAGTATTTTTTCCAACCCTGGCCAGAGCTCCCGTCAACAGTTCTGCGTCGTCGGGCCGGACACGATAACAACAACGGAGCCTGTACGCACAGCTGGTCGCTGTGCATGCAGATAACATCCACTGGAAATGATGAGTAGTTGCTCTGCTGGCCAATAAGTCTGCGGCTGCAGCAACGTGTCTATCTGATCGTCATTACATGCAAGCATTGAATTAGGTACCATCGTTGCGAAAACAATGGCGCAGAGACAACGAAATCGGGACGGGCAACCAGGCGGCAATTCCACACACATGACCAGCTAACTTAGGTGATGGCCGGCTATATCGTCGACTGCAATGTCGTGGGCGAACGGAGACCCCAACATCCCGCGCGGCCAAGCAAGAGCATCCTCGGATGAGGCGGTTGAGAGGCTGCTGTGCCACATATGGAAGTTCTCTCCAAGACGGGCAGGAGGGCTGTTTCTCGTTCCCATAGGTTACATTGAGGTGTGCGGCGGGTCACGGAGGCTCGGAGCTGGCGGCAGACATGCGAGACAAGCTCGGAGCTCTGAGCGGACGGCGAGGATCAGCAAAGCGCCAACTGAATAATGTCGACGCTGTTACTCCTTGCTAACGCAGGCACCGAGTCCGGCGTCTGTAGCACAGTAAGGTACCTACCGTAATTCGCCCTCTCACCCACAAGTCGGTGGGCGGACGATTCGTGGGGGAACGGCCCGTTTCCCAGATATCCCCGGATGTCCAACAAGTCAATATTGCCTACCTAGTAAACATCGTCCAGTCTCACCGTGAGGCGCATCGTCCTTGGCCAGGCCCAGGTCAAGGCTGCAATGTCTACCGTTGGGCACATTGTTGTGTGCAATGCAGTTGGCTGGCTGGCGTTCCGAAATTCGGACGATGGGGTGGGTGCTCCGAAAGAAGCCGCCCAGACATCCACAATTCTCGGCTTTTCGCGCGCAAAAACGGGGTGCTTGATACGGAGAGGAAACTGGAGACAGCGTGGGCAGGACAGATTTTACAAGATGTGTGGATACAATGGGTACGTAAAAAGACGGGGACTCCTTAGTGGGAGTCGAGATCCAGAGATTGACAGGATAGATTGATTGGAGTCGGTTGGGGGGGCACCGGCGGCATGAAACGGTACCAGTCGGGCTTTCTCTCTCCCTCGAGCTCCTTACCTCAGGTATCGACGGCCTAGAGGAATCCCGTCGCAATTGAAACCAGCCCTGAGTAAGTTAAGGGACACGATGTTGTGCGAATATGGGATCCCAGGCATCGTCTGAGGAGGGAGGCCACTGGGAAGAGTCCTTTGTAGACAGAGTGTCAGATGGCGGCTGAGTGAGTCTCTCAATCATTCCTAGGTACCTACATCAAGTTCAATGGTCTGGTCTGGTCTGGTCTGGACAGGCTGCCCTGCTGTCTTGTTGGACGTTTGGGCCGCGGGACGTTGGGGATCGCGCCAAAGGGCTCAATCGCAGCAGGTCAACCGGGTGAAAAAGTACCTCGTGCGCCGAAATGTGCAGCACCGATACCTCACCGCCAGCGGCTGTCCCGTATGCCCGGGGCTTCCACAATCCACTGGCAGGTATTTCCGTCCACACCTGCCGCCCAAAGTGATGTAACTTTCGTGCAGGGGGTCAAGTCCGGGAACGCCTACCTCATATTTTTTTTGCCATTGCGCCTTTTTCTCAAGACCTGGACTTTTCCTTCCTCTTCCCGACTTCCACTCCTCACCAGTCCCTCACCTCTCAGTATTCTCACAATGGCCTCTGTCGCGCGTCTTTCCTCCTCGGCTCTGAGGACCTCCCTCAGGGCCTCCCCCTTCAATGCCAGACTGACGGCTTTCAACCGCGCCCGCTGCTACTCCTCCAAGAACCAGGTAACACAGCTTCCCGCCCGTCCGAATACCTCGGGTATCCTGAAGCTGACACGTTCGCATCCAGACCCTCAAGGAGCGCTTCGCTGAGCTCCTCCCGGAGAAGATCGAGGAGGTCAAGGCCCTGAGAAAGTATGCCAATATCCATTGACTCCCTTATCTCTACACTGGATAGCCCCGCTAACCTCGTCGTCGCAGAGAGCATGGCTCTAAGGTCATTGACAAGGTCACTCTCGACCAGGTCTACGGTGGTGCCCGTGGCATCAAGTGCCTCGTCTGGGAGGGTTCCGTCCTCGACTCCGAGGAGGGTATCCGTTTCCGCGGCAAGACCATCCCCGAGTGCCAGGAGCTTCTGCCCAAGGCTCCCGGCGGCAAGGAGCCCCTTCCTGAGGGTAAGTTTGACTGCCGCGATAGTCGCGCATTCGCATCCGACTGACGAGATGTCTAGGTCTCTTCTGGCTTCTCCTGACCGGTGAGGTTCCTACCGAGCAGCAGGTCCGCGACCTGTCCGCCGAGTGGGCTGCCCGCTCCGACATCCCCAAGTTCGTCGAGGAGCTCATCGACCACTGCCCTACCGACCTCCACCCCATGGCTCAGTTCTCCCTTGCCGTCACCGCTCTCGAGCACACCTCTTCCTTCGCCAAGGCCTACGCCAAGGGTGTCAACAAGAAGGAGTACTGGGGATACACCTTCGAGGACTCCATGGACCTGATTGCCAAGCTGCCCACCATTGCCGCTCGCATCTACCAGAACGTCTTCAAGGGCGGAAAGGTCGCTCCCGTCCAGAAGGACAAGGACTACTCCTTCAACTTCGCCAACCAGCTCGGCTTCGGCAACAACGCTGACTTCATTGAGCTGATGCGTCTCTACCTGACCATCCACACTGACCACGAGGGTGGCAACGTCTCTGCCCACACCACTCACCTGGTCGGCTCTGCCCTGTCCTCCCCCTTCCTGTCCGTCCCCGCTGGTCTCAACGGTCTGGCCGGTCCTCTCCACGGCCTGGCTAACCAGGAGGTCCTGAACTGGCTCACCGAGATGAAGAAGTCCGTCGGCGACGATCTCTCTGACAAGGCCATCACCGACTACCTCTGGTCCACCCTGAACGCCGGCCGTGTCGTCCCCGGTTACGGCCACGCCGTCCTCCGCAAGACTGACCCCCGTTACATGGCTCAGCGCAAGTTCGCCCAGGGTACGTATCTGCAGCCAACATGAGGATTGCGAGTGCGGAAAGCTAACAGCCCTACAGAGAAGATGCCCAACGACCCCATGTTCAACCTCGTCTCCCAGGTCTACAAGATCGCCCCCAAGGTTCTCACCGAGCACGGCAAGACCAAGAACCCCTTCCCCAACGTCGATGCCCACTCCGGTGTCCTCCTCCAGTACTACGGTCTCACCGAGGCCAACTACTACACCGTCCTCTTCGGTGTTTCCCGCGCCATCGGTGTCCTTCCCCAGCTCATCATCGACCGCGCTCTCGGCGCCCCCATCGAGCGCCCCAAGTCCTTCTCTACCGAGAAGTGGGCCGAGCTCGCCAAGAAGCTCTAAACATTTACGCTTAGAGGTAGAGGATACAAAAAATGGAGAAGGCGCAGGCGCGGGTAGAACCGCGTGTGCGGAAAAGGCAGCAGGATCGTGTGCGCGATCAACAATAGACATGACAGGCAGCGTGTTGTTTCAGTCGGGGTGGATAGAAAGGCTATGGGCGATACCATCCACTGCGCTTGTACAATACCGAGACGTGCTGCTTTTACCGGGTTTTTCTGGGTTGTTTTAGTTACCTTGGCCGAGGCTGGCTGTCCGAATACACCAATGCTATTTTGAAGTTTTACAACTGTCTGTTCTCGAAGCTTGGAGCACAACTGGAGCTGACGTGTGAAGATGGGATGATGTGAGAGGCAACAATTGCCGATCTACGGGATGGAGTTCGTGCGACAGTGACAAGACGGCGCCGCGATGCATGGACGCGGCCGGACTGAGGAGCTATCCTAGCTTGTTGGAGACGAGTTGGAGTTCCTGCAGGAGCGACAGGGACACGCACGCGCCGGGCTCACTAACATGATGCGCCTTACATAAGGTAAGCGCGAGATGCCTTACATCGGGATGGCGGCGGGGCTTGTTGGCCATCGAGTCCAGCATACGGAGATGTCCCCATGGCGAGTCCGGAGCAGCAAACACGAAGCAAACAAACAGGGAAGGTAGGCTTGGAGGTGGTCGTCGAAGCTGCAAAAGCAAGACAATTAACAACGACGACGGGGCACCACCGAGGACTCGCCGGCGAAGGCAGAGGCAATGAACAGCATGATTGGAGCAAATGGCAGTTTTGGTAACACAAAAGTGGACGAGTGCATGGAGATGCGTATGAGGTTGAGGCTTTGCGGTCAATATTTGCGTGGCTTGCTCGGAAGATCCCCACGGAATTTTGCGTTGAGCTCTCCAGATGGGGACAAGGCTGGAGCTGTTGGGGAGGTTGAGCTCCAGGACGAGCGTCTTAGTGCCCGTTTGGTGTGGTTGGCGGAGAACCCACGGGCCAGTCCGTGGCACTGCGACTGCGACAGATGGAACCCGCGCCGGCGGACCCTTTTTTTTCTCTCTATTTTTTTGGGATTGGTGCTGGAAGCTCAGCTCACAGCTCTGTTGTGAGTGGTTGGTGGTGTCTCCTGAGATGAAGTCCGACGAGGTAGGCAGAGGGAAGAATGGACGGGCTTGCTGATGACTTCTCTCAGCTTCTTGTCCCCTGAGCTGACATCAGACCGCATCTTGGCAGCAAGTACATATGGCGGGCAGCAGGGAATGCAATAAGACAATTGCCGCCATTGTTCAGGTCAGCAGAGGATTCGAGACGGCGGGAGACGTACAGGGAGAAGGAAAGGGAGTTCTCGTCTTATAATGATTAGGTACTACAGCGTGTCTAGACAATTGGGCTCCTCGCGACGCTCGAGGACAGTCTCACAATTTGACATTCCAATGCAGCCCTTCATGTAACCGATACTACGACAACAGGCTGGTTTACAGGCAGTCGCAAAGTACCCGGGAGTCATCCTCGCCAAGCTGACATACGCTGCTGCAACCATTGGGGGAAAGGGCAGCAAGGGCTCGGCCACCTGCCTCGAGGGAGCCAACCAAGTGGCTGGATAGGACACATCTGTTCCTTTTTTGTGGCTATGTGATCTGCTGCTGCTGCGCTGAGCTCCTCCTCAGCAGCAGCTCAGCAGCCCAGAATTAGCCCGCCCTGGGGCCATCTGGGAACCAGGAAAGCCAAAAAAAATTTTTGAGGAGCTCCAAGTGTCCCCCCCCCGGTTCACTGTTTCCCTCCAGAACCCACCCAATTCCCACGTGCAAAAAGCGCCCTCTCCCTCGCTCCCAGCCCTGGAACAATCCTCCTGTTCTTTCCTGTTCACTGTTCCAACTCCCCTACTGAGAACTACCACCCCGACTCAAGTCAATCCCGACGCTTTTTCGCTCGTCTCTCTCTAACAGACACCTAACAAATTCCCCCTTTGCCTCGGTCTTCCCCCGAGACAAGCCCCGAACAGCTCGATATCCGAGGTCTTTCCCAGCTTTTATCCCGCAACCTACCGCATTCCCCATTCCAAGCTAAAGCTTGCTCCATTCACAAGCATTACCCCATACCACCCATAAACCGACGACTACAACCGCCGTCCTCCCCCGCGAAGAAGCACCCTCTTCCCTTGGTCAGGGCCCCTTTCCGTCATCACAAGTAGCAGAGCCATGGTCGCCGTCGCCACTATGCCCGCCCCCATCGGGGAGCCCCAGAAGCTGGAGAAGAAGCCCATCAAGTTCTCCAACTTGCTGTTGGGCGCCGGTTTGAACATGTTCGAGGTCACCACGCTCGGCCAGCCGCTCGAGGTCGTCAAGACCACCATGGCTGCCAACCGTGGCGACGGCTTTGGCACTGCCCTGGGCCGCATTTGGGGACGTGGTGGTGTCCTTGGTTGTGAGTAATACCCAATCCCCCTTACGAACGAATTGAACTCGACAAAACCACATCCGAATCAATGCATTCGAGCATCCAATGCTGACCTGACCCCTCAATAGTCTACCAGGGTCTTATTCCTTGGGCCTGGATCGAAGCCTCCACCAAGGGCGCCGTCCTCCTCTTCGTCGCCTCCGAAGCCGAATTCTACGCCCGCAGCTACGGCGCCTCTGAATTCGGCGGTGGTATCGCTGGTGGTATCACTGGCGGTGTGGCCCAGGCTTATGCCACCATGGGCTTCTGCACTTGCATGAAGACGGTCGAGATTACCAAGCACAAGATGGCCGCCGCGGGCGTTGCGCCCCAGAGCACCTTCGCAACTTTCATGGACATTTACCGCAAGGAGGGTATCCGCGGTATCAACAAGGGTGTCAATGCTGTCGCTATCCGCCAGATGACCAACTGGGGTTCCCGTTTCGGTCTGTCCCGTCTCGCTGAGCAGGGCATCCGTGACGCCACCGGCAAGAAGGACGGTGAGAAGCTCGGCGCCTGGGAGAAGATTCTTGCCTCCAGTCTTGGTGGTGGTCTCAGCGCCTGGAACCAGCCCATCGAGGTCATTCGTGTTGAGATGCAGAGCAAGAAGGAGGACCCCAACCGACCCAAGAAGATGACTGTCGGTAACACTTTCCGCTACATCTACTCGACCAACGGCATCGCCGGTCTCTACCGCGGCGTTGCCCCCCGTATTGGTCTCGGCGTCTGGCAGACGGTTTGCATGGTTGCCATGGGTGATATGTGAGTTATCCCGCATCGAGATACTTTTGGACCAAGCTAACCACGATGACTACAGGGCTAAGACTTATGTCGAGAAGCTCACCGGCGACAAGGTCACCGCTAAGCACTAAGAAACGGCGTTTCGGAAACAATACCTGGAAAGGCTATTGGGCTTAGAATTAGGCTGGCTGACAAAATGTCGGGGGCGGGACTCCGTGTCCGTGTTGGGGAGCCGCCGTTGCTCCATCAACACCACGGACTACTCCGCCGATGCCCCGTGCGAGTGAAATCCCGGGGCTCCGCGTCTGTATCTGTTCTTCATATTGCTTCTGCTTTCACTTAGAGATCCGCTTTGTTGGGATGCGCTCCTTTTTGCGTCTTTTGGAACTATAGACAAATGCTCCATGAAACAACGTAGACCCATCCTTTTTGCTCCTCCGTGACATGCGCGCCGGTGGATCAAGGGCGTAGCGTAGTAGCAGCAGGAGCCACCCCCACCGCTCCCGATCAACCTTCGTGATAATGCGATACGGAGTCGATCCGGTTCGACGTCCGTTCCTGACGCGGCGCGGTCTGCGCGGCTCCAGGGCCGGCCGAGCGTTTAGAGTTTTTGCCTCTCCCGCCGGGAAAGATAAGGAAAGGAAGCTTGACGGGTAGCCGCGCGCATCTGGGGGGGTCACGGACTCCATTTTGATTATCCTTGCCGCACCACCCTGTGAAACATTTCAAGTGCTTGCGGGAACCCGCGATCTCGGGATGGGGAGAGGAGATGGTTCCACTGGAGCAGATGGCGCCATGGGGTCCGCTTTGGCGAGAGATGGTCTTGGCGGCGCGGGTAGGGGGGTTCTTGTCGACGGTTCTGCGAGGGGTGGCTGGGTTGTTGGATGATTTGTGTTTGCGGTAAGATGCTCGAGAAGAACCTGGCTTCTTCGGGCTGTCTGGCTGCGAGTGTTTCGATGGAAGGCAGAGGGACTGGGAACAATCCCTGACGCATTGAGAGCGCTGTGTCTTCTAGATGGCTGACTTGGCTGGACATAGAGACTGAGAGACGGGTGGTTTGTTCTTAATCAAGCGCCAATGCGCTGATTCCAGGTTCCTTTTGCACATTCAAGATAGGATGTAGGTTGGATCCGTCGAAGCTTGTTGACATTCACACTGAAGTCAGACTTGGAGTAGATTCTCAAGCTTGCCGTCCATCTTTCGTGCCGTTGGTGTATTTGGTGGGAACAACCACAAGACAGTTGCAGAGGCACTTGATGGTGTGTGGTGAGCTAGCAGATTCCGGCCCTTGGACGGTGATGGTCGTGTGTCTCGGGCGGCTTTCATGTTGAGTTCAACAACCTCCAAAAAGAGCACATGCAAATAGCGATGGGAGGGAATCTGCCACTTGGTCTTGGTTTGTTAGTTCTCAGGCGCTTATGACGGCAACTTAAATACTTCCAAATGGGGAAGATCTTCGTGGACTAGCAGATATTTCTCCCTGGCGGTTCATCGATATAGAAGACAGAATGTGTTATGCTGAGATGAGCCACTGTTTAGGAGACTACGGTGGATGGGCAGCGCTTTTAAAAAACCGACTGGTGTTCAAGGAACGACAGGAGCGTACATGCTTTTGCCAGCTTCATGAAGATGGCCTCCCGATGCCTGCCTGACGATATAAAGCAACCGCATAGTTCGTCTATGAAGTCGGCATCGACGAATGTGGATTCCATGTGGCAAGATGCACGTCGGAGTCTGAACTTTGATTCAAAACCTCCAGTTCATGCTGCCTGCCCTCTGTTGATGAAAAGCCTTTGCTCGCATTGTCGATCTTCCAAGGACATACGGCTCCCGTCTATCCTCGCACTTGAAGTATCTTAGATGATACTGCATGGACGACCAAGATTGCGAGGCTCAGATATGCTGAGTCACTATTGATGGCCTTTGGCCCCTTGCATTGGACTGATTTGAACTTTCCGAAGCTTTTCTGAAAAGATGGAGAAACCCGATGTCATTAATTACAGGTCAGTATTTGTGGCTGCAAATTAGATATATGTAATGTTTTGGTGGCAACCAGAACTCGTTGATGACCAGTTGACCCCTGCATACACATTGGCGGTTTGGAGTGTTTAAAGCAAGGTAGTCGCGGAGGGGCGGGTTGGGGAACCACGAAGATCAAAACGATGCTCGTGTTGCGCGAGAATGTAGGCGATACAACTGCGAACATCATATGTCGTCTCCAGCAGGAAAGAGTATCCTACTATGTACACCATACCATCGAGTTGAACAGTTTGAGGACGACAATGGAATTTGTGGTCTTTCACTTAGCATAGACAGCCTATTGCGTGTTGTATGGCGCCTGCTGACCAGAGTCACAGTTCGTAGGAGATTGCCTTTGGGGCTAACAAGTTAATGGGAAAGGAAATACATTTTTCTCTGTTGAATGTTCAGCAAAGATTTCACATCTGTTATTTTAAAGACGCGGGAATTAGGGCTGCCTGGAATCAACCACGTGGTGCCTAGACGCATAGTCCTCAATAGAGCCGAGGATAAGAAGTCAGGCTATCCGTAGAAACTAGCCTGTCATTTCTTCTTAAAATTCACCCATGGAAGATCCTCCCTAGATGAGGTACATTTTCTATTTCTTGGGTTGCTTTCTTGATTGAATGGCATGGGATCACAAGTGCTTGTGTATTGGTTGGAGTCTGGGGTTTTTGAGTAAGAAATGCATACTCGCAAGATGAGGATTACTGATAGAGCTAAGAAATTACCATTGCTTTGCGCTGGCGGCTGGTCCAGGCTCTGTTTGAATGCACAGAAACGCTGTCAAAAAATATGCAGACTGGTTTTGTCTTCACTTGTTTGCCTTTCCACTCCTTGCGCTGCCTCATTGGCCTGCTCATACGCTCTTACAATCCGAAGACATGGACATAGACGTGATTACTTGCAGTATACGTTCTGTCATTGTGCGCCACAATACCTTGATGAGAATGGAGAGGGTAAAGTATTGACGTGTGGTGGCTAATTTATAGAGACAAGGTGTCCTTCTGCTTCGGACGCAGCCTTCGTTCAGCAGGAGCTCGTGGCCTAGCCCGTTGGCTTCCAAAATTGATCTGGCTTGGGGTATGTACAGGAATCACGCGGCCTCTTGTAGTCTGACGTCACAGGCCGGAGATGGGGAGAGAGTAGCTTCACCCCGTAGGCAACGATACCTTGGGCTCTTGTCCCGGCCGCCCGAATGCTTAGTTGGAATATGAACCTGGACCATCGACGTGCTTAGGATTTACTCCCTTAGATTGTTTTTCCTTTGGATGTGCTGATTAGCTGACTAAAATCAGGCGAAGGTATCTGCGCAGACTGCTGAGTTACTTGAAAGATGCGAGATAAACAAGCGCTCAAGGGTTGAGAGCGTCAGAGTTGCGTGTCTCAAGACCTGACTTCTGTCTTGGGCGGCGTGATGATATGCGGCTTTTAATTCATTCTATGTGGTTGTGTCCCAAGCGCCAGGCCGCTGAGATTCGAGAACTTCATGCGCCGGCATATATTTGCTGATAGTGAGATGATGTCTAGAGGCACATTTCCTGGGTGCAACTCTCGCGCAAAGAGACCCGTCCATTTGTGGACTACGAAGTGAAGAGCCTCTGATAACTCATTTCGAAAGTCTGTACCGTCGTATCTTGTGTAGCAGCGGACGACTGCACTTATAAGCGACACTACTGTGATGAGCTGCATGACGTCTTTGTAGGGTGCGCTCCTAGATACTCCGATCCGTTAGTTGGTACAAGTGAGGGCGCAATTAAGGGCACAAGTGAGAATCATTTGATGAAGACGCATTTTTTGAATACAAATGAGTAGATATAGCGGCCTGTCGCCCTGTTTATGCCATGCTGTACATAGATCTCTGCAAGACAGTCCTTTCTGCTCGCAATGGAACCGAGCCAACTCGAAGTATTTCGGAGACAGGTTGACTCTTGGTCAACCGATCCAAATCCTGCTGCCAGACCGAAATTCTTGCTTCCCAGTAATTCAAGACAACCCGCTGAATCCGAAGTCTAGTAGCATGATGAAGTGTTGTTTTTTAAACAAGATTGAGCTCCTGTCACCCTCCGCCCCTTCAAACTCCTTCGAATGCTCGACTATGAAACTGCAGGCTCACTTACTACGAAACTCTCAAACCAAATCGAACCGGAAAACAAATACTGGGGTTGAACAGCATCAGCATCGAAGATTTACTATTTTCAGGAGAATTAGGGCCAAGACACGCCTCGATGTCAAATCCCTTGAAGGGATAATTCTACGACTACAACCAGGATAGGGTCACAGATAGATATGGCTCTGCGTTCACAAAGATTAAGGACGGAGATTAGGACCAAGGGCGGAGTCCACGTTCCACTGCTACTGAGCAGTGGTTCCTGTTTGTCTGCTTCTAGTCGGCCAGCAAGGTATTGGGCCATCAAGGCTCCGTAGGGCAAAGCGGTCATGCGCACCAATTTTATTATCGAGGTTGTTAGTACTGTTTCCGGCGGAAGTTCAAAGTTTGCTAAACCTTGAGGAGACTGGCTTTCTTAGCTTAGGCATGACGAAAATACCGCGTAACATGCCTCTACTATATTTATGGGCAATGAAGTGATTCACGGAGTGGAAGATGTTAAGTAAGCTCCGTAGTTATAGACTAAGTTGAAAATGCGGGTATCAGCGAGTCCCCGATAAATGACATAACTCTGACAAAGATGCAAACAGCTATTATAATCCTATTTAAAAGTTCAAAACGACATCCTGCTGTCTCGACAGAGCAAGTTCGTGCTGAAAAGCGATGATTGATTACATTTTGGACAATCAGCAAACGAACGAGGCGAGGCGGTGCTGTGTTCCTCACGTATCAAAGCTATAAGACACTAAGGTCCTCGCTTGTGTTTTCGTATTTCGTCATTTTCTCTGGTGTATTTGGTATGAATAACCGGCGGGACTTCGTAGTAGACTCTACATATGCCCTTATTCTCTTAGGGCCCATCTTTAAAGTTGTCGGGCATATGTGCTTTCCACGACATTCTCTGAAGTCTACGAAGGAGCTCCGGAAGTCCAGAAGAACTCTTGACGCTGGAGTTGTCATTGCCTCTTGGGTTGCGTTTATATACCGGCCGCAGTCTTCCTGTCTGCTCCAATGCCCCCGAGTATCCAACCGGTCCATCGAGGCACCGAAGGCTTGTGAAGTCGCGAGATGTTTTTTTAAACCAACCTACCATCATAATGCGCTCGAGATACTGACGTCAAACCCAAAAGTTCCCAAGACGAATGTCCAAGTTGTGGTTGATCGACGCATTTCCTAACCGAAAGAACAACGCCCAATCACACTCAGGTCTTATCCGCTCCAAAGTCTTGAAAAGGGCCACTTACACCAATCCATGCTTAAATGAAGCAGCAAACAAACCAATGTGTCCATAGGTTTGTTCGAAAAGGCCGATACTAGCTATTCAACAACTAGCTCTTTATTCTAAGGGCATGATACACAACTCTTCAATGTCCAGAGAATTGTTATCTCAACTCTGGCCTCCTTCACCGTCACAGACGTATTAACTCGAATAGCGACAACAGGTAGCATTCATTGCAGACAGACCAGCTCACATGGCCTCGCACTTACATCCTACCTCCCGTTAGAAAACAGAATTGGTTCTGCCGCGGCTCGTGTCTTTCGCCGCCATCCGTAATGGCAATAGGCTCAACTCATTGCCGCGAGAATATTCATTGACCTGAACTACGGCCACTTATATACAAACCCCAAACATCACCAGTGACATGTATCATACGGTCCGTAACAACTTCGCTCGCGGTCTCACAAGCCATTCTCCATCTCGCCAACGCAAACCACCACTCTTCTACTCCCTGCCCCAGAGCCCAAACTGACACCAAGTACAACCACCACCACACCCTCCCACTCAACCCATGACCCGTCCGTCCCTACCTGAATAATGAGGCTCTGCGCCCAAACCCACCTCGACATCCACCTCGCGCCTTCACCGCACCTCCCCTGCCTCTTCTTCACCGCCAAAAACTCAACCTCCAGCCACAAACTCAATGGGCTTCTCCCTCGTCCAGGAACGACACACCCTTCTTCTACCCACAAACCCAGCCACAGAACGGTAAGCTTCCCTTACCGCCGAGCCCCAGTCTCCCGTTTCAACTCCACACAACCCACCCCAGGCCCGAAAGCGATGCCGGGGAGAGAGTCCAGAGGCTCAGCCATCCGGGGACACTCACCTCGCCCCAAAAGCCGCCATCACAGCCACAGAAGCCCAAAACCCCATGGAACTGCAAACTATCACGTCGCCTTCTTCCGTGTCGTCTGTTCCTCCGGAAAACCATGTTCAATGTAAAGTAGACAGAACACACAACAGGGGCGTGTTCCCAATAACCGTGATAACCGTGCCACCCGTCCCAGCCGACCTGACCTGCCGCCACTCCCTCGCCAAGTTGAGCCGAAAAAGATGATGACATCAACTTCGTCCGATATGCGCGACGAAATACCCAAGGTTTTCAATAACTCAACCCAAACAAAAAATCTCATAAGCCACACAGACTCACAGCCCAGCCCGCCCCTGGATCGATCTCGTTATCGCTACGTTACTTGCCGCAGAGCGCGAGATCTAGATCTAGGCACACACATTCTCACACACGCCCAGAAAGCCTCGCGAGCCGATGTCTTCACTTGCCGGATGTGATGTAGACCAGGAACAAGGAGAGACGTTGCGTTCATCGGGAAGAAATCATCCATATCGGACGAAGGAGTCAGCATCATCATCATCGTCTAGGTTTAGGACACGCACATCACTCGCATCGAACTATTCAACTCCGTGGGAGAGAGCATGGCACAACCTGCAATTGGCGCTTATCTCCGCGCTCATTATAAAACGCGATATCATTGCTATTTCATCAAACTTCAAGCACGCAGCGGCAACCCAGCCCGTCACACGATTCCATCCGGTCGGGTCCCCAATTCAGCACGCACGCACGCTCCGTGACAGCTCTGACAGGAAGAAATCCCCCAACGAAAGATCCGGTGTCATCTATGCATGTAGGATCGCAGGAAGACGCAGTGTCTTCTACTGCGTGAGATCAGACCGCAAAACAACAGGTAGCGGCAAATCTATCCGGACGTTAGGCCCAAGCTCACTCAATCATCCACTCCCAACATCCCAAAGAAAAGAGGACAAAAAGGGTTTCGAAACATTGCAACCCAAAAATGCACAGACGCCTTCGTGCCCAACACTTGACAGAACCAAGACTGCAAAACCCCGAGGTCCCTGCTGGTATGGATGTTGCGAGATGGCCCGACACTGTGTACATGTCAAAAGTCATGTCATGCCACCGCTGCGTCTCGTTTTTTCTTGCTTCTTGCGCAAACCCCACAACGTTGATGAAACTCGAAACGCACCGCGTCGAGGAAACGAGACGGTTGAAGATTGGAAGGAAACGCATGAATTTCACCCGTTGATCACCACGAGGGAAGATTGGAACTGTAAACAAAAGACCGGACGAACACCAAATGGCCGGGTTACTCCGCCCAAGTCCAGAACTCTGGGGTAAACACCAATGCTGGCGTGGCGTGTACTGCGGACATCCTTTGCAAGTTGCAACCAGCAGACATGCCGCCGCGGCATTGCACACCTCTCGGGTTGGGTTTCGCCTTACGCAGAAAAAAAGCCAAAATGATCTGCTGGGCCGCCATAGTCGGTCGCATCTGGCTGGGCATTTCCGTAGCGCGGGGGAAAAAGAGTGATCTCTCAGGAGAAAAGAAGCTTATTTCCCCCATCGAACTCGACTGACTTGCAGATTGGCAATCGCCAATGTTGCCAATATGCTCCTAGGCGTCTTGGCTGCTCCGAGTCTCCCGACGGTGGTGCAACAGTCGGTTGGCTATCAATGTCTCGTTGCGATCGTCCGCAGGGAGACACGAAGGCGGACAAGGTGCGTTGATGGTGACTGCGCAGAGAAAAGTGTCTGTGAAAGAAGGGAAGAGGATGAAGTGTCGTCGCAAAATGACCCCTTCAAGCCAGACGCCGCCGAGCCGACGCCTGCCGCTCACTAACAGCAAGCTAAGTGCTGAAGAGGCTATTTTCCCCTTGCGCGCTGTTGCCCTGGGGAAGCCAAGAAAGGGCCAAGACAACAAAAGGGGCCTGGCTTGAGTCAACAGATAAACAAATCAACACAGGCAAACCTGCACAGGGAAAAAAAAAAAAACCCCTCTCACACGCTCTGAGATGCACTGAGTCTCCACACTGTGCTCAGCGTGAAGCGCCCCGGGACCTGCGGTGTCTGTCGAAAATGGTGCGTAGGTGATCGCAATTAGTGTCCGCAGCGGTCATCCTCCAAGATGACTGAGTTAATCCGCTTCCAAGCTTGCTTCTAGAAGGGCGGAAGCACGAGGAAGACGGCGGAGGAGGTGGACGGGCGGATGGGTTCTGCTTGCATTGCTGTCGTCGCCTGTGGAGAAAACACTTGGCCAATGTTGAAGTCCATCTATGATCTGGGCCGTATGGGCGACGGTCGCATACGGTGCCGGGAAGGCGCCGGGAGGAGCTGGCTGCATCTCTGGGTTCTGGCGCCATCTTGTTGTCTGGTCTCTGGATTGCCGCGGCTCGGTCGCTGCAAGATGGAGACCCCAATCAAAATGCCAGATCCATTGCATCCCATCCGTCCAACGCGAGCAAAGCATTCGGCTCCGTACCGCCCTAAAGTGCAAGGTCGGCTCCAAGTGTGGAACATCGGACAGGACTTGCGTGCCAATGGCCTTCCTTCCGTCGAGCGCTACCTCACCGATAGCTGGACGGAGACTTTCCGGGCTTCACTCCCACAAGGTAGGAATACCTCACGGCGTATTATGGGCCAGGCCATCCTCATGATGGGTCCCAACACCGACCGCAAGAGGGAAACCGCGGCACAGAAACCGGCCCTATTCCCGGCAGGGAGCAAGAGCTCAGTGCCCACCGACTCGTCCCCTTTCTCGTGCCTTCTCACGGTACGGGGCGGGCGGGATCCCATAGGCCATGCTCCATAGCGACGAACCACAGCAAGATACGGCCCGTAATCGTTAGCCAACGGCAACTCCACGCTGTGAATGTGAATCCTCACCGCTTGATGACGACGTGCCGTATGGAATGTCACCTGGTAACTCCCGGTGCCGTCGCCTCTCGTAAGACAAATCCGGCCCATCCCAGCCTCGCCTGGGCTGCCCTGCACCGCTGGTCTGTCTGAGCGTGCAAGATCCCGCTAGAAATCCAACGTTGGACGTCCATCTTGGCTATCGAGTCCCAAATTAATCACTTCGACAAAGAATTACGTTGTCAAGAAACTGTAAACCGGCTTCTCGACCGGGTTTCACTTTCATTGGTGTGTTTCAGGAGCTTGCCTGGCTTGCTCCCCGAAGCTGTCGGTGGTGAGCTGTGCCGTATGCGTGTGGCGCGCATGCGACCTCGCAGGCCGCAGTCAGCCGCCTCGATGCGATGCTGTGCTGCGCGCGTCGTCCTCGACGTTCCATCGCCAAGTAGCGTAGCGAGTCGAGCCGACGAGTCGAGTTGCGCCGTTTTTCCAACGACGGCACAACGTTAGCGGCCGACCCAGAGGCTTTAGCAGCATTCCAATTTTTCCTTCCGGAAAGATTCGAAGCGTCTTGGCCGCAGCTGCAGCTAAATTGTCAATTCAGGTACGGTGCAGCGCGTGCTTGAATGTCTCCATTCAGACTTAATTGCTTGCTGTAGTCAGACGGAGACTCAATCTCGAATTTTGGCTCAATAGCAGTCCACTTCCACACCCCTCCAGACAGCCCTCCCACGGCCTATGACGTCCATCGTGGAGGCATCAGACGCATTGAGCAATTTCAATCGGACGAGATGAAGCGGCGTGTCGGCAGACTGGGAGGATCGCCCCTTCTTTTCATTAAGAGCAATCGAAATTCGACTCCAGGCCTAATCGAGCCCTATCAGGTACGCGCCGGTTCCGTGGTGACTGATGTAAACAAACGCGATGGTATCCATTCCACCCACAGGTTAATGTCCGAAGATGCCAGGGTTCATGGGCGCAAAGACGGTGACACGATGCAAATGAGGAAGCATGCCAACCGTTCCCCCCAATGACAGCACAGTCTGGCGCCTGCGATTTAACCCTTTTCGCTTGAAGTGCTTCAAAAGCGTGCCGTATCCGTTGATAATTCAATTCAACAAGAGGAGAATCTGTTGCGTTGGTAGGGGATGATCTTGATCCAAGACTTCCCAAGTCCAATATTGACATTATCAATGCTGAGGTCGCTCCGCTGCTCCTCAGCCCATGGTTCTCCACTGACAAGCCCACGTCCGGAGGTGGACGGGGGGATGGATGCTGGATCACCTCATCACCCACAACAATCCAGATGAACGCTGCAAGCTGGGTTTAACCCCAGCGGTCGCGCCCAGAAGACCCTGCTGGACGGCGGCATTCAGTGTGCCGTGCGCTGGGGAAGACGGCGTCGCGTGTAACCATGGCCGATAGTCTGGCAGCTGGATCGGGATTCGTGGCGTGGCGGGACCGAGCCTTTATCGTGACTAATCCCTGCGTGTCATTACGTGCAAATGTGCACCAGCAATGCACAAGAGTAAACGAGATGACTGAGGGGCCCAAGTCCTAGAGGCCAGTTGTGCAACGACGATAGGGGTGCTGATCGCATTCACGAGAGGCGGACCGTCTCGCACGCCATTGTTGGAGGTTAGCGATTGAACATCGCCAAGTCGCCGGCCAATAATTCGAGGATCAGTTCTCTCCTCGTACATAGCATCAGTGCGTTTGGATGGCCACGGATTGCATTGGGGTATTTCTCGCTCAATCCCCTCATTCCCCCACGGTTGAGCGGAAGTTTGCGGATGGGACTAGATAGCCAAGAAGGATCATCTATACTTGGAAATGGCCGTGTCTTAGAAACCTGCAAATGAGGCGGTCGTAGGTTGGAAAAAGGCGCATATCAAAATGCGGAAGAGGCTGTCATCGTGGGCGGCCAAGACTTGTAAAGAGACGATTCGTTACAGGCCCTGACCTTCTCCAACTTCACTAGAGCCGACTGACTCGGAATGGGGGTCATGTAGACCCGAACGACGGCCGAATGAGGCTTCGACCGGCAGGCTCACAGCAGCAAGCGCGGGAGAATCAGGGCCGTCAAATCCCCGCACTCTACAGGATGCGGGAGCGGAGGCACAGTGCAGCGAGGGCGATTCGAGGGACGAAATCGGGGGAAACAAGCAGCCGGGGGGCGTTTCCGACCTGTGGTGGTGGGTAGTGGTGCAGCGGTACAGTGGTGTGCCCCAGGAGGCCAAGACCAGATGTGTGGACGATATGCAAATCATCCAATCCGGCTGCAAGATTTGAAATGGCTCATCTCTGCCGGCTCAGGCGCTGCGTGCTTCATTGCTAAGAACGGAGATGTGGGAGAGCACAAAGACGGCGGTGAGAAAGCGCCGAGAGTCTCCACGAGTCCACGAGGACAATTGCGAGGTAAGGCGAGCGAAGGCGAGAATCCTCCAGGCTCCAGCTGTCCAGGTTCGCGGCAGGTTACCGCCGTTAGATTCTGGAGAATCAGACAGGCCCGGTGAGAACACAAGGGCTCAATGTAGGCCCGGGCGTCGTCCGTGGCCACCGGCAAGGCATGGCAGGCTGGGATAGTGAAAGTAGCCGTGTATGACAGAGAGGCGTATCCGTAATTCGTGCCAGTCTCTCGGTGAGCTGTTTCAGTGTCGGCGAATTTGTGCTAAGCTAGGAGTCCCCATCGAAGTGGCTGTCAACCGGATGATTAAACGGGCAGGCGGCTCGGTAGTTCCAGCGCGTGCGAAGGCAAAATGGCCAAGCAGACCGAGGACGAGCGTGGAAGGCTGGATCTCCCGGCCTCCACAACGGCGAGACCGAAGGCTGACCGACACGGCTCCGATCACAAGGTTGGCGAGAACTGGTTTCTGGAAATGCGCGCCTCGTACGGAGATAGCTCAACCATCGATCGGGTGGAATTCCCAAATAGCTTAGGTCAGCTGTGTGGTTCGCGAGGCGAGGCAAGAGGCGTTTGTTAGTCATGCTGCCATTGTGAGTGGTGGGTGCGAAAGCGACCTGTCGAGTGGTGCGGATCGGCCGGAGCGGCGAAGGCTGACTGAGTAAGAGAGAGGTTAGGAATTGAAAGCCCTTGTCGGGATGACGTAGAGGCGCGCGCGAAACCTTTCCTGATGGACGAGGCTCGGAGAAGGGATTGGGGCCATCGGTGCGATTCCGACTCGGCATATCTGCTGGTTCGTGATCCAATTCTGAGTTGGGCATGCCAGCTCAGCAAAGCACAGGGCAAGGCAGAACGTCCGGCCGGGATCCATTTCCAAAGGCTTCGGTATTCGGTAGTGCTACAGGTACGGATACACATGGCCCATGTTTTTCTTGCCTGACGAGCTGGAGCTCGAGGTGGACAATCAGCGAGGGTTTTTTCCGCAAACAATGGGGGACCCTGTATGCATGCGAGGTGCGGTGAACAGTGGGTAACCGTCCCGTAGCGCGTGCCTGATAGTCGAGAACACAACGTGGATAATGCGTATTAGCTCGCTGAGGTTATTCTCCGCCGGTCCAGATGGCGGATGGTCTATGGATGAGGCCGAGCATCGAGAACAATTCGATACGGGCCATTACGGCTTCAACTGCCTCATGGAGAGTGTCTTCGAGAGGCATTTTGGGGTAGCTGCTGCACTTGATGCAGGACCTAGCCAATGCCGAGAGTCGAATCCCACGTTTCCCCGGGCTGGAGAAGCACCTAGACCAGAGTCGCGCAGCAGGACGAGACCGCGTCGAGCCTTGGCCTTGGGGAAAGCGACGTCGAGGGCATCCCGAGCCTGTCAGGTCATCGTCCTGGCCCATCTACAGCGGGGCGGGCTGGGCGAAAGCTCGGTTTCTCGTTCGCCGGGATCCATGTTAGATGGGCCAGCGGAAGGGATTAGAGGTGGGCGGGCGAAATGGTGGGGATGGCAGCTTTCCGCTTGAGGGGAATACTGGACGGATACGCAGCATGCAGCAGGGTACGTAGTGTACGTGACCTTTCTTTGCCAGCCTCCAACTCCATCATCTCCATGGAGGACAGGGTCTTGGATTGGGGATTTGGGGAAGACCAACAGGGTCTCGGCGATGGACGCGGCTGGCACGTCGTGGCAGGACGAGGGAGGCTTGGGGTCGATAGTGGGATTCGAAGTCGGTGTCGTCGGTCGTGTCGTTCGTACACCGCGGTAGGTATCCGTAGACTGGGGGAGGTCTGTTGAACGACAGGCAATGGTTGTGTGTGGGCGTGAATTGTGGATGGCCCGGCTTAATGGATTGACCTGAGCGAGGAGCGGGATGTGTTAGCGGCGACAGCGGGGCTGGCGGCGATTGCCCTAGCACGAAAGAAGACAAGACCAAGTCGTTGCGGAATAGCCGCCCCAAGAGCCTAATGCTAATGCATCTTGCAAGACTGGTGCAGGTGCAGTAGGGTGGTTTTGATAGTGGCGGTTGCCGGTAGCTTTCTACCTGCAAGGCAAGGAAGGCCGTCCTTGTGTTGCTCAAGAGGGCACCCACAAGACACGGGTAGTGCGCGATCTGTCACTGTACGTAACGTCGAGACATCAGAAACACCCGTGGATGCAGGAATCGAAATGCACGCATGTCCGGAGTGCCTCGCATAGCGCTCTTTTTGTCATTCGTCAGTCCTGTAGTGAGGCGCAACCTGCAGCCTACGGAGGAAGAAGACACTCCCGTCCACGTCTAGCGCCCAAGGGATGGCCGAGGTGCCGAATTCAGTATACGGAACGTCTGTGGTTGGACAGTGAATGCCGTTCATCGGCTGCTGCTGCAGAACCAGAGGAAGAATTCCGTCAGTTGAGAAAGAAAAAATTCATCCAGACATTCAAATGACAGACCAATGAACGGCACAGTACGTATCGTCCAACACAGGCCGCCTTACCCGTAGCTGTTAGCCAGCAGGGCGGCACTGGCCAGTCTCATTAAAGCCAAGGCTCAGAAATTGGAAAGAAAATGGCGCTCCGACAGTGCGGACACGGTGCACGGTGGTGGAAAAGTTTGAAAGGGCCGTTTCCTGATAAGAGACGGGACGATTGGCAGGTTTCGATTGATTGGGGGTTCGCATTCGCAGGGCGCTGGGCAAGCAAGAAAAAGCTGGGCATTCTGCAGGGTTGATGACGGTCGCCTTCGACTCCCAACTACCTACCATCTTCCCAGCCACCCCAAAGAAAGCCTGTTGTCAAAGCTCAATCACGAGCAGCCAGGGCCCCGGAGTGGTCGACGCTCATGACTGGCAGCGACTCTGGGAGAGCCAAAAGCTTGTTGTGATCCACTTTCCTGGAGTCATGGACAACGACAGCGACGACGACAACGATGGGAAGAAGCTGTCGTCTGGACCGTGCTGCTGTCCTGTCCTTGAAACTGTGTGGATGCCGTAATGTCCCATGTCGAAAGATGTTCAGGGAAGATACGTGATTCAAGTTTTTCACAACTTGCACTAGTAGCCGTGTTAGTCTGAGACGACAGAATGGCACGCGGCGTGTAGTCCGCGATGCGTGTGTGTGATGACTGACTGAAGAAAACAGCGACTGCAGTCCATCATCTCCATCCACAAAATCCCGGGCGGGACAAGCCTCGTGGGAGCCCGAATGCGCCAATTGGCGTCGCATTGTTTCAATTGATCCGGGTGAGGCACTTAATGACCGTTGGATAGAGACATGGACCGTTGCTGTGCTGATGCTGACCGCCTTCCGTCCGCCCATCGGTTGTCACCGTTGTTGTCGTCGTCGTTGTCGTCGACCTGGTCATGTTCCGTCAACCCATGAAACCGTCCAACCAGCCACCCATCGCGGGCGTCAAAGCTCACAGCAGCGGTGCGGTTCCATTCGGGCGGCAAGGGACAGAGTCGGAGGCAAGCTGATGACAGCCATCAGCCGTTGGCGGCGCACGATCCAACAACTTGAGACGAGACGAGGCCGACGACAAAAACTCCACGGTGCAAGGCCTGCGATTGGGAGCAGTGTCGTCATTTGCAGCCACGGTGTAAAAATCGCGCAAGCCGCCCTTCGTCTTCCCACCGGCTGACTTTCATACCCTTACAGGCGAGCGACAGGCTGCGCAGGCGGCAGAATGTGCCCGTGTGCCTGGGCAGTCCCGGAGACCCCAGGAAGGGAAACAACGCGGAAAGGCCGCCTCGAAGACGAGGGCGAACAAAAAAAGCACGCAGTAAAAATCTAGCAATCCCGCGGCAGGGCAGAGGCTAGGCAGTCTGGTGTAAAGAAAGGTACGGGGAGCAGGATGTCAACAGGTACGTACGACGGAAGAAGAGCTTACCTCAAAATTACCTACAAATTGGTGTTTAACCTTCACTGCTTCTTGGTAGTCAGACCTGGACAGGGTACCGCCGACACCAGGTAGTGCTGCGTAAGGTTGTACGTACCTCGATTGGCGTTTTACCTCACCCACGCTCACCTTGCCCAGTCGGCGACTCCACAAGCTTGAGGTGAGGAAAGGAACAGCAGCCGCGGGCACACCTTTGCTGGCCGGCTGCTCCCCACGAGTGATGAGCGAGGTATCACCGACAGTCAGCGAGCCAGTCACAAGCCTCGGGACGGTGGGGGTTGCGGCGGTCCTGGGCGAGACGGGTGACTGAGCAAAGAAGAAGAAAAACCAAAAAAAACCGATACGTAGCCTTGGTCGTGTTAGTGCGGCGAGAAGCCGGTTCGCCCAGTAGAAGAGCATCCATACCTCTTAGGAGAAAAAAAAAAAAAGTGATTGAGGGACCACCTTCCCACTTCAAGCACACGGCGACTCCACCTGTGCTCCCACTGAGCCCAGGTACCTACCGCTGTACCCTACCTCTCCCCCCATGCTCTCAGTGACATTGTCCAATAAGCGGTGTTTCTTCCGCTGGGAAACCTGCACCTCACCTGGTCCTGGGAACTCTGGCCCGGCGAGTCCATGTGGGGCGTTGTACTTTGTTTACTCGCGAGATTACCTTGTCCGTCCCACCTGTCGCACTGTGACGCACACTGGCCAGCTGGCGAGTGTGTGCGCGCAAGGGTCCCCAAGGAAAAACAAGTCGTCTGGGTGTTTGCAAGGCCCTGCCGACCGCTGGGACTGGGAGCTTTGCCCCAAATGTGCCATCCCATCCGCGTAACCGCAGGGAAATCAGCACGGAAAAATCCCAAGCACCCTCAAGCTCTGGCGCAAGATGACGGCGTTGTTGGCCCGTGGGTGCTAAGCTTGAGGCGCTGCTCCCTCGCTCACTCATCGTTCGTCGTCACCAACACCGCCCGCTGCTTCAGCTGGCGCGTTACTAGATGGTTTTCCGCAGTATCTGTCATTGTCATCGGTCAGGCTGCTTGCGGCCTCGACGGTTCTTCGAATGGGAAAAAATTGCCGCCATAGCCAAGCCGGAGATACCCTCAGACACTTACAGAGAAAGGGAAAAAAACAAACATTTTGCTTCGTCGTCTCAAAGTTCAATCCATACTGTGTTGCAGGCTTGTACCTGGCACCCCCAGGCCATTGTATCCTAATACATTTTCATAGTTTAACTAGGTTCGTTCAAAGAGGTTTCTCTCGCGCTCATCATCAATCAATCCTTCCCTCGTCTGGATGACTGACTGGGCCCCCAGGCGAGGTCAGATCCTGACTGGTCTGGCCAGTCTTGGGTCCTGCTCAGTCGAGTGCTGCCCTGCCGCGTTGTGCCCGTCGCTGATGGATATCGCGTACCGTGAACCGATCTGGGCGTGTAGCTTCTCCAGCTTCATTTGCCTTCTCCGCGACCTGGCCAACAGGTACCTGCCTACTTTACCTTGTCTGGAGGTGGAGCCTTTATCATGGACCTGGACCTTACCTCACCTTCCCTGCACCTTTTGTTTCTTCTCCCCTACGGAGGACCTTGCCTTGCTGCTACCGTTGCTGCCATTGACCTTACCTTACGGCGCGCGTGTTAAGGTCTGGTCCGGTATTTGGCAGCTGTGCTTGACATTAAACATGCCTCGCGCAATGGAGCCATTGTCTCCTCCCATTTGGCGCTCTGAGCCCTGTGCCTGTCATGTGTAATAATTCTAATCGTCAGCTTTCAAGGGAAGCGAACAAGTCCTGTCCTGGCTTTGGCCTGGCCTTGTGGTCCTGCCGAACCGCTGCCGCTGCCGCCGCCGCCGTCCGCGGTCCATCGCCGTCCAGGTGCATCGCGTCGCTCTTTCCTCGCTCCTCCCTCGCTGTTGCGCTGGGTGCCCGAAAGACCTGCGAGAGAGAAAGAGACAGAGAAAAAAGCGGGCGGACTAGCAATACCGTCGGTTGCGGGTACGTAGAGTGGGTACCTCTCTGGGCCTTGGATTCACGGATTGGCCTTTTGGGTTGCTCTTTCCCTTTTCCTTTCGCTCTGCCCTGGGTCAGTGTCGGCCGGATAGCTCGCTCGACATGCTCCACGGCCCACGCCTTGCCTTCCACCACGCCCACCCACCCCAAAAAGGTCCCATCTCATCTCTCAATTCACTCCCCCGACCCACACCTCCCGCCTTGCAGACACACCCTCTACCACGGGTTGCGCCTGCTGCTTGTTGCTGTTGCTGTTGCTGTTGCTTCCTTCGCAGTGCTGCTGCTGCTGCACCACACACACATGCACATTGATGGCCCAGTCGTCGCCTCTTTCTGGTGTCGCTCGTGTCTCTCCCCCCCAGAGCCCGCACTTTCTTTAAAGTAGCGAAGCTTCCGCACCTCTTCGGCTGTGCTTCCTCTCTCTTCTTTTTTTCATCACCCACGAAGGCTGCCTCTAGGTATATAGATCGCCTTTCACATTCGTGTGGTGCTCAACCTCCCCCCCTCTCCACTCTCCCTCTTCTCAATCACCTTTCCTACGCGTATCCTGCGACCAAACCAGTATTTCTTAGGCTCGTCCTAGAAACCAGCAGCGCCTCGCCGTATTACGGAATACCTATCAACCTCAACACCTACTATTCGCGACCTAAACTCTTTTGGCGCATAATAGCCTGAGCAGAGCTCGTCTGCCTCAACACCAGTCGCCATGGCCGAGTCAAACGCCGCGGCGCCGGCCATCAACACGCCCATTGAGGGCCACAGATTCGACGAGAAGGCCCCCGTCGAGGCTCCCGCTGCCTCCAAGGCCAAGGTCGAGGAGGAAGAGGAGGAGGATGAGGATATCGATGCCCTTATCGAGGACCTCGAGAGTCAGGATGGCCACATCGATGAGGAGGAAGAGGGTACGTTGCCATCTCTGTGTAGTCCTCCCAAGTGGCAGCACTCGCTGGCAACTTGGCTGGGGCTACACACTCTCGTCACCAAAAGCATCAGCTAACACAATGGCTCGCAGACACCACCCCTGGCACTGGCCGTGTCGTCCCTGAGGATCAGCTCCAGACCGACACCCGTATGGGTCTCACTGAGGCAGAGGTTCTCAACCGCCGCAAGAAGTGGGGTCGCAACGAGATGGCTGAGGCCAAGGAGAACCTTGTCCTGAAGTTTGTATGTCGCCCCGCGCACCTTGTCAGTCTGCCACGAACCACTCGCTAACCTAGCTGCAGTTCATGTTCTTCGTCGGACCTATTCAGTTCGTCATGGAGGCCGCTGCCGTCCTGGCTGCCGGTCTTGAGGACTGGATCGATTTCGGTGTCATTTGCGGTCTTTTGCTGCTTAACGCTGTTGTCGGTTTCGTTCAGGAATTCCAGGCCGGATCTGTAAGTCAACTCGGCCCCACAACTGGCACGCGTTGCCAAGGGTCTCCCAGAACTGCATTGCTGACCCCCACTCTAGATTGTCGCCGAACTCAAGAAGACTCTTGCCCTGAAGGCTGTCGTTCTCCGTGACGGCACCCTGAAGGAGGTTGAGGCCCCCGAGGTTGTTCCCGGTGATATCCTCCAGGTTGAGGAGGGTACCATTATCCCCGCCGACGGAAAGATCGTGACCGAGGATGCCTTCCTCCAGGTCGACCAGTCCGCCATCACTGGTGAGTCTCTGGCTGTCGACAAGCACCAGAACGACTCTTGCTACGCTTCCTCCGCTATCAAGCGTGGTGAGGCTTTCATCATCGTTACCGCCACCGGTGACAACACCTTCGTCGGTCGCGCTGCCGCTCTCGTCAACGCTGCCAACTCCGGCACTGGTCACTTCACTGAGGTCCTGAACGGCATTGGTACCATTCTCCTGGTTCTCGTCGTCTTCACTCTCCTCATTGTCTGGGTTTCCTCTTTCTACCGCTCCAACGGCATTGTCGACATCCTTCGCTTCACCCTTGCCATTACCATTATCGGTGTCCCCGTCGGTCTTCCTGCCGTCGTCACCACCACCATGGCCGTCGGTGCTGCCTACCTCGCCAAGAAGAAGGCCATCGTCCAGAAGCTTTCCGCCATCGAGTCCCTTGCTGGTGTCGAGATTCTCTGCTCCGACAAGACCGGTACCCTGACCAAGAACAAGCTCTCTCTGGCTGAGCCCTACACCGTCGCCGGTGTCGACCCCGAGGACCTCATGCTCACTGCCTGCTTGGCTGCTTCCCGCAAGAAGAAGGGTATGGACGCCATCGACAAGGCTTTCTTGAAGTCGCTGCGCTACTACCCCCGCGCCAAGTCTGTCCTGTCCAAGTACCAGGTTCTTGAGTTCTTCCCCTTCGACCCCGTCTCCAAGAAGGTCACCGCCATCGTTCAGTCCCCCGCCGGTGAGCAGATTACCTGCGTCAAGGGTGCTCCTCTTTTCGTCCTCAAGACCGTCGAGCAGGACCACGAGATCCCCGAGGAGATCGACCAGGCCTACAAGAACAAGGTTGCCGAGTTCGCTACCCGTGGTTTCCGTTCCCTCGGTGTTGCCCGCAAGCGTGGTGAGAACGGTGCCTGGGAGATCCTCGGCATCATGCCCTGCTCTGACCCCCCTCGCCACGATACCGCCCGCACTGTCAACGAGGCCAAGGTTCTCGGTCTGTCCATCAAGATGCTTACTGGTGACGCCGTCGGTATCGCTCGTGAGACTTCCCGCCAGCTTGGTCTCGGCACCAACATCTACAACGCAGAGCGCCTTGGTCTCGGCGGTGGCGGCGACATGCCCGGTTCCGAGGTTTACGACTTCGTCGAGGCTGCCGATGGTTTCGCTGAGGTCTTCCCCCAGCACAAGTACAACGTCGTCGAGATTCTTCAGCAGCGTGGCTACCTCGTTGCCATGACTGGTGACGGTGTCAACGACGCTCCTTCCCTGAAGAAGGCCGATACTGGTATTGCTGTCGAGGGTGCCTCTGACGCCGCTCGCTCCGCTGCCGACATCGTCTTCCTTGCCCCCGGTCTTGGTGCCATCATCGACGCCCTCAAGACTTCCCGCCAGATTTTCCACCGCATGTACGCCTACGTCGTCTACCGTATCGCCCTGTCTATCCACTTGGAGATTTACCTTGGTCTCTGGATCGCCATTCTCAACCGTTCCCTGAACATTGAGCTTGTCGTCTTCATTGCCATTTTCGCCGATATCGCCACCCTTGCCATCGCCTACGACAACGCCCCCTTCTCCAAGACCCCCGTCAAGTGGAACCTGCCCAAGCTCTGGGGTATGTCCGTTCTCCTCGGTGTCGTCCTCGCTGTCGGTACCTGGATTACTGTCACCACCATGTACGCTCACGGCCCCGACGGCGGTATCGTCCAGAACTTCGGTAACATGGACGAGGTTCTCTTCCTTGAGATCTCCCTCACCGAGAACTGGCTGATCTTCGTCACCCGTGCCAACGGTCCCTTCTGGTCCTCCATCCCCTCGTGGCAGCTGTCTGGTGCCATCCTGGTTGTTGACATCCTCGCCACCCTCTTCTGTATCTTCGGTTGGTTCCAGCACGGCGAGCAGACCTCCATCGTCGCTGTCGTCCGTATCTGGATCTTCTCTTTCGGTGTCTTCTGCGTCTGCGCCGGAGTTTACTACATGCTCGAGGACAGCAAGGGCTTCGACAACCTCATGCATGGCAAGTCCCCCAAGGGCAGCCAGAAGCAGCGTTCGCTCGAGGACTTTGGTAAGTTTTTATATCCCACCCCACAAAAAGTGTCATGTTACAGAACACAAGCTAACTGTTTCACCAGTCGTTTCCCTGCAGCGTGTCTCTACCCAGCACGAGAAGTCGCAGTAAAGAAGGATGTCTCTTTAGAGTCGTACATCGGCTCTGGGTGCTCTTTCTTGGGCCGCATAGACATTTGGCCTTAATCAACCGGAGGAGGAGTGACATCGCCTTCTCTTTGTTTAAAACAGTTTGATGTCGACCCCATCGGTAATTACTGTGATTCGAGTGGAGGGGGAGAATACCCTAGTAGTGCGCAATAGACCTAATACAAATTCGTAAAATTTATGACAAACTTTCGCTGCCTCTCCAAGTGACTCTCCATGTGTTGGCTGGTTGAATGGGGTTTAATGGCGGTTAGCACAGCTTATGCAACACATTGAAACAGGGCATAACACGTCAACTCGTATCCAATCAAACATAAGCGTCCTCAAGGTCCGGCTATTACAAGTATATCCAATTGTTTTATTCTCTAGTCATTTGTGTATTCTATTGGGGAACGACAACATCCTTGGAGGTATCCAGCTCCTCGTGTCTTCTCAAGTCCATGGGCCGGTCAAGCAGGGGAACGACGTATGGGTCGAAGGTCTTCCAGTAGGGGTTCTCGAGGTGGTACTTTTGGCTCTGTGGTCGGAGAAGACAAGTCAGTCAAGCTGGTCATTGGCTACCCAATGGGTGTGTATTTGGGGAGGAAGGGAGGAGGTAGGTGGCTTTGGCTTACAGCCTCGGTCTCGAAGCGCTCGACGATGGTGAAGGACCTAGGGTCGTGGACGTCTTGCATGACGAACCAGCTGACGGTCTCCCTGTCCTTGGAGTAGACGCGGGACGCCTCGACGAGCTTGGCCTTGAGGCGGTCGACGGAGTCGGGGTGGTCGTTGGCGTGGAGGTGGACGGTGATTGTGTAGACCATTTTGGCGGTTTTCGGGTGGTTGAGGAGAGGTTGGATTGGGGGGTGGTTAGGAAGAGGTTTTGGGTAGCTTTGTGAGGTGGAAAGGAAAGGGGGAAAGGGAGCTTGGGGATAGCTGTCACTGGCCTTGGCGGGAAGTCTGGCGGAGGGGTGGAGGGGCAGCTCAGCAGAGGCACCTCAGAGGTGGAGGGGCGGCGGGGTGGGGAGGAGGGGTTTGAGTTTGGGTGGTGTGGATGGGGGTTTCTGCCCGTTTTTTCTCGTGGAACGCGTGGAATGTCTCTTGGGGTGAGGTGGTGTTTGGTTAAGCTTGGCTTCACGGGTAAGTGTCTTGGACATTGTGTGGTTTCTTTTTCTCGCTACGGTACTTGGGGTGGTTGTGTGTAACAATTGTTGGGAATGACTGGCTTGGGATGGTTTCAATTTGGTGCTGCGGATGTGAGGAGGCTGAATGGTTGTAAAGGTCACGGCGAACGCCCTGGAGGTTGGGGATAGGCATTTGGCTGGCGCCTCTTCATCCTCCGGCTATTTCTTCTACTGTATCATTCGCAAGTTCAAGCCGTAAAGTCGACCGTTTGATTCTTCTGAGATGCTATGCTAGACGTTTGTCCCGGGAGGTTGGTCACTTACCAGATCGCCGAGAGCCCCGTTCCACGGCGCGGAAAGCCGTCGTCGTTGACCGTCGAAAGCCGTTGTCAGACTTTGGCATGCTTCTAGATGAGCTAATCAGAGTTACCAAGATCATCAGTAGCCTCCGCGCCTCGGGGCCGTCTAGCCCTTTGGCCAAAACTTCAAGACACGGGGCGTATGTGTGTGGGATAAAGATCAAGCCTTTCCTAGCGGCCTTTGCCCGAGTTTGGCCGTTGATGGCTGCTTGTTGGAACAAGCGGAGGTTGGGGAAGACTCTTCAAGTGGACTTTGAGGCTGACCGGGGGGGAGAAACTTGTTCTAGTGCAAAAGCGACCGATTATTCCAGCGAGACCGAGGAGATGCCGCGCAGCTGGGCGTAGTGTTGGTTTGGTGATGGATGGTGGTGTGTACTGAGCTAATTCTTAGTCTCGCTTCTTCTCCAGAGAGCGATGGCCGCCGCGGTTCGTAGGCCTGGTGTGCTACGCGGGCTGCATCCCGCCTCCACACACGCGGCATTTGGGGCTGTCACATCAGCGGAGGTTTAGGGTAAGGCGCCGGGCTTACAGCGCTTCAATGCAGTGTACCACACCCTCTTCAGGGCGTCTCCGAGTTGCTCCTGTCTTGAGTTCGTAGGCCGGCGCCGGTGCCGACGACTGCCACTCCCTCCACTTTTCCCTTATTTTTCTTTTTTTTTCTTCCTTTGCTGGTGGTGTCCACCCCCGGCCATTCCTGCCGCTCATCCAACTTCATCAAAACCCCCGTTGCCGTACCATACTGCCAGCTCGGCGCCACCGACGCCATCTTCTCCCGGGGTTCTCTCCCCTTTGTCAGCTCGTCGACGACATCGTGCCGCAAGCCCCATGCATGGAATTCCCCCCAACCACACGTGCAGGTGACGATCTGCTGGAATCTGCTTCGGTGGTACACACCTTCTTGCATGGGCGGGCAACACACTACACACTCGCATCACCACATTGGCTCACAGTACTTTTCACTTAGCTTGTCAAACTGTGCGCCGCCCTGTTTGGATCAAAGGAAGCTAGTTAGATTTTTCTTTCTTTCTTCTTGGTGGTTTTACCTATTGGGGAAGCATACCCTCCTCCGCCTCCCAACGACTAGCACTCAAGTCATATCCTGTGCCACTCATCCCTTGGGCAGGCACTTACTCACCGGCCTTTCACCTCGGGACCGACGTCCCAGTGGTACAATTCTGATTCTTACCAAGCCTCGGAGCCGGAGAGAGCACAGCGCTGATTACGGCCCAAAACCGACGCCATGGCACCCCAACAACGGATGCAAATCCCTGGGTTCTACTATGGTGAGCTACCCGCACACCCACCCCACCCACCACCCCAGGGGTGACTTACACGGACAAACAAGAAACAAACCAGCTGACACAGAACTTCATAGACGAGGAGAAGGGAAAGTACTTCAAGATTGAAAGGGCGCAGTCAGCGCCGCAGAACGCCGCGTGGTCCGCAGAGAGCGTCAAGCGGCGCAAGATCAAGCATCGCGAGGCCGAGGCCGTCGCGGCGCGCCAGGAAAGGCTTAAGCGGCACATTGTCCGGTCCGCCGTGCTCCGGGACCCGCTCCTCGGCGGATTCCTCGAGGCCGAGCTCGGCACTGTGAGAAGGGAGAGGAAGATCCGGAGCGGTGGCGGCGGCGGCAGTAGCTTTGGGGTGAATGATGTCCCTGCCGCTGCCTGGGCGAGGGGGCTGACGGACAAGGGGGAGGTGCCGTTCGTGCCCAGCTTCGCGACGGGGAGGTTTCCCAACATCCCGTGCTTTTGGGTTGGTGGAGACGACGAAAAGACGGGGCTCGGGGTTGCGTATGCGAGTGAGTAGGCCCTAGTGAGGTCTTGGGTTGGTGTGCGTATGCTAAAGTGTTGCAGCTGTTGACGAGGAGACTGTGATCGGGTCGTATATACCCACGAACGAGAACGACGAGTATGTTCGTCTGGTGATCTACGGTGTCGAGATGCTGACATTTGCAGGATATCTTTCAGTACAGATGCTTCCAGTCGTCCGGAGCGTCGGTTGTCGCATCGCCACGAGATGATTGGCTGCCCTCAGATCTCATCCATCAACTACCACCCTCACTCACATCGTATGATCATAACATCACGGGAGCCGAGCAATAATACAAACCTCTACCTCTTTTCGCCACCACAGTCTGCCCCAAATGACCACCGACCGCAGTGGTTGCTTGACAGGGGTAACTTGTCCCCCCCATGTGCCGTTCACAGATCCCTTTCACTGACCCCTACACAGCTAACAACCTCCGTCACATCTCCTACCGCAGCGGCCGCTACGAGGGTGTCGTGAACTCAACGACCGTAGGACCACCCTCCTCATCCAACCTGATCTGCGTCATTGGCACCAGCTTCGGCCTGCTCAGGCTCATGGGCGACGAGCGCGTCAGATGGCTCGGTCCGGCCCGGCCTCGCCCTGGTCCCCCTGAGGGCGACTTTTTCGCCTCGTCCTTCCTCCCGGACAACCCCAATGTCCTCTTCGCGGGCGGCCGCAACCCCGCCGTGAAGCTGATCGACATGCGCACGATGTGGTCTGATTGGGAGCTCCTCCCCACCGGGCCCGTCGCGCACCTGGAAGCCGTGAACCCGCACCAGTTCGTCGCCGCGGGGCCGCGGTCGCGGATGGCGGTGTTCGACATACGATACTGCCGCGCGCGCCCGAACGGCATGCGGCCGGTGGTCGAGTTCGAGGGGTACAAGAACGAGGCGCACATGCACATCGGCTGGGCCGTCGACGCGGACGCCGGGGTTGTGGCGGCGGCGCACGATGACGGGTCCGTGGGGATGTATTCGCTGCTGTCGGGGCGAAGGCTGCGGTGTCCTGTCGTGGACGGGATCAAGGGCCGGACGCCGATTAAGAGTTTGAGGTTTACGAGTATGCCGGGGAAGCGGCACAAGAGCTTGTTTGTTGGATTGGGCCCGAATTTGAAGGTGATTAGTGTTGGGGCTATGGGGGCGGATGATGAGTGCTGATGGGTTTTGGAGTGTTGTAGGATACCCCTGAATTGAAAAGGCTATGGAGTTGATTGTCAAAGGAGGACGAAGCCGGGCTGAGATAAGTGAGTTGTGGAAGTTTGATGTATGAGTGTATGCAGACAGGGTACACATATATCAAGACCGATCATGATCATCTCTTCAGCAAAGCCCGCAGAACCCCCAATGTTTCTTTCAGTACGCAGCGTGACACACTACACTCACACACCTTCGCAGGAGCAAGATAGTAAGTTCAACGGCCAAGAACCATTCTAATTTCACAGTGATGGCGTCGTTGACTATTCTTGAGTCAATACTCAAGCACGAGCGGTCAAGGTCAGCGATGGGGCCCCGCCTCGCATACAGTGGTTGACATGAGGCTCGTCTCTCCTTGCCACGAGCAGAGTTGCTGCCTTGCACGTAGCGAGTCTTTGCTAAGGCCATTCCAATCTTCTGGTGGCCAGCCTAGAACCTTAAGCATGGCGCTGCTTAAATACCTGTGCATCAGTGGCTGAGTGTGCCCTTTGGACGGGCATTTCTCCCAGTGGCGAGTATGGGTATTCAAGTGATGTTGGGAGACGGCGAGGATGAGCAGGCCGATTTCTTCCGATGTTTCTCGTTCAGATTGCTTGGCAGGGAAAGCATTTCACGAGGACAGGCTATCACCATCCCTCATCAATCAAGGGGTTATGTTCTGCCCATGCAGCCACGCCTTCGACTGTGTGCCTCAGTACCTCTAAACAAATACTTGGGAAAGGATAAATAGCGTCGACAGAGGCTGAGGTCGTCGTTGTTCTTGGATAGCTCTGATTACATCGCTTTACCTCTCGTTTCCATGGGAAATGCCTACTCTGTGTTGAAAGCGCACTGATGATATTGACCAAATGAAATTGCTGGGGAAATTAGATATTGGGCATGAGCATAGCTTATAAAGACACTAAGAGAGATCTGGTTCTGTTCTATAAAATGAGACGGCGGCGCGAGATTGTTCTGCTGACAATGACGTCTTCGAGCAGATATCAGACCTTTATGAGGTTAAGACCTAGCTGTGTCCTAACAGCGTGCTAACTTTCGCTCGATGACTCCAATGACTTGTGGTCATCCTGAGCTCTTCTCTGGCCGATGTTGATTCTACACAATACTTCGAGGACCATAATGGCAAGCAACAGCCGCTGCCATTCCGTTCCCTTTCCTCCTGCTGCGATCATCCCTCGATACTGTGGATATATATCCTGCTCCGTCCACTTAGGAAACGAGTCTGATTCTCTTTACATTTAGTGAGAGCCGGTGTGAAGCAGATCCTGAGAAGCCTACAACTTTGAGGTTACGATGGGCTTTTTAAAGAGCTTACCTAAAGCGTCTTCGTGCCGTCTCTTTGACCTTGGCCAGACTCACTGCCAGTATTCCGAAAGGCGATCGCATCGTTGTTTTGTCCTTATAAACCTGTTGTCGAGTCCTCAAACTGTATTTTTAAGAACACAGAACAAATCGTCAACTAGCTTACTGCTGGGATTGCCGCTTTTGGGTGTGCGCCATGATTGAAAGCTCAGAGCTGTATCATCGTGATCATGAGGTGTCATGCGTCTAATCGCCGCATTTCTACAGACAAAATTCCGTAGCTCGTAGGCTCTGCTGGGCTATTCATGCCCGAATATAGCTGTGGCGAAGTAGGCTGATGATTCTGCAGCTGTGTTTAGCTGTAGTGAGGGGTAGACTGCGCTTGGTTTGAGTCGGACTTGAAGAAACCCCAGAAACCCAAGAAAGTTACATTTCTTGGCCAAAAGTATGAGACTAGTCTCAGTTTCTTGTATCGACAGACTGAAGTTGTGTTCTCTTTAGGTCTCTATGCGATTCCGTGTACTATGTTCGGCCTGACTGGCCCCTTATCGTAGCCGATCGATCTCGCGAAAAAAACGTATCAGCTGATATCTGAGTATCCTTCCCGGATTGAGAGTAGATGAACCAGATACATGGTCTGCTGTTGGCCTTCTAAGGTTCCACTGCTGCGAGCTGGAGTCTAGAGTCAACTCCTTTCCGAGAAACTATATCTTGCCAGGATTTGCCATTAGACCTCAAGGAGGCAAATGTAATCGCTTGGACAACTATGGCTACATTCTGCCGCCTTTCGTGATCACCAGCAGCAAAAATGCCCTATTCGCAGTCTCGAGACTTCATTTCGTTGTACAGGCTAGTGTTCCCGCTGCTGTCTGTGGAGTATTCTATGGACTGTACCGAGGATAAGAGAGCCCATTGAAACCAAGCCTACCTTCTGGGTTCCGCGTCACAGAAAGAGGCGCAGCACTGACATTGAAGACGTGATTCTGCGGGTGGGTCGAGCATACATACATATGTTGACCAGGAGCTCATTTGTGGTCAATCACAACCGGCTTTGCTCGAAGTTCTGTTTTATTATATCCCTACTTGTCCAGCCAGTTGTCGATGGGCTCTAATTTGCGCCTTTGGACTGCCAAGCTGGCAAGCTCTTGAAAGCTCCATTTGTGTGATTTAAAACGGCTCAGCTGATATTCGGATAGGTGAACCAGACAATCAAGGCGCTCCATCTGGTTTCGAATTTATTTACCTGGGACAAGATGTTGAAGCATTACCGGTTGGCGTATCCAAAATCCACGAGCCGTTTACCGTGACATGTGAAACCATCCCCCTCCGTCCCCGGACTTGTCTACGTATTTGAACGGTATGCATACCTCCCTTTGATATCAAAACAGAGCATACCGAGCTTCCATGTAGTCATCTGACTTCTCGGTCGGCATTGAAACATTTTGTTACTGAAGAAAGCCGTGCTTCGCAAAGTGCTCTTGAATTCGCGTTCGTTGTCTCTGTAACTGAGCAGAGAGGCTTGAAAGACTCACATTTAAAGTTGGCCAACAAGTCGTGGAACAGCTATAAATTTGCATCATTCTTCATTTTTCTCAATGTCACAAATGTGCATGTCCTAGCGGTACGCTCTTAAAGCTCGAGAGTAGATGACTACATATTCAATAGAATCCGGGCGTACTGACAGCGCCTATGCGAAAGGCCATGCTTGCAGGCTTGTGAGATGTGTTACATATAAAGCAACCCAATACCTGAGGGACGACCGAGGTGCCAGAAAAAGCCATCAAGTACCAGTGTGGAGTTGACGGGTAGAAAATAGCACACGCCCGTTTATCTGTGTTGAACTCACATGGAACGAGCCTCTTCCGTCAGTTGGAATAGCGATAGCGGCTTCACTGGTATTGCGTTTGTCCCCTCACTTCGCACATGAAAAAGAAGGAGAAATCATTTATAGGATCTCGAGCGTAAAGAACCCGATTATGGGATCACGATCTCGCCATCCGTTGTGATGCCACTTGCCCATCAGCATGCCTCCCATGGGTCGATTTGGCCCCTGAGTTGCAGATAAGACTCGAATACTGGGTGAAACTATACATCCCAGCTGTATTTTGTCTACCTAATGACTCCATCTAAGCTAGAATCAACTCTATATCCTCACAACAGCAGCCTCCCGAACCAACCTATCCCCAAGACCACCCACAACAGCCGCATTCACAAGCACCGTCTCCCCCCTTCCCCTCCTACCGCCCCTCCACCAAACGCCAATACACGCCCTCACCATCCTCGAAAACGCCTTGAGCCCTCTAGACCCCTTTGACACGTCCAAAACAACATCCTCCCACGCCCCCTGAACCTCATCGAACCCAACAGCCTCAACCCCGTGCCCGCAATGAACGTGCCCAAAGACATGCAACCTGGGCCTCACCCTCCACAACTCCCTCAACAGCATCTCACACCCCCAGTTCCCCCTCGGATCGTCCATGTGCCCCTTCGGCGGGGCATGCGTGACCAACACGTCCGTCCCCGCGGGAACCGTCCCCGCCCACGGATCCAGCGGCCCAGACCGCGGATACTGGAACGCCCAGCTCCCGTGCTGCGGCGTGTACGGGCTGCCGTACACGCGCACCTCCCTCGTCTTCGTGCCCCCGTCGCCGCCTGCAACCGGCACTTTGAGCGTGGCGGACGCGCAGTCGAGGTACACCACATCCCCCCAATCCACCTCGCCCTCTTCGTCTCGTTCCCTCAACCGCTCGTCGAGACAGAGGTCATGGTTCCCCGCCACCACGACCTTGAACCTGTGCTTTTGCGCCTTGATCCAGTCCACCGTCTCCTGCAGCTCGGCCCGCGTCCCCGAGACGGTGAGGTCGCCCGCGTGGACGAGGATGTCGCCCGGCGGCAGGCGCGGTCTGGTGTTGTGCGTGTCGGAGATGCAGACCACCGTCACTGCGTCTTCGCGAGGCACGACGGGGAAGGAGACGGGGAAGAAGGTGGAGAGATACCGTGCGATGGTGGTGATGGGCGAAGCGACGAGACGGTCCCATGATGTTTCTGGAGGCCGGTTGAGGATTGCGTCGAGGCCTGATGGGGGGTTTCTGAAGAAGCGCATGGTTGTTTTTTTGTTTCTATGCTTGAGTACTGATGGATCTTTGGCAGTGTTATATGGTAGATGTGAGGTCCGTATTAGAAGTTTTTCTACTTCATGGGTATATCAGATATGTGTTGCCTGGTAAGAAGACACCCTGGCCCGGCCGGCTAATAGGGCCAACTACATCTTTTCCTAGCCACGACACACAGCACATTGCGAGGTGGCTGTGTCATGAAAGAACTCGAGAACAGTCACAATTTTCGACAAAGCTCTGACTTTGAACAATTCAGTCTGTTGGTGGTGAGCTTTGTGCTCTCACTTTCAAGACCGCGTGATAGGTGGAGGGACGGGACTCATGACATGATTGTGACAAATCAGCTGATTTTGCGGGAACACAAGATTTCGTTTTCTTAGAAGACGTCTGTCTACGTTGATTTTGTTTCCCCAAGAGACACAGAAGAGATTCAAATGGAAAAACAATGACAAGCGGTTCCTTGGGTTTGGATCTGACAAAGATATTCAGGGTCCCTTGGTGAGATTTGCTGGCGCAGGGGGGGGGGGGGGGGGGGGTGTTTGCGCACCTCTAGGTTGGGCCTATTTTTGCGCGCACCCTGTCGTGCCAACGCGCGGCAAACGGCCAAAAAAAAAAATTAACAAGAAGAAAAAAGAACACCAAGAAAACAACAAAGGTTTTTGGGTGTGGTACTTGCGAAAAAGAAAAACAAATGGTACCACGCGCTATAAGTCAGTGCGTTCGTAAGAAATAGGCAGGTCAGCGACATGCAACCGTATAACGTCGCGTAGTGTTACATAGAGTGATTTGGATTATATCGATTTCAATGAAACAACATCAGTCACAAACAAGGAGGAGACATTAAGATACATGGAACGTGAGTGAGAGAGGAACTCTATGGGCGTGGCTACGGCTTTGGTGGATGCTTGAGGGGCGTGCGTGTGGTTGGGTGAGAGGGTTCGGGGGTGAGATGGTCTTGAAGGCTGGGTGTAAGTACTGTGTTACTGGCCGCTAAGATTGGCCGCTCTTTGCTGCGCACCTGTCATGTCCAAGCGCCGAACCAGTCCAAATAGAAAAATTATAAAGTAGAATGAAAAACATCAATTAAATAACAAAAGGTTTGCGGTGTGAGTCTTCGCGATAAGCAAAACATTAGGTCCATCCAGGATTCGAACCTGGGCTTACGGAAGATCTAGGTGTGAATCAGAATCCGACGTCCTAACCAACTAGACTAATAGACCGTCGGAGACAACGAAGAACAACTCCGTTTGTTGGAGATCCAGGCGTGAGATCGTAGCATATGTACTCAATATTTGCACCGCCCAAGGTCACACCGAAGCTCCTACGCCATTCCAGCAAGTCGATTAAATCCATTTGTTAAAGAGGGTGTGAGGTGAAAGTTCGATATTTATCGTCCCGCCATGACGGCGACACCACAGCATGTACCCTGCCGACCGGCCATACATCTTCTATGACTAGCCAAGTAAGAGGATGCTCACCGTCTTATGAAGTGCGACAGCTGAAGAACCCATGATCAAGAGTTGTATGCCGTCGGGTGTCATCCCGAGTAACGAAAGATTCTACTAAATAGTAAGACTCCCCAAACGCCAAACCATGCTATGCGCCTCGGAATCAAAGACAAGAAAAACAATGATGGCCAGAACACAATGCTTGACCCTCAATTCCACAACCCCCCAAAACCCGCGAGACCTTTTTTCAACAGGGCACCCAAGCTCATTTCAAGATAGCAATCAACAGAACCAAGATGATGATGAGCACAATGATGGCAATCATCTGCTTGCTCTCCCCCGCGTCCCTCGCGACCTTGCCCAGCTGCCGCCTTGCGCGGTCCAGCCGTCCCTGGTGCCGGTCCACGACACCGTCGACCTCGTCCAGCATCGCGACATGAGAATCCAGCTCGTCGCCGATCTGCATGCTCAGCTCCCGCTGGCGCCCGATAGACTCGCCCAGCCGGTCGAGGTGATCGTCCTGGTCGCGCATGATTTGTGAGTGGTACTCGTGGATCTGCTGATTGTCCATGCCCTCAGCCTGGTCGCGGTACCCCGCCGAGTCCGCCGGGTCGTCGCGATAGCGGCCCTCGCCGAAGAGGACGGCCGCATTGGGGTCCTCCGCGGCGGCGGCGGGCGAGTCGGTGAAGCGCACCGTCTTGTTCGCGGAGCCAACACCGCCGGCGGGGAGGCCGCGGAGGGAGCCCTTGAGCGGTTTCGTGGACTGAGCGGCGGCGAAGTCGGGAGAGAGGGACGGATCGTTGGGGGACGTGGTCGTGGACGAGGTGGACGGGTTCGAGAAGCCGTGGAACTGGGATGTGAGGTCTGAGTACTGCTTCTGCAGAGCGGGGAGGGAGTCGGTGATATTCTGGGCGGCGCTGCATTGGATCACATCTCTGGTCAGTGCATGTTTCTTTTTGGCTGAGGGTGATGTTGGTGGAGAAGGTCCGGAACATGACGTCGCTTGACGTTTTGGAGATATGGGGGTCTCTTTCTGTCGGGGAAGCGGGAAAGAGTTACCTCTCATCGCCGGCGCCCTGGAGACGCTCGACCTCTGAATCTAAGAAGTCCAGGCCATCGCGGAACTGGTCCAGCGAGCGCGAAATGTGACCGTCCTGCGTGTCGGCGTCGAGGTTGAGCGACTGGGCGCGCTGGCGCTCGAGGAGGGAGAGCTTGATGTGGTCGGCGAGAAGGTAGAGCTGGTTCAGGCTGGACATGGTTGCCGCTCTGTGCCTGTGCCCTTGGTATATAGTCTAACGGGAAAATGAGAATACAAAGAAAGCGGCTTCGATGCCAATTGTGCGACTCCAACACTCAACGATGCGGTCTTGCTTTCAATCTGAACGGCGAAACAACGTGGGTAGAACGGATGTGTTGAAGATTTGGGGGTTTGGAGGTGTTCATGCAGGCGACACCTGAACGGGGACGGGGGGGTTGAGACACCAGGCGCTGAGAGGCCATGTGGAGGACAGTCCGCCCAGCGCCCAGCAGGTCGGATTACGTTTGCGGTGCAGGCAGCGGCTTTGCGGTTCGGGTTCCTGCCATTTACAGGGATGCATTCGCCCGCCGGCGGATTTAGGGTGCCTGGGGCGCACCGGGATAGCTGGAGGTACGAAATGGGGCAGCCTGGAGCTCGCATTGCTCCTGCTCTAGGCACAGTCTAGACTCACACATGTTTACATGCATCACTGCTCCCACTTCTTTCGTCTTTTTGTCTGCTCTTCTGCCTTGTCACTAATTTGCGTACGTGTCACGTCAATACGTAGCCATGAGATCTTAGTAGGTTGTCCTCTTCGTCATCCGCGCCTGCTCCAGCTATGGCGCCGCAATGATTGTCACCTTGCTTCTCCGCCTTGACGTTGGCTTTGAACTTTAGCAAGCGGACGTCGGATTGCTCTGTTTCGTCTCCAAGTACACAGAGAAAGACGACTCGTCTATCACAAGACAACTCTGTTAGGGGGCATACCGTCTCATTCTATCAATGCGTCTACTCTCAACTCCTTCACTCCTTCACCCCTTCACAAGCACTAACGAATGACGCCACCCTCCTTGAAAATACCGTCCAGTCCTTCGAGTATATCGCTGCCACTCAACACACCAACACCACCCATCGGCGCCTTCCTTCTGTCCTTCCAAACATCGTGGAACTTGACGTTCTCATCGCTTGTAGCCATGACGATGGTCCCTTCCTTCACACTCCGACTTCCCTTCTTTGCATCAGCTGGTGCTCCAGGGTACGGGATCGCATGTAGAACACGAGCACCATGGTCCAACGCAACAGCGCCAATTTGCTCGCACGATGGCCAACTGAATACTGCGATTCGATAAGGGTGTTCCGGTGCTGCGTATCCAAACGTAGCCACAATCTCGGGGCGTGTCGTGGACCAGATCAACGATGTCACTTGCGCTGACACGGCAATGGTCGCCAAAGGGGTGCCTGTTCCCGTGTGCCAAAAGTGAATGCATTTATCGCTCGATCCGCCCCCCGTAGCGATGAGAGTCTCTTGCCAGGGACAAAAGGCGATTGCCTTGACTGCAGCGCCATGCCTCTAGCAATGCTTTTCCGACCCGCGAACAAAGGTGGTCACTTCATCTGCCTGTCCTTGGAAAAAATGGCCGCCGTTGCCTCCAACGTCTGGCCCCGCCATGCCTTCGCTCGCAGATGCACCGTAAAGAAACGATTCCAAACTCTTGGGCAACCAAGAAAACCGACTTTCGAAATGATTTCCGCTATCGCCGGCGATTTCTGATGACCTCGAGCGGACCTCTGATCTTCGACCCCGGCGGACCGTCTCGGTGGATGATGTGCTGCTGCTACGCGTGCGTGTTTTCAGCATCTTCTCAATCTCAAAGTAGCATGCCATGTTGTCATTCGAGCCGGAGACAAATTCACGGCCACTCGGTGCCCAAACAAGACCGCATATCTGCTGGGTATGAACTGCAATAGTCGCCACCAGTGTTGCCGTCCCGCCCCAAGAGTTTCGGCCTACTTCCCACGTATGTGGCCACTCAACAACGTAGTAACAGATCTGGCCTTGTTCGTTACCGACGAGAAGGTCTTCCGTGGGCACAAGACCACCAGAACTGTTTGGGTTCTTGGACGGTCTCATTGTTACTGTTGGCCGCTAGCTGACACAGCTGACTGAGGTTTGCTGCCTGAGCGACATACGTGGTAGACTCTCAAATAGGGATATCAGAGTTACTTGACCGCCAGCTCTCCCGATGGCGAGAATTGCTTTGCCCCCTCCCACAGAGGAAAAGGACAACGAAGTAACCCAGCCTTTGTGATGGAAAAAGTCAATGGGGACTGCGCCAAATTGCTCTGTCCATCCGTACAAGGCGCTGCCTAACCCGACAGCCAGAGAACCGCAAGTTGGTGAATACGCCAGCACGGAGCAGTAGTAGTCATCTCGGAGCCCAGGTGCGTCAAGTACTTTGTAAGAGGTGGTCGGTAAATTGTGCTGGACTGGCCGTGTGACTGTAAGCGGCGATAGACCGTCAGCAAGGCAAAATGCACGCGTGGGCAGGATAACACTTGCCATTGTTTTTCTCTAGGCTTACCCATTTGGTTCCGGTCCAGCGCGTTCTTGATTCTAGCTGTGCTTGCTGGCTCTTTTGTGTCAATGTTCGGCTCAGGGAGGGAATCGGATGCTCAAAATCGAGCAGTCTCTCAACCTGGTTGATTTGCAAAGCATCGGCAACTATCCCTTGATTGCGCTCAAAGTCTTCTCTTCGTTTGATACGAGAAGTGGCAAAATTGGTAGTGAACAACCGCGCGTTCGTGCCACTCTCAAGATAGTGACCACGGCCATCATCTACGGCGGTTCCAGGAGGAGGGGCCGGACCGCCAACGGTCCAGATTGTGCCGTGGCCATCTGGCCTCTGGTTTTGATTCTGTGAAACTACAGACAGAACCGTGGGAACTATTTATTGTTAGTGTCTTGAAGAAGTCAGTAGTTTTTGCTACTTACTTGGGTAGGTCGAGTATGAAAAGAATCGAAAGTTGGATGCTAAAGCAACGACACGTTGCTGTGGCCTCTGGAAGGGATCCGACGTGGCACTTTGATGCCTTAACAATCTCTCTGTTGGCGAAAATGAGTCGAAATCTTTGGTGACCCGGATCTTTTCGGAGGACGGCGTGGCAGGGTCTCGGCGAGGAACGAAGCGGTCTGGACTGCGCAGAGAGCCAACGCTGCGGGGCGATGAGCTGGTACAAACCCGCGGCCTTTTTGATGGCGTGACTGAAGGCGAGCTCAGGGACACAGAGCCCAACTTCGGTCGTGGTATGGTTGACGGTGACAACTGCGTGCTCTTATCATCTTCCGAGCCTCTGTCTCCAGCTGCTGAGCCGTCTACAGAAAGGTGATAGTTGGTGCGGTCCAGAAGGCGTCGACTCCTGGGTGGTGTCTCATTCTCAATATTCCAACCATGGTCTTCGGGCGGGTCGTCAAAAAGGTACCCCGAGTCCCGAGAGCGGGAACCTGGTGATCTTAACGTGCACCGAGCCTTGGGGCATCGACTCATCATTTGAGTCTGAGTGGATGTTGGTTGCAGCGTTGGTGACCGGGAGAAGGAAGATGCAAGGGAAGTACTAAAAATTTATCAGAAAAAAGAAATTCGTTGTTGAAGAATATGGGAACCGATGCTGCTAGGCGCCAGTCGTCAAGGACTACAAGACGAAGCCGTAATACGCACGCCGACGAATATTTGATGGATGAACGATGTCGAGTCGACGACGGTACCTAGGGGAGAGAAGGGTTTTAGGAGTGGAGATGGAGGAGAGAAGGGGAAAGATCTGTATTTTGGGAAATTTCCATCTCTAGATAGATGATCTCTTGGCTCATCCTGCCCAGAAGGTGCCATTTTCATTTTCATACCCAACTCAGGAACGAAAGGCAAGAAGCTTTGTGACGCTGGTCAGGGAGTTGCCGCCTCCGAGTCTCCAGTGTGTGTCACATGAAACCCATTTGTGATCTGAATTGTTCCTAGAAGTGGAGATGATGAGTTGCTGCTGGCAGGAGTATCATGAGAGGAGCTTCCTCTCTTGTCACCACCTGCTATGCTATGTGGGAGGGAGGTGACGTTGGAAATGGCTGAGAGAAGCAGCGCGACGCAGCGCGGGTCGGTGCCTTCTTCACCGGGAGCTCGGGCCAAAGTGGCTAAATGACATGCCTAAACGAGACAACTCTGGGGACCTGTCCACCTGTCTCATCCGCCAAACACCGCCTGGGTGGTGGGGAATCCCTGTCGGCTCATTCAACGCCCGCATCAGCTTCAACCGCCCAGAGCTCCCTCACCGGGAAATCTTGCCGGGCTCTTACATCTCTCCGTCCGCCCTTGTCGTCTCCATTCCCAAGCCCATTCCGCTCCCCTGGAGCATCCAAGAGTTCCCCATGGACACCGTAGGTTTCACCACCTTGCAACGCTTGCCCCCATGCTAGCCAGCTGGCCTTTCCAACATTTCCATCGCCTCCGCATCTTCAAGACCATCATACTGATAACTCGCTCTCGCAGCACGGCGTAGCCCGCACAGCCCGGAAGCCACGCACCGAAGCACAGCTCGAAGCCGACCTTGCCAAGATCGCGAACCTACGTTCCCTCGAAGATAGCCTCCTCCGTGCCGGCCCCGGTCCCTCCGATCCCGAAACCTTCTCTCTCACCACCAAGCTCCTCCGCCTCAACCCGGAGCACTACACGGCATGGAACGTCCGCAGGCGCTGCCTAATCTGTGGATCATTATCAAGACCCTCGCCTGGGCTATCGCCGTCGGCGCCGCACGCGAGTTCATCAGCAGCACGCACTCAGTCTCCGTCCTCCGCCGACTCGTTGCCCTCTTCCTCGACCACGACCCAGCCCGCCCTCGCGTCCCAAGCGGCCCCAGAGAATGGGAAGAGTGGTACAACAGCTGACCAGACACCCGATGCGCCGCCTCAACCCAACAAGGGTGCTTCGAGCGAGGACATTATCAACACGCTCAAGAATGAGCTGACGTTCACGATACCCCTCCTACTCGAGTTCCCCAAGAGTTACTGGATCTGGAAATATCGTTCCTGGCTGCTTCAAAAAGCAATCGAACTCCTGCCGAAACCGATAGCTCGTCGCATATGGGAGGAAGAGCTAGGTCTGGTGTCTAAGATGCTGACCAAGGACCGCCGCAACTTCCACGCCTGGGGCTACCGGCGAACGGTGGTCACCACCTTGGAAAGCGAGCTCTTGGATGGGAAGAGCATGGTCGAGTCTGAATTCGCGTACACCACCAAGATGATCAACGGCGACCTTTCCAACTTTTCAGCATGGCACAACCGCACAAACTTGATACCCCGCCTGTTGGATGAGCGTAGCGCCGATGATAAGGCTAGGCAGAAATTCCTAGAAGACGGTGCGACGCCTGGAACGTATCAAAACGTGTTTTAATGCTAACTCGGGCAGAACTGAATCTCGTACGCGAAGCGCTAAATGTCGGCCCCGAGGACCAGTCCTTGTGGTACTACCACCAGTTCCTCATCTTGAACTTGACCGAGTCAGACCGCCGCCCCAAGATCGCCCAGAACCTTTCGCAGCAAGAAAGGGCGACGTACGTGAAGCGTGAGATAGAGGACATCAAGGAGCTAGCAGAGGACTACGACGATGTTGTGGGCATCTACAAGGCGCTGTTGGACTACACCAGGGCGTTACCACAGATTGAGGGACGACCTTTAAGTGATGACGAGACTGATGACCTTAAGAACTGGATGGCGAAGGTGAGGAAACTAGACTCTATGCGCTCGGGGCGATGGGACGATCTTGAGCAAGAGTGCGGCTTGGTGTAATTCGACAAGCAAGCGATGACTGACCAAGTCCTATTATGAATTACAACGAACTAAATGTACAAGTACACATGTCATACGTTGATAAATATCATCGTACATCATCCCATGATTTCATTTTCCCTTAAGCAGTGCACTTGCCCTTGATCAGGCTTGCATTCTCTCCAACCAGTCCATCAAAATACGCCAGCAGCGTCTCGACAGGAACCATGTCCATCAAACCCAGCGACGGGTTCGACGACTTGAATACCTGACCGCTCCAGAGGACCCTCACATACCACCCGCTCTCTCCGACTTTCGCGTCTGACGCAGCGGCTCTCTGGGCAACAGACGCGCCGTCGCCAGAGCTCTTCGCCTTCTTCTTGTACAGCTCAAAGACGACCTCGGAGCCCATGCCCGGCCAGACCATCTTGTCGAGCTGCAGGATCGACAACAGCCTCGAGACGGAGCCGTCGTGCGCGACGTTGTGGAAGTAGATGGTCTCGCTCTGCCCGCTCACCGCGGCGCGCAGATGCGTCGCCAGCTCGGCCACCCACACGCCCCAGTTCGCGACGCTGGCGGCGAGGGCGTCGGGGCCCGCGTCGCGGTACATCCGGGAGTACTCCCAGTGGCCGAGGCGGTACACGGCGTCCGCGAGGTCCTGCGGCACGCACGTCGTACTGTTCGCGCCGCCGACGAGCTTGCAGGGCAGCGGCTTGTCGTGGCACTGCCGGGCAGACAAGTTATCGTAGTAGTGGTCCAGGCTGACGTGGAAGCCGGCGTCGTCGGCGGGCACGCCCGAGATGTCGTCGAGCGTGGCGTAGAGGGGCCCCGCAGCGTCGAGGTGCTGCTGCCAGGGGGCGTTGGCGGACGACTTGATGCGGGAGAAGAGGGCGGCGCCCGCGGGGCAGGAGTACTGCGGCTCGAGGGAGTCGACGCCGGCGGCCTGGATGGAGAGGCCCGTGGAGGCGGCGGTGCCCCACATGCCGTTGACGACCATGCCGGCGACCTGGCTGGTGATCTGGTTGTTGGTGACGCGGTACCTCACCTTGGCGAGCCAGTCGGCGGAGCCCGCGGTGTCTTTTGACGGGAGGAAGCCGAGCAGGTCGTGGTAGACGCCGAAGAGGGCGGCGCCGTGGACCCAGGAGTCGTCGAGGCCCTGGGCGGTGATTTGCGGGAACTGGCAGGTCCCGATCCAGCCGGCGGGGACGAAGGGGTTGACGGGGGAGATGTAGACCTTCCAGTAGGTCTTTGCGGGCTTGTTGGCGGAGGCGAAGGGCTCGCCGTAGTAAAAGAGGCCCTGCTCGTCGCAGTTCCACTGGTAGGATTCCACGGGGAAGGCATTGGAAGCGTAGGGGGTGCGTTTGTGGTGGCGATGGATCTGTGGGGGTGGTGAGCACTCTTTGCTTCTGTGAGATTTTTTGTAAGGCAGTGAGAAAGAGAAACCAACCAGTTCGACATATTTGAGCTCATACTCATCGCTCGCCTTGACGTACTCCGTCTTGCGCACGTGGGGCATGTTGCACCAGTTGTACTGCCCGTACTTGTCGTCTGGCGTGGCGGAGGTGTCGTAGATGAAGCCCCAGACGCCCTTGCCGCTGATCACGGAGGTGAGGTTGTTGACCTCGGAGCTTGCGGGGGCGTGCCAGGTGAGGTCGACGCCGCCGGCGCCCGCGGTGCTGTTGCCGGTGTTGGTGGTGGTAGTGCCGGACCCGCTGAGGGCGCCGGAGCCGGTGCCGAAGACGGCGAGGGCGGCCAGGAGGGAGGATCCTGCCTTGGGCGCCATGACTTGGGAGAGAGTGTACTCGGCGAAGATGATGAAGCTGGCGACGAGGACGAGGGACTTGATCCAGGCGGCAGGGGAGGCTAGTGGCCTGCGTGGGAAGCAAGGTGAGGAAGCCATGCCATTATTTATATGTACGTATGGGGTTTATTTTCCCGTCAAGGTCATTTACGATAAAAACGATTTTTGGGATCGGGGAACCTTGAGTGGGTTTGAGTGTATCCCACGTGGGTTCCTCCGGGGGAGGGTGGTGGTGAGCGACAGATAATGCAGCGCTATCGTGCAGGAACCAGGGATTCATTGGCGTCCAGTGTTTATCCTGGGCAGGACTGTCCTTGCAGGATTGTAATTCCCGCTGGTGGATGTGGCGTATTGTTGACTGTTGGAACCTCGCCGGGAGGTTTGGTGCAGTTCTGAACGGTGATGCAGGCCAGCCTCCCCTCCGACAAGCGGGAGGCGAGAAAGATGTTGAAGCTTGTGTGGGGAGGTGCGTGCAGCACGTGCGGCAGGGGACAGGGGCGGGCGTGTCCTCTGCGACCGTTTATTTCGGCGCCCAGACTGAACCTAATTTCGAATTAGGATGGGACTTCGCAGAGGTCAAGATGGGGTCATGCACATGGTGGTCAGATGTGTTCATTGCAGATTTGGAGATATCGCCCGGCTGTTCATTTTTTTGACACGCCGAGTTTGTCAAGCACCGTGCCGGGGCCCACTCCGGTGATTTCGGTCACACAGACCCACATTCATCCGCATACTCCGGGTAATCCTCCTCATCCGTCTCCGGCTCGTCATCCGGCTTCACGGTCGCGGGGACCACCCGCCGCAGGTATTCCACCTTATCCTCCGACAAATCCACCACCACACAACCTCCCCTCCCACCCGATCCCACCAGCATCTCGACAACATCGTCCCACGTCTCATGGGCGTCGACGAGAGGAAGCTCCGTGTGCCCAAGCAGCCCCCCGCCCAGGTCCCAGCGGATCTTGACCTTGAAGTAAGCCTGGATGACGGCGTGCACGGGGCGCAGGTGCTCCACGATGAACGGGACGGTCGTGTCGGGGTTGCACATGAGCATGATGGCCGCCTCGCTGAGCAGGTACAGGAAGTGGTACATGCCGTAGCCGCCGGCGAGATCTGTGAGACGCACCGGGACGGTGTTGTTGCTGTCTTTGAGGAAGGAAAAGTGGACGAGAACGCTGCGGTGCGGTGCGGCTGCTCGGCTTTCGGAAGCGGCGGTCTTGTTGGAGGGGGTTGCGCCGCGGAAGATGTTCTCGCTGGTGGTGGTCGTGGTGGTGCTCTGGCGTCCGTCACAGGAACAGCCGGGGCATGACGAGGAACAGGACGATGAGCATGACGAGGAGTCGTCTAGAAGTTCTCGCCGAGAGGAGCTTTTCTTGAAGACTTTGCGCCAGCTCATTTTTTATTTCGAGCTTCGGTGAGAAGTTGTTGATGGTTGGTTGCTGCCAGTTGAAAGTGGGAATGGGAGTCTTGAAGTAAGACTTATAGCTGGAAGGCATGACGCCGAGCAGGAGTGATTGATCAAAAGTTCGTCACACATCTCTCGCAATTTATTCACCAAGGCTGCCTAACTGGTCAGCAGCAGCTTTCCTCGACTGGGCTGTCTTTGAATGGATCAATAAGGCCAACTCTGTCAGTTGATGAAAGCGCAAAGCACGTGGAAAGTTGTTGAAGGAGGCTGTCTTTAAGTCCTAACATATATCAATTCGACTAGTCACAAAGTGATGTTTCAAATCATAAGCTTGTCTCCAACAAAGTCTGGGGTCTCGCGGGATCCGAGCTGAGACTTTCGTAATCTTTGAAGGCGGCAACCCCTTTGTGGTTTGCAGTTATGGCCTGAATCCTGGAAAAGGCAACGTGGATAGGTTGGTAAAGCAAGGTTCTTTTTGTACGCTCTGTTCTCTTCCTTAATATGTACAAGAAGTGTAGTTGGTTCAACGTTAAACACTTGCGCCCCAACCGTTCCCCATCATTTCGATGTCTCATATCTCAGTACTTCATGAAGGTCGTCATCGCATTACTGCGTCAATTGAGCGCAAATCCTCCTGACTCGCTTGCCCTTGAAAAACAGGAGGACGCCCAACAAGCAAAACGCCGCACTGACGGCGGCGTAGATCCCAAACGTCCGGACCGGGCCGAGGTTCGTAATGTACTCCGTGGTATGCTTGCTGAGCCCGAAACCGACCAGCCCGCGGGTGACGGGGAGCGCCACCAAGATTGCGCCGGCGAAGTTCGGGTGACTGTCGATCAGGTACGCCGTGCCCACGGTGTTGACCCCCATCAGCACGATAAGGTAGCCGTCGACGACGGACACGATGGCCATCCAGTGGTAGCTTTCGGGGTTCCTCAGGACGTAGCCGTACAGCACCGTAAGGATCAGGGCGGTCACCATCGGGAGGATCCAGGCGAGGAGTCGCTGTTCCGGCTCGTGTATCCCGTGGTTCCGCCGGGCGGACACGCGGATGACGTAGTCGCTCATCCAGCCGATCACCGGGACGCACAGCAGGGCGATGAAGATTTGGCCCAGCTGGATGAGAGAGACGGAGGTGTTGGCCCAGTTGTAGGGCGGCTTGACGAGCACCTCTGCGTACGTCATCTGGATGGAGATGTCTATGCCTTGGAAGAGACCGTTGTTGATGGCGACCCAGAGGACGTGGGGGAACAGGAACACCTGCCCAATCTGCTTGAGGCACAGCCAGCAACGAGACCAAGTCGGCTTGTGAACGAAGATTGTCAGGTTTGAAGCAAAGGTGCGCTTCTCGAACCGGTCCAGATCCAGGCTCGGCCTGTCGTCCGCCGTAGTGTACTTCGGCCCCGGCGACCGGCTTCGATCAAGAAGCCCGGGGCCATTACTGCTACTCTGCGCGGGCAGCAGGTTGCTCGTATCAGTCGGCTGAGTCCCTATGAAAGACTCAATGGGCCGGTCGTACGCCGTCTCGGGGACGAAGAAGGTCAGGATCATGGCGACGCCCGAGAGGCCGGCAAAGAGCCAGTACCAGGACCGCCAGCCCAGGGCGTCGGCCATGTACGACGACGCAATCACCAGGCTGGAGTTGAGGAGAACCTCCGCGGACGCATAAATCTGGAAGACGCGCGCGCGCTGGTGGAGAAAGTAGATGTCCTGAAGCGTTTGAAGTTAGCCGACGACCCAATATAGCTCCGAACACGGACACTTTGTTGTTATACGTGTGCCATACCTGTAGGATGAGCAGAGCCAAGGCCTGGCACTGGGCTGCCGCGAAAGCTGCAACCATGCGCCCGCCGAGATGCCAGTAGTAATTGCGGTTCGTTGCGCAGAGCACGGCGGCGAGGAACAGCAGGACGTTCGACGCGAGGATCACCGGCCGTCTGCCCACCGCCACAGCGATGGGCATGAAGACGAGGTTGCCGAGCCCCAGAAAGAGGTTTGGGAAGGTGAAGAGGTTTGAGATTTGGTCTGGGGTGATGCCCTCGCGGTCATAGTCCGGCATGATGTACACAATCAACGCGGAGAGGGCGGTGATTAGACAAACGCCGGATATTGCGTCTGTGAGAACCACATTGTGAGTCTAGGCCTTCGGAGATCGAATCTCAATTCGATTTTTGGCGCCAGTTTAACTTACACAGCACGATGATCGCCACGATGAGTTTCTTGTGCCATCCTGGGAGATTGAGGGGATCTGCGCATCGTCAGTCAAAAAATGTCCGTTACTCGCACGAGAGTTTGCCTAGCTTGTCTCTGGGAGATTGCTCAATGATGGAAAGACGTACCTCTCGGATCCGCGCTCGGAGTTGGAATGAGAATCACACCATCTCCCACAGTCAGCGTCGCCGTCCCGTCAAAGTATCTTGGCCGCATCGTCTCCTTCTCCTCGGTCGGTTCAATCGCAATATCTTCGCCAGAAGGGCCCTTTGCGCACTTTTCAACGTCAATGTCACGGTGATGTTTCTGAGCACCGTCGACGACGACCTCAGTTCCGGACCCCGAGGGGTCCGGAACTTTTTCGGAATCCATCCTTTCCAATGAGAGGTCGCCCCCAGCCGAGCCGGGGCGCGGGCCCGAGATCTTCGGACCCCTATAGTTGAGGGGATAGCGGATGGCTGGGCTGAGGGGAAGTGGGCTGGCTTGGCCCCAGACCGCGTGCTTTAGGAAATGCTCCGAGATTGTCACGACGTCGTGCACAGGCGGCGTCTCGACGTATGTTTGGCGGTGAACCAGCTGCAACGCATGAGCCAGCACCACTACGCCAACTGTCCACCACGGCGGGGTTCTCGTGTCATATTTATTCTTCCATTACTCGAGCCATATTATGAACTACCGTCGTCTCTTAGGCCAGAGGAGGGGTTGCTCTTCACGATCTGGCGGGAACTCTACTCTGGTTCGAGGGGAGTCTATAATGCCAAGCCAACATCGTGATACAGGCGAACCGCCGAGTCGGCACCTACGCCCAAAGTCTGTATTCTGAGACAATGCGTTACGGACGGTAAAGAAGAATTGCCATACCGTACCTTGGTCCAGTACGAGGTAAAGTGCGGTGGTGCGCGGACAGGCGGGTAGGACGGCAGAATGCCATTGTCCCACCGGATGGCGGTTCCATGAAAGCCAGGACATGGCTGCCATACTGCGTACAATGTGTCTGTATTCGTACGCTGTACGCGCGATCACATCATCAACCTACTGAAAGTCAAAAAAGTGGTCGCTCACCGACAACACTGAATAGCGTCGCATCGACCACTTTTCAAGCCCGTAAAATAAAGTTTGAAGCGCAACGCTTGCGGGGTCCTGATACGTTTCCTCCACGCCGGGGTCTCCCATGAAGCCGTGCAAGCCGAACGGGCAACGGCCTCGTTCCGAAGCTGTGCTCTACTGGCTTCACCCTTTCACCCTTTTCCATCGTCTTCCCTCCGTTGACTCGCCATCACGAAAACGACAAACAGCCTGTCAAACAGATCAGAGACGGCCATTGCTCTGCGCGCGAAGGAAATAAAGAAGGAAAAACCTCGGAAACGACAAGAGAGCTTCCGTCTCGTCGGCATCTAGCTTCCCTTTTTGGTTTTGGCCGAACTCCAGTTTACATACCTTTGCTGCCCCCCCTCGCCGATTGTCAAAGAGAAGGGAAGACAAGACAAAAAGGAAAAAAAAGATCAGCAAGCTTCTTGCGATCCGGACGGACAAGACGTCACAAAACTTGGCCGAACCGGGGTTTTGGCAATGCTCACAAACAACAAGACGGCAGATGCGGATGATGGTATCGGGTTGTTGGACGAGAAGGACTTTAACACCGCCATCATCGAAACCTCAGAATGGTTTCCATCGGATGACAGGCGTTCCGAGGAAGCTACCCGCTTTCTGAACCCTGAGAAGGAGGACGTTGAAGCCGCCGCCGATCACCACCCCGCGCCAGAAGCTTCGCCGTCCGAATTGGACGGCCGCGAACCATTCGATCCCATCTCGTGGTCCGCCAGAAAGCGGTGGACTCATATCTTAGTGGTCGCCTTCATTACATGCGTCACGTAAGTCCACACCTCCACCAAACCATGGCCGACGTGCAGCGGCGGGCGGCAGACCGCCCTCTAGACTTCGCGCCATCCTGCACCGTTGGTGTCAAAATAACCCCCGCGCTAACCGCGTGTCTTGCTTTTTTCTTCGGGTACAGTCCCTTAGCCTCCGCCGAATACACGCCGGCGTTGGACCAGGTGATCCGCGACTTCGGTATCGAGGACGACCCCTCGCTGGCACACTTGACGGTGTCGGCGTACGTGCTGGGGTTTTCGGCCGGGCCGCTGCTGATTGCGCCGTTGAGCGAGGTGTTTGGCAAGAGGCCGGTGTACCAGGTCAGCAATGTGCTTCTTCTCCTCTGTAATCTGGGCTGCATGGTCGCGCCGTCGGCGGAGTGGCTCGTCTTCTTCCGGTTCCTGGCGGGGTGTGCCGGGGCGAGCCCGATCACGCAGGGCTCCGGGACGGCGACGGACGTGATGCTGAAGCATGAGCGGGCGCGGGCGTTGTCCGTGATGGCTTTCGGGAGCGTCTGCAGTCCCGCGGTCGGGTCTGCGCTTGGAGGCGGGATCGCGCAGGTTTAGGGCTGGAGAGGGTGCTTTGGCTTCTTGGTTTTCATGGTAAGTTGCTCTTCTCATAGTCACTGGACATGATGAGGCGGACTGATGGGTGTCGTCTCATGTTCCCCGACTTGATGGAGCCATGCTGACTGGATGAAATAGTGTTTGATGAGTACCATCCTCACGCAGGTGTTCATGCGCGAGACGTACTTGCCGGTCCTTCGGCGAAAGTACGCCGCAATGGGCATTGTTGGTAACGTTGACGGTGAGGTGGACGAGAGCAAGACCGTTGCACCTAAGCCGTTGCGGTCGCTGCTCTACAAGGCGGCGACCCGGCCGTTGGCCTTAGCCTTCGAGCCTAGTATCCTGCCGGCCATCATGGTTACGTCGTTCTTCTACGGCCTCCAGGTTTGGCTGTACATCGATGTGCCGATGACTTACAAGACGGTATATGACTTCAACACCGCCGAGGCCGGTCTGGCCTTTGCCGGAATGGGCGTCGGCATGTTCACGGGCCTCCTCATCTTCGGCTTTCTGAGCGACGTGGTAGTCTCGAGACTCGCGCGGGGTGGTGATAGGCTTCCAGAGCACCGTCTCCCGTTGCTCAGCGCCGCTGCTCTCCTGGTCGTCGCTGGCATGGTCATATTTAACATGACTGCTCGGCCAGGCGTGTCCTACTTGGTGCCTCTGTTGGGCGACTACATCATCGGCAGCGGACTGTTTGCCATCACCGTAAGCCCCACTCCGTGATTTTGCCTCGTTGTGTTGCGAATGACAGCTGACTTGTAACCGTAGATGACATCGGCCGTATACATCATTGACCTTTCACCCCAGCATGCGGTGGCGACCAGCGCCTCGCTTGCTCTTCTCAGATACCCCTCTGGCGCGTTGTTTCCGCTGGCGGAGCAAGCTTTGGAGAATTTGACCAGCAACAGCACCGCGAAGTGGTTCATCACAGCCGCTGCGGTTTCGACAGTGCCACTTGTAGTGTGGCTGCAGTACAACTGCGAGAGATTCCGAGCCAGACTGCGGGAGTCCCTCTGAGGGATTACATGTTCTCTTTGTGTTCGATTTTCGGCATTTCATTTGACTGATACCCACTCGAGTTTCCAGACTTCAGAAGAGCACTGCGTTAGAAGGATTCGAGCATAAGAAAGATATCCCCAGTGTGGGATTTGCGTATAGACAGACAGGACTAGGACTACTCGCGTTTGGAGGAGAAAGAAAAAAAGCTTTGCGAAGAAGCAGAAGCATGTTTGAATAGAGTGTGGGAATGAGTTGAACAGGAGAGGCAATAATAGTAAGATTCGTCGTTCTCCGACGATTATACAGAGAGAACTCGGAATACGACTTGATTTCCACGGGAAAGCATGATAAGAACGGCTTCGTCCAAGGAGCTTCCCGCGATGACTGGCGGCTTGGAGGGTCTGGCATTGAATATGCCCTTCAAGGATTAAACTTTGTATCGGTGGCACATCCACCTCTACACCTCTTTAGTAAATAAGGTCACGTCACTGTCTTAGGTAATACTCCAATAGATTCATACATTGCTGGGTCGAGATGGATTTCTGCTCCATCCGAGCGACCTGCAACCAATGGCAACGACACTAATCGCAAGGACGTGGCACCCGTGGAGCTGGATTGCGCTAGGCCCAAATGAAACCAATTACATCGTCACGCGGCTCTTTCAACAAGCTGGGAGACAGGACGACCAACGCTTTCCCCACGTGTTGCAGCCACCACGAAAACGCGGGATGCTATTCCAGTAGCTTAAACACCATCCAGCAGGCCTAGGTACCCTGATCCGCGCGCATCGCGATACCACATCCCGATAAGAAGTCGCACGCGACCGCATTCTGCCACCATACCGCCCCAGGCACCCCAAAGCAATCCCTCCTCCACCCATCAACCAGGTTCTGCGCCGCCAGGACTTCTCATTGACCTCGATAACCCATCATCAGGCCTTCGGGAACGGGGAGGGAGTTCCGCCAACAGCCATAGCACCGCCGTTGCGGACACCCAGAGCTTCGAGCTCGACGACTATAAGCCCATTGCCGCGCGCAAGACCGCCGACGACCGAGCCGCCCGCCGCGAACAGAAGAGACTTTGGAAGAAGCAGTGGCTCGAGCAGCAGGACGACATGAAGTTCTCCCACAGCATCCAGTTTAATGCCGTTCCGGACTGGAGCAGTCATTACATTGCCTACAGCAACCTCAAGAAGCTGTGAGATCCCAATGCCTTCCCCAACCGTACCCCGAGGTCTCAGATGACTAATGACTCGCTGTAGCATCTACCAGCTCGAGAAGACCGTCCACCAGACGAGCGCAGGCGACGCCGAATCGAGACCCCTCATCCGAAATGAAGAACCGGAAGAAGTATTCAGCCGCGCCCTTGGCGTAGAGCTGGAGAAGATTTGCTCCTTCTACGTAGCCAAGGAGGGCGAGCTTCTGGACGAGGTCAACCAGCTGCTTGGCGATGTCGGCAATTTCTCTTCGGAAGATGAGGAGGAGAACGGCGGGCCTAGACGGTCGTTCGGCAGCGGACACCGACCGGGCATGTCAGGGACCAACGGCAGAAGATCTGAGTCGATCGATGGCAACATGGACGACAGCGATGACGACGAGGACGATGACGAGACTACTGGTTTGACCAAGAGCCGGTCCAGCCTCGGGGGAGGTAGACGCAAGACAGCTCCCAACCTCGGCCACTCCACGACTGAGCTGACGGCGTCGACCGAGTTGACACTGGGAAGATCATTGCGACGTTACAGCACAACGCAGGTCGAGATACCGGACCAATCCTTCCTCTACTCGTCGAGCATCATGCTCAAGAAGCGTATCATCAGCCTCTATGTCCAGCTCTGTGAGCTCAAGTCGTACGTGCAGCTCAACAGGACGGGTTTCCGCAAGGTGTTGAAGAAATTCGACAAGATCGTGGACAGGGAGCTGCGCCCCAAGTACATGAGCACCCACGTCGACGCGGCCTACCCCTTCAAGGTGGAGAGCATCAAGACCGTCGAAGAGAACATCTCCAAGATGGAAAAGGCTTACGCTGAGGTTGTCACCCAAGGCGACGAGAACCTCGCCAAGAGAGATCTGCGGTCTCACCTGCGTGAACACGTCGTCTGGGAGCGAAACACTGTCTGGAGAGACATGATCGGTATGGAGCGCCGTGCTGAAGCTGCTAGCTTGGGCAGAACCCTGCTGGGTAGAGACGGTCTGTCCGGCGCTCGACGACTGCAAGGAGATGACGAGCTCGCCCCCGTCACTAAAGAGGTGGTTACTCCTGTGGGACGCTTCGTCGTTCCGACCTGGGTGGCCAGTACGCCTCTGCTTACCCTTCTGATTGCGTTTGTCATCTTCTTCCTGCTCCTCTTCATTCCCATCATGGAGAAGCCTGAGCAGCAAAACTGCTTGGCACTGATCGTGTTCGTCAGTATCTTGTGGGCTACGGAGGTGAGTTCGAGGTCACAGAGTCGAACGGAACAGGGCTAACACACTTCCCAGGCTATTCCATTATTCGTGACTTCGCTTATGATTCCCTTCCTCTGCGTCGTTTTGAATGTCGTTCTCTCAGAAGACAAGCCGCACAGGAGGCTTGACTCCAAGGCTGCCACCTCCTACATCTTCTCGGCCATGTGGACCCCGGTCATCATGCTTCTCCTGGGTGGTTTTACCTTGGCTGCGGCGTTGTCCAAGTGCAAGATTGACAAGCGACTTGCCACGTTTGTTCTGAGCAAGGCGGGAACTACACCCCGGACAGTTCTCATTGCCAACATGCTGGTCGCTGCCTTTGCTAGTATGCTTATCAGCAACGTTGCTGCCCCTGTCCTTTGCTTCTCCATCATCGAGGTCAGTCCAAATTGCCTGGTACAGACGTGAATCTTACTGACAGCGTTCCCAGCCAATGCTGCGCACATTGCCCTCTGAGTCCAACATGTCCAAGGCGGTCATCATGGGTATTGCGCTTGCCTCCAACATTGGTGGCATGCTGTCGCCCATCGCATCGCCGCAGAACGTGGTTGCTGTTGGAATCATGAAGCCGGCGCCTACCTGGATCCAGTGGTTTTTCATCGTCATTCCCGTTGGCGTTGTCTCGCTTCTCGTGATCTGGGTTCTGCTCCTCATCACATTCCAGCCAAGCAAGGGAACCACAATTGCCCCCATTCGTCCTGTGAAGGAGAAGTTCACTGGCATTCAGTACTTTGTCTCCATCGTCACCATTGTCACAATCGGACTGTGGTGCGCCAGCCATCAGTTGGAAGGCGTCTTCGGAGACATGGGTGTCATTGCCATCATCCCAATCGTTCTGTTCTTTGGTATTGGTATCCTGACCAAGGAAGACTTCAACAACTTCCCGTGGACCATCATTATCCTAGCTGCTGGAGGCTTGGCTCTGGGCAAGGCGGTCAAGTCATCTGGTCTGCTGCACACCATCGCCGGCGTGGTGACCAAGGAGGTCGAGGGCATGAGCCTCTACGGAGTTCTTGTTGTGTTCTCATCCCTCATCCTCATCATTGCCACCTTCATCAGCCACACGGTCGCGGCTCTTATCATCTTGCCTCTCGTGTTCGATGTCGGCAGCAACATGGACGAGCCTCACCCCAACCTGCTTGTCATGGGTGGAGTCCTGATGTGCAGTGCCGCAATGGGACTGCCTACCAGTGGATTCCCGAATATGAGTAAGTTTTCTCGCAATACTGCTCCTGACCATGCGCTAACTCTCCTTAGCTGCCATCATGAAGGAAGACCCCACCGGCCAGAGATATCTCCAAGTGAAGCACTTCATCAGCAGAGGTGTTCCCAGCAGTGTCCTCACACTGGCCGTTGTTGTGTCCCTTGGGTACGGGCTGATGAGGGTCGCTGGACTAGACTGAGGGCTATCCCGTACACACTTCTCTCACATACACATGCTCGTTCATACACGTGTCACGGTGCATCTGGCATCGTTTTTGTTTTGCGTATACTCGGAAAAGGGGATCATGAACTCGGAGATATCGGTTCTCGGATGAGTTCATCACATAGATACTGGCATAGATAGCACTGGGCTTGATTTGGTTATTTCCTTGCGACTGCTACGTATGCAGCGCAAAGTTTCGAGGGAAAGTTAGAATGGCGTGCCGAGATTTTTCCTACGAAGCAGCGTGCAATTTCAAGTTATTCATCTATCCAACCAGTTCCTCGACAGCTTCATTCAAGCTGCAGTTGAAAGTAAAGTGTGCCGTAATGCATGTGACGGATGTACAGCAAATCCCGATGTACGGCCGGCCAATCAGCAGCAGTTCCCAACAGATGTTGAAGGAGGTGGAGACTCGCTGCTTCAAGTGGAAGGGTAGCAGCGGCCCTAGTCCTAAACGGGCGGCAAAAGAGGTCATCGGCTCCCTTGTGGGGACTTTGTCCTGACGTACGGCCGACGACTACGGCGTACCTTACCTACCTTACCAGCAACAAGCATCCAGCCATACCCGAACCGAAGCTCCAACATCTCTCCCGCGCGCGCCATCATGAACGCTTCTCCGCTGCAGTGACGAACCGGCGCAAACGAGACGAACCTCCATACTGATGACGGTATACTGAATATTTTACACACTCGCCTTGCGGCCCGGCAGTCGCCATGCTCTCAGCATTTACAGCGCGGCCGATCATAGAGCTAAAGCAGCGGGATAAGTCCAAGATTGAGACAATCCTCGCGCATGGTGCGTCGTTGCCCCAAATGTCGCCCGCCTCCTGCGTGATGACGCCCCCCTCTCACATATAATTTTACAGGCGACCGCGTCTTCGTCGGCCTCAACAGCGGTGCACTCCGCATTCACCGCCTAAACGAGCTCCCCCCTCCGTCACCGACCCAAGCCAATGGCTCCCAGCCGTCCGCAACGAGCCCACCGCCGGCAGCCAACAACAACCTCAACACCGCCCAACCACCGCAGAAACCGACGGACCTGCTGCGTGAGATAGATAGATTCTCGACCAGGGCGATCGAACAGCTTGCCATTCTCAAAGAAGCTAGTACCATCGTATCGCTGTCCAACTACTACGTCTCGTTGCACGACCTACAGACCTACGAGCCGATCGAGCAGCTCCAACGAACGAAGAATGCCACCTGCTTCGCTGTAACCTCGAACATCGTGAAAGATGCCGCTACTGGGATACCTGAGATCATCAGCCGCATGGCCGTTGCCGTCCGTCGGCGGCTGCTGTTATGGAGCTGGCAGGAGAGCGAGCTTAGCCCCGACGTCGGCGAGATCACCCTGCCGGAGTCAATACGAACTGTGACGTGGGCCAGCGCGACGAAGATCGTCTGCGGCATGAACGCCGGCTATGTCATGGTTGATGTTATAAGCCAAGAGGTTGAGGATATCATCAGCCCGGGCTCTGCAACGTCGGGTCAACAAGCCAGCCGCTTCGGAGCGGTCAGCAGCGCGGGTATGGGGTACATGGGTCTGGGAGGATACATGCCGAAACCCCTTGCGGCGAAGCTGTCCGAAGGCGAGCTATTGTTGGCCAAGGATATCAACTCAATGTTCATCACTGATGAGGGCAAACCGGTTGAGAAATGGCAGATACCTTGGCAAGCGGCGCCGGAGCAAATCGGATACTCTTATCCCTACATTTTAGCTCTGCAGGCGCCCTCGAGAGGCTCTCTGGAGGTGAGGAATCCAGAGACATTGTCGCTGTTGCAGACCATTTCTCTTCCTGGTGCAGCGCAGCTTCACCTTCCACCACCCAATCTCAGTCTGGCGCATGCAGGCAAGGGATTCCACATTTCTAGCGATCGATGTGTGTGGAGGATGGGTGCCACCGATTACGACTCGCAAATTGACGAGCTGGTCGAAAAAGGCAAATACGACGAGGCCGTCAGTATCCTGAATATGCTCGAAGATGCTCTGTTGCGCAATAAGACGGAGACTCTGCGGGAGGTGAAGATGCTCAAAGCAGAGATGCTCTTCAAACAGAAAAAGTACTACGACGCCATGGATCTGTTCAACGAAGAGGACGTCCACGCCCCGCCTGAGCGCGTACTAAAGCTCTTCCCGCCCTCGATCGCGGGCGAGATGTCGGGATGGGCGCATGGTGCTCAGGAGGATTCGGGCAGTGACGAGAGAGACGGCGAGGAAGAAGTCCACGAAAAAGCCAACGGTGACAGGCCAGCGAAGGACGAACCCAGCGAGAGTCCAGCCTCTCCCGCGAGGGGCGGTGGTGTTGGCTTTGCAAAGCTGTTCATGGGACGAAAACAGGCACCCGCACCGCCGCAGTCGGACACGGCTTCCATCATATCTAAGAGCAACACGATGGACGTCGAAGAGACCGGCAGCATCAAAGGCAAGCCAGCGGAGGACAAACCTCTTGAAGGTGACGATCTTCTGGCAGCAGTCAGGACGCTGGCTGGGTACTTGGTCGGAACGAGAACACGCCTGCAACGTGTGCTTGACCCCAGCACCGGTAAGCTGAAGCGGTCAAGTACCAATGGCTCGACCGAAGACGCGATGAAGGGCTTCATGTCACCAGTCCACGGCGAGGAGACGGGAAGCCAACTGGAGGGAGAGCTACTGAGGACTTCAAGGATGGTTGACACGGCTTTGTTCAGAACATACATGACGACCAGCCCGTCCCTGGCCGGATCTCTCTTCCGCCTACCCAACTTCTGCGACCCAGATGTGGTGAATGAAGCGCTTCTCGCTCATAATAGGTACAACGAGCTGGTGGACTTCTTCAGCGGCAAGAAGCTTCACTCTCAAGCGTTGGAACTTCTCAAGCGCTTTGGAACCGCCGAGAAGCCTGACGAGACTGCTCCTGCTCTGCACGGCCCCCAGCGGACGGTGATGTATCTGCAGAACTTGCCGCCGTCAGAGATTGATCTGATTCTCCAGTACTCTGAATGGGTGTTGAAGGCGGATCCGAAGCTGGCCATGGAGATCTTCATCGCCGACTCTGAGAATGCGGAGACCCTGCCTCGTGGCCGGGTAGCCCGCTTCTTGGGCGGCATCAATCCTGCATTGGAGGTCCAGTACTTGGAGCACATCATCAACGAGCTGGATGACACGACCCCAGACTTCCACAATCGTCTAGCGGAGTTGTTCATCAGACAGCTGAAGGAGAAGAGGAGGGATGACGAGTGGGATGCAGAAATGGAACGCTTCGTCGTGTTCCTCAAAACAAGTGGGCAATATAGTCTTAGCAAGGCATTTGGTCTCATCCCGCGAGACGGTACGTTTGACCTCTCTTTGCCGGACTCGGTGGATACTGACGCGACGCAGACCCGGCCTTTTACGAAGCTCAAGCTGTGGTGCTGAGCAACATGGGTTCGCACAAGCAAGCATTGGAAATTTACGTTTTCAAAATGAAGAACTACGCGAAGGCCGAAGAGTAAGCATTGCCGCGTTCAATGTAGTTGCATTAGCTAACCTGCCCAGGTATTGCAACATGGTGCACAGGTCGAAAGAGTCTGCGTCGTCATCGCCAGACCGATCCCGGTCGCCAGATCGATCGCGGAGACCATCTTCAGCAGGCGACCTTGAGGACTCGACACCATCAATCTACCACACGCTACTCTCTTTGTACTTGACGCCGCCGCCACCTCACAAACCCGCCCATGGACCAGCTCTCGAACTTCTCTCAAGGCACGGTTCACGTCTCCCAGCAGCCTCGACCCTCTCGCTGATCCCTGACGACCTTCCGGTCCGAGACCTCGAATCCTACTTCCGAGGCAGGATTAGGTCTGCCAACAGCGTGGTGAACGAGGCGCGCATTGTTGCGCGGTTGCGAGACACGGAGCTGGTATCGACGCAAGCCCTTTTGGTGCTCGGTGACGGAATTCCTGGCGGGCAAGGCGGACGCAATAGAAGAGTGGTGATCACGGAGGAACGCCTCTGTGGTGTATGTCACAAGAGGCTGGGTGGCAGCACCGTGATTTCGGTATTGCCCGATAACAGCGTCGTCCACTACGGCTGCTTGAACAAGACGGCGTCGCACAGGCCGCAGAGCTCGCGGGCAGGAGGTTGGGCTCGTAGGTTTTCGTAAGGGGGTGTGCTGTAGGAGTAGGAGGAGCCGGGTTGATTGGTGCCGGGAGTTGGTTTCCTTCGTACATATTGGTGTTTGCATAGCCAGGGAAGATGGGGAAGCGGCAGCATGATACAGCAATACCCCGTATATAAGGTGGCAAAGAATGTACGATGGCGCTCTGAAACGAGGCGTTGCGTTCGTTTTTCGTAGCTTCAAAGTTTTTGTTCCCTCTCTCTTTTTCTCTCCCTCTCTCTCAGTCGTCGTTGGGAGGCGCCTCCTCGCCGTAGTTTTCCTCCTCGAGGGCCTCGTCGACGGCGGTCTTTGCGCCGTTCTTGCCGGCCTCACGTGCCTTGTCCTCCTCCATGCGCGCCGTGAGCTCCTTGTTGATAGTCTCCTGGGCGGTGTTGATGGCCTCGCGCAGAGACTTGAGATAGGCTGTCTTGTCTTGGACGCCGGAGGTCGGCGGGACGGGGATGGACTCGGAGTGGGTGAAGGGGTCGTTGGCGGGCGATTTGTAGGTTGCCGTGAACTGGAGGGCCGGAGCGGCGGCGGCGCCGTTTGTTTCTGCTGCCATGGTTCTGTCTAGTCTGGTCGGTTGCGGTTGGTACGTCAAAGTTTCGTAGTTTGGACGAGCGACGGGAGTGTCAAGGTAGGGGAGCGTGGACGAGTGCAGAACAGGGAAGGGGGAAGGGGGGGGTTTGGCGAGAAACGGCGATCGTGATGTGTCGTTGGAGGGGGAGGGGTCGGAAAAAGGAAGCATGGGAAAATCAATTATGACGAAAATCTGGCGCTGTGCGGCTTTGCGGGTGCCGCTCCCTCCATTCCAGTGGTGGTGGTCCTCAATGTTCCGCTGAAGATGGGGACTGTCTTTTTTTTTTTTCTTGCGCGCAATGACGCTGCGGGGTTACCTTCAGCTGTTGCTGGATTTTAGCACCGATACGGCAAGGCCCAGACAGCCAGCCTACCCACCAGCCAGGCTAGCGAAGGCCAGGGTCGCAACCCGGCGGCGCGCCAGTGATCCAGCAGCACAAGGGGCTGGGGGAGCACCTAAGAGCGGGGGATGCTGTTAGTCGTCGCGGTGCCTTGGTTTTGGGTTGGTTCCAGCGGTCCAGGGCGTCGGTCCTTCACCGCAAACGAAAACGTCGGCCGGCTTCCCCTTGGCAACGGGTCGCTTATCCGTACTCTGAGGTGCATTGGATTGGATCCGAGTTGATATCGATAGGAAGGATAGCCCGCATCTTGCTTCCATGCTTACACCCGAGCCAAACTTGCAACCAAGGCGCACGCGAGACGACCCAGACGAGGGTTGGCCTGGCCTGGTGGTGTGCAGATACCTTACCTTACACTACCTAGTCGATTATCCTGCATCAATTCCCCCCAATCGATCCTGTCTATCTCACACGGCCGCCCTTGAGGCCCTTGAAGCCCTTGGACGCAATCAAAATCCACTCGCGGTATTGGATCGCTCATAACCACCACCCTTCCTTCTTTCCTCCCTGACCTCGTATTTTTCGACCCTCTTACATCACCACTTCGCTTCTGTCAGCGCCCTCACACCTTTCAACTCCTCGCACCTCGCCCGCCTCACCTCACCTCACCTCACCCACCAAGAGACGAACAACCAACACAACCACCCACCATCCCTGCTCTCGACAACAACTCAGCAAACAAACCTTCGAGGCCCGCCCGATCTCGAATCATCCCAACTCTCCCAAGATGTAACAGACCCCTAACACATCCACGACAATGCAACCAGCACGACCCCCGCCCCGAGCGCCGGGCAGCTTCAGCCCTCTGCCGGGCTCGACAGCTTCCTCCTCCAGCGCACCGCCGCCGCAGCAACGTCCACGACCTCCCGCCCGCGCCGATTCCTCGAGCAGCGAAGAGAACCTCGCTATACACTTCGTCAAGCCCCGGAGTCACGCACCGAGCGCGCCCACCGCACCCTCCTCCGCGACGCCGATATATGCCCAGTTCACTTCCCAGGCCAACTCGAGCACGGCGAGCCTGCAGAACTTCTCGCGCCCGACCGCCCAGCGATCCGGCACCACACCCGGAGGACCAGCAGGTCCCATAGGAGGAGGAGGGGCAAGCGAAGGCAGAAATCATGATCTGAGCGTCAACACCCACATCGCATCCGCCGCCGCCCGCACAGCGAGCCCCTTGACGAAAGGCCACTCGCGGAAACATAGCCAGACGCCCGGCCTCTTCGACTCGACCCCCCCGTCCACGAGCACCTCGAACCTTTCCCAGGTGGGCATGTCACAGCCTGCCTCGGTCGCATCGTCGTCTACACATCAGCACCAGGTACAACACCACCACCAGCAATCGAGTCCGGCCCTCTCAGCCAGCCAGATCGCGGCACAAGCCGCCGTCCTGCAACACCAGAGCAACCAACAGAACCAGCAACAACTACAACACGCTCGACAGCGGTCGCAGACCGTACCGAGCCCTAACGGCGGCGACGCCGTCGACAACGTGAGGAGGGGAAGCGGCGCGAGGGGCCCACTCAGCCCGCCTATGCTAAGCCTGACAGAGGCCAGCGCTCCACGAGAGAGTGGTTTTGGGAACCAAGGATACCACAACGGCCTGCTGGGTACTTCGGCCGCGACGACAGCAGCGAACGCCGCCTTTCCACGGTCGGGGCAGACATCACCGGGTCTTTCTCAGTCTCAGAAGCAACAGCCTCAACAGCAGCAGCACATCGCCCACCAACAGTCACAGCATAGCCCAGTTCACTCCGTCCACCCTGTCCATCCCCCGCCGCAACTCATCCCCGATCCGAAACCGGCGAAGCTAGAAAAGTCCAAGGTGAAGCTGTTCTCCCGCCCTGTCAAGATCGGCACCAAGGGCGATCCCAAGGACAAACCGCTCCCGAGCCCGAGCAAGATCGGCAGCGCGCTCGCATCATTACAGCGCGGTAATTTCAGCACCAGCAGTCTGATCGATACCAGCGGCCAGTCCATCTACAATCTCAACAACTCGTCTTCTGCAACCATCCGCGCCGTGCCCGAAACGCCAACCATGGAGAAGCCAGAAGGGCGAGAAAAGGAAAAGAAGCATCACTTTCTGTCGCGGCAGAAGCACAAGCTCAAGGACGAATTCCACCTCCCGCTGTCTTCCGCATCGAGCAACTCGAAACCCACAGACCCCAGTGCCCCGTCGAGTTTATACAGTTTCAACTTACCCCCTAGTCCGGCCCCGACTGCAACGTCGTTTGGCAAGGGACGTCGGGACAAAAAGACTGAAAAGGAGAGCAGCGGCCTCGGCGTCGAATCGAGTTCTCTTCCATCAGAATGGCCTGGGCCAAGCAGTCTGCCAAGTCTGACGCATCAGTCGTCGTATCTCTCCGAACCAATTGATGCAGGCAAGTACGGCCTCAACAGCATGGCGCTCGATGATGCATGGCCGTATCTCAAGGCGAAGATGCTTGTCATCTTTGAGGGCGAAGATCTGCGACAGCCCGTGGAAGACTTCAACAAACTCGTGACACTACACATACAATACTGCATCCAGCGCAGATCGCCAAATATTATTCTGGAGGACCTGCGCGAGCTTCTTTCGACCGGCTTCGCGTCATTGGACCACACCCTCAGGCGCACGCAGGAAGATAAGGTCATTCCGGCGCTGGTGGAAATGTGGCTCATCACCTACACCTCAATTTTGCCATACATGCAGGCCGTTTTCCTTCCCTTGGATCTCGAATTCTCCGGCTGCGGCGTCCTCATGAATCCGGACCAGGCCCGCGACTTTTGGGGCGGCGTCAAGGCGGCTCCGATGTCTACCGATGCACCGCATGTAAGACCGGCCTCGGCCGTCTTTGACGTTCGCCGCATCGTTCTGACCGCATACCGCGACATTGTCATCCTCCCCCGGTACGAATCACTCAAGACAATATTCTCTCGCCTCTCACTCGAATTCCTGCCGTCGTCATTTGCCTCAATGGCGCTCGCTTCTCCCCTTCCAGATCCTGCGCTCTCGTCCAGCCCCGCCGACACCATGAGCATGATGCGCCCAGGGACCGCAATGAGTCTCGACCCGTCTGTGGCAAGCTACAACTCCAACGCGACGACGCTACTCGGCGATGCAAGTTCCGGGGCTGGCGGACGCAGTCGTGGCCTCAGCAACGTCAGCTACGCCAGTGCTGGTAGCGATGGGCAACTACGGCCCTTTACTCGCGAGCAGAACGTCGAGGACTCGAAGCAGGTCACGGAGATGGTCGGTCGCATGCTGCAATGCATGAGCATCCTCGCGAGCCTCGGAGACGTCGCGGGAGACGGCAACGATGAGGGGAACAGGAGGATGGAGGAGCTCTGCCGCCTGCTCAAGCTCAACTGGCTTGGCAGGGGGCGGACGGGTAGGAACCGCCGTGGTATCGTGGGAGGCAGGCGGCGGGATATTCCCGAGTCTGTACGGGAAGGTCTGCGCGTGATTTAGGAGAGGTGATGGACATGATAAGTTGACGGGTGGTTTCACAGAGGGCGCGCGGGTGCAGCGCGCCTTACTTGTCATTCGTTCTGTTTGGCGTTCTTGATGAAAGTTGCAAAAACACAACACACGGTGTATGGCTACGGCCCCCGTGACGGGATATACCTCGCGAAAAGAACAAGAGTATTTGCCTCTTTTTTTTTGTTTTATGGGATTTTGCGGGTGGGCATTGGGAGTGTTTCTTTTGGGATGCATGGCAGTTGGGGATGGTTGGCATAGATGAAATTTGAGTTTATTCCACAAAGTGACTGATTTGTTTGGTATTGATTTCTGTGATGCCTTTGAGGATGTGGTGTGATGTGATGTGAGGTGAAGTTATCTGCTGACTGGAGATGTGGTCTTGGATTGAGGCGATGTTCAGGGGGACGTCGGATGTTGTGAGGCGTGAGGCGAAGGGCGAAGGGCGTCTTCTGCCATGAGGTATGGACGATAAGGACGTCCGTTCATCGTGACCGCGAAATGTGATTGGTCATTCGAGCGATTCAAGGCATAGTGAAGGCTGAAGTTGTCGATGCGCAATGATCATCATCATCAGGGAGGTGATGCGAGGATTAGAGGGCCTGTCATGAGGTATGAGGTGGGAGGTGAGGATATCCTCTGTTATGAGGCATGGAAGGTGCACAAATTCTCATGGCAGTCACCTGAACGAAAGCTTGGGAATCCCAAGATGCGGCACACTGAGGTCTACCAATCACATTGGTCACAATTGCAGTCTTAGATGAGGTGTGATTAAAAATAGTTGTATTTGTTCTATGAAGAGCCATTGCTAGCATCGCAAAGCAAGATTTTCCTGTTCTTTGCACTTTGTCAGCGAGATTGCTCAAAATCCGAGATTTGCTGAAAAGTGATGGTGAAGGTGAAAGTGTCAGATAGTGATTACTGGCAAGTAACAGGTTCTCCTGCGACGGAGTACCCGAGTAGACTAGACTTCTTCATGGTCGATTCGGTTGGGAAAAGAAGACATGTTGATATAATATCATCATTCGGAGTTTGGGGGAATGGTGTATGGAGGGAAATTTTGCTGGTGGCTTACCTATTAGTAGCAAGCGCAGCGCAGGAACCCCGAACGCTCTCTGATCTGCTCTGCATTGAGCGTTTGTCAGGAGATGAGCGATGGAGGGCTGCGCTGGCACGGTTGGTGTTGAGTAAAAAGTATGGCGTTGGATGATGGGGGAAGGAGTGAAGCTTGTGATGCGAGGGAAGAGATTTTATAGATGCGGCTCACGATGGGAATTGTGGGGCCAGGTTCGGTCGAAATTTTTCTGGGGCACGGGCCTTTGGTCTGGAAACGTCTGCTTCGGGGGGAGGAAAGATTGGGTGTCACGTGGTCGGCTGAGCCATTAGCTTTAGGCCGAAGGTCATGTGATTTGAATCGGAGATTAGCGCCGAGGAACCGATGTCTGGGACAGCGGACTGGACCGGGACCCAATGGACCCCGCTTCCCCAAAATGAGGCAAGCTGATTGGATCCCGCGCGGCCCCCTCTCTAGGTTCATGTCACCAGACGATGAGAGGACTCGATGAGGGAAGACAGAGAGAGAAAGAGAGACAGAATGTGCGAATGGTGTGTGTCCGGGTGGTTCGGGGAACACGTGGTTGCCATAGGGCAAGACGACGCGATTCCAGCGGTCTGTTCTGCGAGGGTCATTTGTCATCGAATGAACGGGGAGGATGGGAGGCATTATTTTTGCTCCTTGCCTGGTGCTGCGCTGCTCTCGTCGGCGACCACGACAAGGCAGAACCTCCTGCCTCCTGCTTTGCGACAAATGCCAACCCCTTGGGACGCGCGGGTCGCTGAAGAAAGACAAAGCTTGCTTTGCTCTTGATGCATAAGCCGCCTGATCGCCGGCCGTTGTGGATAGAGGCATATTCCCGCGTTTAAATGGAGCTTCCCGCCACCTAATTCCGGCATATCCATGCGTGTTGTTTTTCATAGATGGGTAGCGCACCGCTATAGCGGGATAGAGACCCGCGTTTCCCATCGAAAGAAGGCAAAGGGCGGGTTCGGGCTGGGAGGTGCGTCTGGCATTGGCAGTTTGGCATGCTGGCCGCCCGCCCACCTCTCGTGCTTCCTTGCCGTCCCTGCTCTGTTCCTGTTTCCCCAGCCCGGGCAGCCATCCACCATCTGCTGCCGTGCTATCTGCTGTTTGCTGTCTCCTAGCAAAGGTGCTGTAGGTGTAGGGAGAGCTCTCTCTGACGCTGCAACCTGTCTGCAACACCACGTTGAGCGCCCCCTCCAATCACCGCCCGTGGGCCAAGTGTCTGATTCCTTAATTTAAATTTTTTCTGTCTCTGAATTTTTTCTATGTGTTAGGCTTCATTTTGTTCTTTCGGGGTTCCGAACGTCAACTTCGTCCCGTGTTGCGTTTTAGACACAGGAGGACCTCGTTACCTTAGCTTTACACGACACCCACCCAAAAGACGAACGGAAGGAATAGGACTTTCGGTTTCGCTGTCTGCCCGCTGAGCACCAAGACAAGGGGAAAAGAAGCTCGGGCTGCCCACTTGAGTCTTTGCGTCCCTTCTTCAGCCCACCGGCTGGCCAGACAGACAGTGACAGACAGGCAGCCGACCCCAGCGTGCTGGCACCGCACACGCTACGGATACGCTGCCACGCTGCTGCCAACCTTAACACGCTACCCAGCCCAACCCACTCAACCCCCCCCCCCCCAAAATCCGCAATTCATCAGGTCCAGCTAGCTAGTGCCTTACCTCTGGACCTCACCCGCCATACCGTACCCGTACCACATCTCACTCACTCGCCCGTCCTCCTGGTAAGGCGACGCGCGAAAAAAGGCTTGTTCCTGCTCGCCAGCGCAGCGTATTGCAGTGCTCATCTCTTGCTCTCTCCCGGTCTCTCGACGTGTGCAATAAAAACCGGGCTTGTTGGATCCAACACATAAACCCGCCGCCGCTGCGAATGTCATCGTCGACGACGCCTGCGTGCTGAAGGAAAAAGAAAAAGGCTCTGGGCCTCCTCGTCTTTTCCCGCCCGCCCACTCTCTCACGAGACCTCTCAACCCTCTGAGTCTGTCCACTCGCTTCGCCTCACCTTGCTCCCGCTATCTCGCGACCCTTCGACACCACGTCGTCGTATCTCTGACTCTCGCACACTATCTTTCAACTGTATCTGCTCTACGGGCCCCGGAAACCTTTACCTGTACAATTAACCAACAACTCCATTTTACCTTCTCCGTCGCCACGCCACGCTTTTTTCCCGACCCCCCGACTCGCTCGTCGCCCGTCAGTCTGTCTCGCTGTCTCTCTCTCTCTCTCCTCGCTCCAGCAGCTCGGGCTCTTCCACTCGCACACACGCACACCTATTCCCTCTCTCTCTCTTTCTCCCGCAGGCTTCCCAGTCCTAGGCCCAGCACCCTTCTCCCCCGTCATCGGGCTGCCTTAGTCGCACCCACCCACTCCCCAGAACCCTTTCCCATCCAGCTCTTTTGTTTGTCGTCGCATCCCCGACCAACTTCCCTACCCAAATTATCCTGCTTCCCGCCCCCGTCCTCCGTCCTCCGTCCTCCACGTCGATCATCGATGCCTTCTCGGTCCCCTTTCGCCTGTTGACCCGGCCGCCCAAAACTTGCACCATCAAGACGGGCAAAACACGACCTGCTCTCCTATCGCAAACCCCGATAACGCTAGTCGAAACCCGCCAGCCCACGCAACCCGCATCCGCGCGATTGAGAGACCACTCTCCCGCGTCTCGTAAATCCCGAACGCCAGCTGCCCCCATCGCTTCTTCGCGTCGCGCCATCGCAACCCAAACTCCAACGCTCGCATCCCACCACGCCCGCACGCCCTCGTGTTTGTTTCGCGGCCGCCGATTGTCCATTTCTATTCGAGACGAGAGCCACGTACCGGTGTTTTCTGCAGGCGCATGAGATAGTGCGGAGGGAAGAGACGTCGATATCCACGCCGTGGATTATCGACACGCTGAAGACATGATGACGAGTATGGGACCATCGTTTGCAGGTCATCCTGCCGGCATGCAACAACATCCAGGCGTCCCAGGCCACCCCATGGGCCCGGGTATGCCTCACAACCCAAATCAGCAAGGCCCGCCGGGCGGTGGAATGCCTCACCAGATGCACATGGCGGTATCAGGGCCTGGTGGTCAGGTCAATCCAAACCAGTTGATGGGCGGCATGCCGCCGGGTGCTGGTGGTCCGAACGCTCACGCTTTGCAGCACCTCAACCCCCAGAACTCAATGTTCCAGCAGAACCAGTTCGCCCAGAATTGTATGTTTGACGACTCTCCGCGTCCCCATTTCGTCCTATGTCCCTTCCCCCCGCTGACCTCGACGTACAGTCAACAACCCGGCCGCGATGGCGCATGCAACCCAAATGGCGCAGCAGAGGTTATTTCAGCAGCAGCAGCAGGCTAGGCAGGCGCTCATGGCTCAACAAGCCTTCAACGCGAACATGGGTGTCAATGGCATGCCTATGGGCATGCCCATGAACCCCCAGATGGCAGCCCAGATGGCGGCCATGAGGCAAGGCATGAGGCCGGTATGTACAGTGCGCCCACACGGATGACCAGAATGTTGACAAAAATCTACAGCAGGCGCATACTCCCCAGGCTCAGGCGATGTTGGCACAGCAGATCGCTCTCCAGCAGCAGGCTGTCGCGCAGCAGAACCAGCAGATACAACAAGGCCAGCAGCCCGGTCAGCCGGTCCAGATGAACCCTCAACACATGCAGCTGCAGCAGGCCCAGATGGCTGCCTCGATGCAAGCGCAACAGCAAGCTCAGCAGCAGCAGCAGCAGCAGCAGGCTCAGCAGCAACAACAGCAACAGCAGGCTCAGCAGCAACAACAGCAGCAGCAGCAACAGCAGCAACAGCAGCAGCAGCAGCAGCAGCAGCAGCAACAACAGGGTCAGCAACCTCCAGGCCAACCTCAGCAGCCGCAACCTCAGCCCCAGCAAACCCCTCATCAGACACCGCAGCAGCAGCCCGCGCAGCCCGTCAACCCGCAGTCTGCAGGTCAACCCACTCCGTCGCAAACACCAGGTCCACAACCGAATCAGCAGCCGCAGCCTCCCCAGGCTCAGGCTCAACCGCAAGGCCCCCCTCAGATGCAACCTCAGCCTGGACAGCCCCAGGTGAACCCACAGCAGGCCGCTGCTGCTCAGGCCGCCATGGCCAACAGCATGGCTCTGGCACAGCAGCAGGCCCAGCAGCAAAGGAGGGAAGGAATGAAGGGACACTGCTTGCTGAAGCTCATGCAGTTCAGCGAACACCTGAGCGGTTTTACTGTACGTCGCATTTGGAAGTGGCCGCAAGCATAGTGCTGACTGACTTTTAGGGATCCAAGGGCAAGGACGACCTCACGTACTGGAACATGTTCGTAAACCAATTCTTTTCCACCACGGGTGTCTTCCGTCACTCTGTCCACATCACCGACATCGAAGATCAAGCCGACAAGCAATACGAAATCACATACCCCGGGCTTCCACGATACTTCCACACGCACTTCGACAGTGGGGTCAAGAACATGCAATTGATCATGGAGAAGGGCACCACGGATCGACCGCTGCCCGGGGATGGCCACTGGATTGAGAACACAAAGTCGAGTCTGGTCTACTGGTTCGACAACGGCTCTCACGTAAGTCTGGTTCCGTCTATCTGTATTTTGATGCTAACTCGGACAGCTTGTCGCAAACGGTACCGTCCGAGCTCATTTCGACGCAGAGCAAAAGATTGAACTCTTCGAGTTCTTGACAAGTAGCCACGAAGAGTACATCTCCCGCAAGGCCGTCATTGACGCTGCAAAGCCCGTACACAACTGGGTCAAGGAGTGGCACAAGGTGAACTCCCAAGACAGCAAAACCTCCCCGGAGATGAGCAAGAAGGGCAAGGCCCGGATGATGAAGTCCCCGCAACACCCCCCTCCCGACGCTTTAGTAGACCTGCCAGAATCGGCTGTCAAGAGGGGCATGGGCGTCACGGAAGCTGTCTTCCAGTTCCTTGAGGTAAGCGACGCTCACCCGTGCATGCATATGGATCATCGACACTAATGATGACGTGCAGATTGCTGAAGTGATCGGCCAAATGAACCCTCTGTTCTCCTACTGCCATGCTCACAACAACCTCGGCCCGTACGCCGCCCTCGAGCAGTACGTCAGCCAGATCAACTCCGCACCGCAAAATATGAACGGTCAGGCCATGCCCGGCCAGGGCCCGCGGACACCCAGCTTTGGGCAGTTCCCAATGGGCGCGAGCCCGGCTCAGCCGCACATGCAGCTTTCTGGGTCGCCTCATGTCACCGGTAGCCCTGCTCCGGGCCATATGCAGGCACCCGGCATGCAGATGCAGCAGAGCCAGCAGGGAACCAGCTCCAGCGGACCTAGTGCGAACACATCTCCGGCTTCCAACAAGCGAAGACGTCCCTCAGGTGTAAAGATGGAAGAGGACGGCTCCTCCGCCCCTACACCCGGCGGCCCTCAGGTGAACGGTGTCCAGAACAAGGGCAAGCCGCCCACGCCGCGAATGCAAAAGAGGCTGAAGGGTAACCCGGCGTAACCTTGAGGATCACGTCGTCATCAAGGTTCTGCTCTAATACGAGCCTGGCTGTTCAGGCTCAGTAATGCCTTTTTTATGTCATCATTATGCAGCATGGCGGCGTCTAGTGCTTGGCTTTTTGGCTCTGGGGTTCTCAGGGCTGTTCATATTGCGGGTGTTCGGCAAGCATATCGGTCGTTCGGTGCTGGCTGGCGATCATACCCGACCAAAGGTCCTCGCGCGTTCTCGTTCGATGGCCAGATCTCAGTCTCGGGGGGCAGGCAAGTTCCTGCTCGTTCACGAGATGAGACATCACCAATTGCCTGCAGCGCATTTGGAGGTCTAATAACGTCAACGGCGCACTCATGGCTGCCGAAGGGAGCAAGGGCAGCAAGCTGCCGCCCGTCCCGAACGAGACGCGCAGAGGCTAATCTGAGGGGACATTTAATGTTGTCCAATTTGTGCCTCCCCACACACACAAAATCAACCTCCCCCTGTACGATATCATGCTCGACCTATTGTCCAGATCGGGCTCACTGTTTCATGTTTATTTTCCCTACCTCTTTAGGTCGCGAAGCTGTTGTTCCTTGTTTCCCGCCCAAACCTCGATAAGTCTTACCAAACGTCTCATAGTTGTATTTGGCGAGGAACTAGTTTTGAGAAGGGGAGGGAAAGATGGTGGGTTTCCAAAAAAAATAAAGTTTTGTTGAATTTCCTGGCGGAAGTTTTATCAAAGGGCGGCGGAGGGAATTGGTGTTTAGTCGGCGCAGTGTCTTGTCTATCGTCTCTCAAACGTGCTTTATCCTTGCTTGCTATTGCGTAACTCTCTCGTCTTTTGGTTTTTTTTTTTCAAAGTTCTTATCTCAAATACCTAGTCTCTTGTCGGAAAGGAATATGCATACCCAGATTTTTGACAGGAAAACTTGATTAGTTATTGTCTATGATGTGCTTTTTTGGGTGACGCGTGAGTGTGATTTGGGTGGTATAAGTGACTTGACGATTAAAATCTGCCCTGATGGACCGTATGATAAGCTCGAGCTATATTGAATGATGGGGGAGTCTCACGAAGGTGAGAGCTTCCAGGGGGTAGCTTACAGGCTGCTCTGGGGAGTTCCGACGCTGAGATATAGTTTGAATACTTTGAGGGTTGAAATATCTGCTGAGATAAATACTTGTCGAGTCCACCTTGCTAGTAGCAGGACATGGACAATGCCAGGCCTTTCCATACTTCAGGACTTCAAGATAATGAACGCTTCTCAAAGAAGGGTCGGGCGCTAAAGCTATTCTTGACGTACTCGAATCCAGGTGGTCAAGGCTATTTTGGGCGATGATTCAGTCGATGGGGCCGAATACTCACTCCGTTGTAGAAAATGATGAAGGACGAAGACGATGGCGAGGGGATGGGAGGTTGTTTGTTGCTGGGTGCCCCTCGATCCGGTTTTGCTTCCCTGGGGATCTGAGTGTTTTTGTGGAAACGAACTCGAGAACGGATTGATTGGCTTAATTCTCTTCAACTTCCGCAGTATTGCCGCTGATTCTGTCGAGAGAGGGACTTAGGAGCAAGGTCGTGTCTATGTATATGCATGCTAAAGAGGGGCGGGGGCGGCGGGAGTGGAGGAGGTAATGTGGTTTGACCTGGGCTTGGGGGTATTCAAAAAGGGCCTGGGGGTTTCCTATGCTCTTATTTCTCGGCAGAATAGTAGCAGTCGATTTGGAGGGTGGAATGGAGGGAGTTGATTTCGGCCCACAGCATCCTGGGTCAGCTCAGCTGTTCTGCGTTGTGGAATTCCTACGATCGAGTCTTTTACGAGGTCCGGTTGTTCCAATGTTGTCCATCTTTTGCATCCTGGGACTATTCGTAGGCACACATGGCGACACTGTTCGTGAAGCTGTCTATGTTGATGCTCCGGGCGTGTTAGGTAGGCTGACTAGTGTACGAGCAGTGACTTCAGGTTGGTCATTGCTGCCGTCAGCTTTTCAGAAAAGGCTCTATTGCAAAGCGTAGGAACATTGGTTGGTGGAGACCCTGCGTTTATATTTGACATCCGACGTAGTGCCAGCCGGCCGGCTTTTGTAATGTCTTACGACATTACAGTATATGTCTGCGAAATCCTGAAGGGGAGAGCAGAGAAAGAAGAACGCAATTCTTGCGACGCCGTGGGTCATCCGCACAGGGTTTGCGATGGATTTCACAAAGGTAACTCTCATAGCTCTATGACGGGTTTCACCTAATGCGTCTCACTTGAAGGGGAGATCATGAAATATGGTCGTTGCCGCTAGAATACGAAGATACGACTAGGGATAACGGACGAGGGAACCAAATGATGCGCCTTGTGGTGGCTTTTAGGCTCGAGAGGTGGTTCTCTATGATAAGAATATGAGGAAATCTCGACTTACACAGGGATGGACTGTGAAAATAATTCTGTTGAGGTGCAGTATTTAATGATGATATCCTAATTTATATCCTTCCCACATGAAATATTGAGGATTACTGGCACGTGTGGACAAGGGCTTGGGGGTTGGGGGTACATATTGCTTGAAAGAAACCTAAACATATATGTTTTGAGACAAAATTGAAGAGAAGAAAGAAAAGAACACAGTCACAACAAGTCCATCGTCTTGAGACGATTTCCTTTGATAGAATCCCAGGGTAGCTCGTGCGGGTTAGTGCGATCCGAATGCGACGAGCTGACGGGTGTCTCTTTTTCCTGTTGGCGGACTTTGATACCAAACGGAATGAGCCCGTGACAACAGGAATGAAGACAAACTAAGCATGTGACGGAAACGCAAACTGTCCTGACTGCTAGGTGGGTGCCGCAACAGTCAGTGCTGATTGATGTCTATGGAGTTGGACTCCCACGCTCGCCAAAGACAACAAGATGACAAGCAGTCACGATTGTGAAGAATCAGAATGGAATTTGTGACATTGAGAAAGCTTTTATATTGCGAGTCTGTGTCTCGGGCAGCTGGTATGATTGGTGGCCCTAGCTATATGTGATAACGGTGGCCAAGGTGAGGCAAGTGGTCGTGACGTGGTAGTGTGAAAAGGCGTCCGAAGCTCTAAACGATCTGGAGAATGCTAGCAATGGAACCTGCCCGTGGCTTAAAACAGCCCGTGAATTCATCACCCTTTGAAACTTTTCCATCGATAAATGACATATCAATGCTGGAAGAGTCAGGATCATTAACGCCGAGGTTCGGCATCGGTATCTCCTCTATATTAGATGGTGTAGCGCTCCTCGTTGAATCCTAGTCTCCAGTTCAACTGAGTGCTCTAGTCTGAATACGTAAGGAATGACAGACGGCGACGGGTTTGGAAGTACGCTTCTGGTTGTGCCCGAACAGAGGAAGGACGTTGTTACACGTGTGAGACGAGCTAACCTTTACTCAATTCAATAAGTGAGATTGAGGAGCCCAGTTCATGCAGAAACTTGATTCATTGCGGTTCAGTAAAAAGAATTTCAAACATGTACATACTTTCTGTAGAGTGCCTTAGTAGAGGTAGGTCTTGCACGGAAGAAGAGGCAAGGAGGGAGGGGGACAAATTGACTGGCGTTGTGTTTCATTTGGTGAAATCTGTCATATCATGGTATCAAGCGCACGAACGTCGACCAATTTCTCGACAACAACAGCATTGGGGCATAACTGAACCCTCTTTGGGAACGGCTTGATTCTGAGCTGGAGGTAGCTACACGAATCTTGCTTCTGTCATCGCATATCACAATGGGTAGCTGGCTTCATCATAGGGACAACGGTAGGCAGAAGTATAGTAATCGCCTTATTGGTACAAGAGTGATGACCGACGACGACGAAGATGATGATGAACGGAGTGTATGCGCATTTTTTCGTCTTTGATTCGATGAGGGGGGTGGGGACACTTGTGAGACAAACAGACCTTGAGGAATTGAAAGTGTTAAATATATCCGCGTTCACAATCATTGTGGTTCAGTATACAAGAAGATGGCGTGTCTGTACTTATATGTTCTTGGCGCAGCGTAGGAGCGAAGCCAACTTGAAGGCGAGGAAAATTATCAAGCGTCTTTGAGCCAGGTGATTACGCGCATCTATTCCTTCGAACCCTGTATGTTTCAATCTCAGACTTATCTGACCGCCTATCGAATGCAGTAATCCTTCCGAACCACAGCTATCCAACGACTCACTCGGCCGCAGGCTCGGCGGGGGCGTCTTCCGCGGCAGCAGGCGAGGTAGCCGGAGCAGCGGGAGGGGTGGCCACGGCAGGGGTCTCCGGCAGGGTGATAACCGCAGGAAGAACATCCCGTCCATCAACGTCCACAATGACGATCAGCTTCAGACCGTTCGGTCCTCCAACCCACTCCAACATTCCGCCCAAAGCTCCCTCCGCGATTCCATCGAGCCGAGCCTCCCGAACAACGTCAGACACAACCGGGCGTCCTCCAGAAACATTGACAGTGGAAACATTGACGTTAATAAAACCAATCTGACCGCCGACAATCATCTGCTGCTGCTGCTGTCCACCTCTCATGCCCATCATGCCTCCGGGGCCGTACGAGTGCAGCCAGTTGACGCCGTTAGCGTAGGTGAGGGCCAGAGGCCAGCCGGGAGCGCCCATCTGCGGCTGCTGCGGGACGTAGGGGACGGAGTAGTTAATCAACTGGGGAGGCTGGTAGATCGGGACGGCGACGGTGTTGGTAGCAAGGTTGCTGGCTCCGGGGAGGGACGCGACATGGCCGTTGCGCGTGAAGAAGAGCGTCACCTGCGCTTCCACGACTGGGTCGGCGCGGCCTATGCGGACGACGGAGTTGCGGACGAGGGTGAGGATCTCGGCCTTGGTGGCGGCGGTCGGGCAGAGGCGGAGGTGGAAGCTTCTGATCCAGGGGGGAGCGCCGTTGGGGGGCAGGGAGTAGAGGTGGGTTTCGAGGATGATGTGGGGGTCGGCCATGATGAGCTGTATTTGGTTTTGTTAGCGAAGGAAGCTTTGGAGGAAGTGAAAAGGGAATGATACCTGAGATGAGCCTGGAATTGTTTTGATGTGGAAGCTGGTATGAGTGGTGGTGATTGATGCTTGGTTTGGGGCAGCCTCAAGCAGGGACAAAGTCCTTGAGAGAGATGCTCTGGGAAACTTCAGTAGCGACAGGTGATTTCTCAAAGAGGAAGTGAGTTGATGTTGAAGGCACGTAAATAAAGTCGCCCCGGTGATGGGAAAGAGTTTTCCTTATTATACAGGGCTAGAGGCTTTGTAGTGATTCAGGCCGTGAGGTATCGACTTGAGATCTATTCACAGTCGTGAAGTCTGGCGTGGTAGTTTTTTCACAGCCGAGACCGTGTATGTAGATGACAAGGCGTCTAAAACATACTCCTCCATGAAGTCTAAACTAGATTCTTGACCTCAACCAAATTGTAGGCCACCACGCCGCCTTGATATGGCCCGAGAATCTAGAAAGAGAGGGATATCCAGAGTTTTGTCATATGTTGGCTCTAGTATTGATCATTTCAACGAGAGAAACCTATCTAGATGATTGCCAAAGTGACTATGACTAAGATTCCATGTTAACATGGGTAAATTAGACATCTAAAGTTGGAGCGAGCACAGTTGCAGAGAATATTCTTTCTGTATGGAAGAATTTCTGTGAGTAATTTATCTGGAGATTTCTTATCTTTGTTCAGGTTGCTCATCATGCGTCTTTTCATGTCTGCATGGTCTAAGGTGTTGTCTTCTTCCACGTGTATTTTGACCATGGCACTGGTATAATGGGATTGTCTGGAAGCCGGGGAAAACACTGAGGAGGCTGGCTTCAATGTAAGTTGAGGAGACACCAGCTTGAAGACATCCTTGCTGCATTTGCTGTTGTGTTTCCCCACGGATATGACGCAATATGCATCTCGGCTGGCATGCTCATCTGCAAAGCAAATGGCTACTTATTTCAAGCAATTTCGATTTTCAATTCGCAAAGCAATGTGACCTTGAAACCTCTTCGAATTTCCAGCCATGGGGTGAGTACTGCTCATGCTCACACTAAGAGTTTTCTCCCAACTGACCGTGTATTAGGAGCCCAAACGAGAGCCCCGCGAACGAGAGCCCCTTGACAGGCCGTTGCTCCTGCTCCCACGTCCGCTACACCCTCTCCTCACCCCCGCTCATCGTCCACGCATGTCACTGCACGTACTGCCAGCGGGAGACGGGCACCTCGTTCGCGCTTAACGCGCTGTACGAGCCGGACCGCGTGCACACGACGCTATCGACCGGCGAAAGCGGCGAGGAGGCAGAGACGCAGCTTCTGCGGAAAGGCATCCCGACCGCGACGTCGGAGGCGGAGGGGCAGGTTATGGTGCGGTGTCCGGAGTGCTTCACGGTGCTGTGGAGCCATTACTCTGGGACGACGAGGAGTCTGTTGAGGATTGTGCGGGTGGGAACGATTGATGGGCTTGTGGACGGGGAGAAGTACGTTCCTTCGGGAGGATTCAGGCCGCATGCGCATATATTCGCTGGAAGTGGAAGTAAGAGGCACAGGTGGTTTGATATTCCGGAGGGGGATGTGGTTTTTGAGGAGTACGGGCCCATGGAAGAATACTGGCCCAAGGAAAGCTTGGAGAGATACAAGGCCTTCTCTGACCGAGTTGGCTCCAAGGAGCAGGGAAAATAGCCTGGAAGGAGCAGTTCCCTCATCTCAACGTATTGCCAGATTCCAAACCATTGGCGCTTCTTAATGTTCAATATGAGAGCAGTTTTGTCACGACGAGTCCGTGAAGTCCGGCTTGGGACGCCGAAAGCGGGGCCGCCTGCGGACTTGAATCCCGCACATGCTTCCGGACGGGCCGCCCTGGCTTCAACCAGAAAGCATGCCGGGTTTGAATACAAATAAGAGAAGGGTAGGCCATTCGATCGCCCCAAGAAGCTGCATCAACAGCATCCTGCCGGAAGATGTTATCCAAGGAGGCTATTGAACCGGTCAGGGGCTGGGTGGATAAGTCAGCAAAAGCGTTAGTCAGCAGCCCTTCTGGCACCTGCCAGATTGTTGACATAGCAACGCGTGACATAAACACCAAAAATATCCTCCCGCTTCCCAAGCCCACCTAAGCCCATCCTTCCGTCACATGCGATTGCGATTGCAGAAGGCTGCCAATTTATCCTCACATCGCTTCGAAACGATTTCACGATTTGCACAGCACAGCACTACACAGCACTACACAGCAGCCACCATGTCAGCATTCGAATCTTCGCTCTCCGCGAGCATCAACCGCCAGTCCCTGATGGCAACCCCATCGGTCGCCGACACCCTCCCGAACGCGAACTTTGGCTTCGACGAGCTGCGCGACCGCATGACCAAATTCTCTTCACGATTCGACGGTTTTATCGAGCAAGGGCGCAAACGTGTATTGGAGGAGAGGAACGAGTTTCGCATGAACATTGCCGAACTCCAAGGTACGTTGGGCCGCACCAGCATTCGCGCACTATCGATGCCCAAATTGATGCTAACTGACTTGGGTCACAGAGGACCAGCGCATGAAGAAGAAGGACATTGAGATCCTCCAGCACAAGACGAGCACACATCAACAGACGGTCCAGAAGGAAAAGGCCGAGACGCGCGAGATGCAGGCCGCCATCGCCCAGCTGTCGGAGGAGCGCGACAAGCACCTGGCCACACGAGACGCGCTGAAGAAGCAGATCGAGGAGACGCAGAAGGAGATCGACGCGAAGGTCGCGGCACAGCGCGCGCACGCCGCGCAGCTGGAGGCGCAGTCGCGGTTCAACGTCCCGGAGCTCGAGTTTTGGCAGCAGAACCTCGGTCTGCGGATAGAGGGCGCGGGCCAGGACGACCGGCTCAAGTTCATCTACAGCTACATCGACAGCGAAGACTGGGACAGGGAGGCGTGGTTCGAGCTCTCGACGTCGAGCAGGGACTACGATATCCGGCACTGCCGGCCCAAGCTCGAGCGCGAGCGCGTGGAGAAGGTGCTGGACCAGCTCAACGAGACGAGAGAGCTCGCGGTGCTGCTCAAGGGCATGCGGGAGCTCTTCGTGGAAGCGGTCAAGGCATGATGTTGTTGTGCGCATGTTGCGTATGGTTTTTGGTGTTTTTTGGGTGGAGGGGGTCTGGAGTAAGATGACGATGTTTGACGATAACGATGATGGCTTTTTGGCTTTGAATGGATACCCAGGTTGGCGGGGGCTGGCTTTGGCTCGAACGCTCGGCGGATTAGCATTTAAGGCTGCTGGTCTAGAATAACAATGGTTTTCCTTTGGCTTCCCGTGCTCCTTTGTTCAGGGTCAGTCATGTGTGAGACACTGCTGCGATGAGAAGCTTGTGATAGGACGGCCAGCCCGCGCGCCCTACGACGGAGCTTCCATCCCTACGCCACCCTCCTAGATGTCTCTGACTTGATGTTTCTTTCTAGACGAGTGTCGAAGATGTTTGCATAAAGCTGGCAAGGCCGTCTTAACCTGCATAATTCAGATGAAAGTCTGTGCATTAATGAATCAATCCTCTTTCCCCCCTTTTTCTTGCTCGATCTTGCGCTGTTGAGAGTCTTGACCGCCTGTTTTCCCGCGAAAACGAGAAACGGACAAGTCAGTCAGTCAGGTCCTGTCCTGACAGCGAACAAACCGCATGAGCCGGCAAGTTCCTGGCACGTTTTGCAGCTGTGTGTGTGTCGTTTTCGCGCTATGGGCGTCGAGCTGATGCGACTTGTACGACGGCGAAGACACAAGCTGTTGTAGGTGCTACTGCTTAAGGTCGTTGTTCCAGCTGCCTATGCTCTGTCTGTACAAACTCTAACCCAAACCATCTTTTTTGAGTTTTCGTCTCCCCCGCCCTCGAAATTTAAATCACGGGGGTAGGGGTGGGTATAGGAGAGGGAAGAGCTGGAAGAGAAGCGGAAAGATTAGAAACGAAAAAAAATTGAATTTGTTTAAACATGTGGCCAGCTGCATCCGGAGCTCCAAGAGTGAAGAGCAGAAGCAAAGGCTCATCTCTCCTTCAAAGATCCGCAACAAGCCCACCAACCCTTGTCCGCATTTCGCAGTAACGCGAGAAATGCCCGAGGCTAGCGCAAATCAGCACCGTTTACCGAGCTGGGCCATGACTCGGGATCTTGGCCTTCCGTCGCCGTCCCTCGGTTTCTGAATGATTCATTATCACCCCATTCCATTCGCCTGTTCCCGTCCGTCGCGCTGCGCTCAATCCAAGGCTCCAAGCAAGCAAGCAAGCAAGCAAGCGAGTTGAGTGCAGAGCTGCTGAGAGTGAGTGAGTGAGAGAGGCAGCTAGCGAACCCACCCCCCCCCGGAAAACCCGCCCCCCAAATCATACCTTACCACATTTTCCCACCCCCTCGTCGTACCTTGACCAAGTTTTTTTTTTTAATTCGTTTCGTTCCGTTGCTGCTGCCCACTGCTCCGCTGCCCTGCACCGCACCGCACCGCCGGTCCTAGGACCTGTTTGAAGGTATCCAGGGGGGCCCGAAATTTCTTTCTTTTGTTACCTTAAGCATCCCGCCCCCACGGCGGTCATCATCCCCTAACGCCGCATTTCGTTTCCCGCTTTGGACTCCACAATTGCGGGATAAGTCCTCTATGCCTCACGGCCGTCGCCGCCGTCGCGCGATCACGGCCAAGACCCGGCTCCCTGACCGAAAGCGGAGCTTGACCTGAGTAGGCCACGGTTACGGGTGCAGGGTGAACCCGTTCCCGCCTCCCTTTCGGACGCGGCTTATAATTCCCGAGGGGACCCACCTGTGCTGTGCTTACGCCCGACTCCTCCCATCCCGATCCCGGCTCCGTGTCCCCCGACTTCTCATATGGCCCCCGATGCCGTCTCCCACCCCAGTCCCGCCGGCTCCGTGGCCTCGTCGGTAACCACCACCGTCCTGAACAGCAACAGCAAGCGCAGCGTCCCGGACTCTCACTACAGCCCCGCCGGCGGACATGGAGCACACGCTGCGGACTCGAGCACCCCGACCGGCGGGGCCGGACCCGGGACCTCGCCGGCGTCGCAGCCGCCTGCCGACACGGGCAAGAAGCGCAAGACCGGTCCCGGGTCCAGGGGCGTCGCGAACCTGACGCCGGAGCAGCTGGCAAAGAAGCGCGCCAACGACAGGGAGGCCCAACGGGCCATCCGCGAGCGCACCAAGAACCAGATCGAGACGCTGGAGCGCCGCATCCAGGAGCTCACCTCCCAGCAGCCCTAGCAAGAGCTCCAAGCCGTCCTGCGCGCCAAGGAGGCCGTCGAAGCAGAGAATGCAGACCTCAAGCGCCGTCTGCAGGCCTTCATCACCTCCATCCAACCGCTGATCTCGTCCCAACCAGCGGTCCAACGTAAGCCCTCTCTCTCTCCCCCTGCATACGGCACGGTCTTAACCGAGAAACCCGCAGAACCGCCAGACCCTGTGGTCTTCCCATCCCCATCCGGAAGCTACTCCCACCCGGTCCACCACCCAAACGGGCCCATGTCCGCCAACAACGCCTCGACGCCAAACAGCGCCGCCTCGCCCGCCTCCCTGGACCCCACCGCAAACTGGCAGACCTCCGGCGGCGGCGGCGGCGGCGGCGGCAGCATCCCGGACCTCTCGCCCCCGAACCACATGTACGCCGCCGGCAAGATGCTCAACCAGCAACGCCAGGACCTCCGCCACGGCCTCGACCTCGGCCCGGAGCGTCTCGGCCTCGACTTCCTCCTCGACCCCAACGCCCGCCTCGGCAGGATCCAGAGCGGCGCCAACGGCGCCCAGGACTCCCCGCACCACCACCACGTCCCCATGAAGCACGACTGGACCGGCGTCGGCCCCGTCTCCCACTCCCGCAGCCCCTCCCTCTCCGGCCCCTCCTCCGCGAACAACATCAACATCAACAACAACAACGTCAGCGCCAACGCCGCCGTCCACACCCCGCGCTCCTCCCAGATGGACTACGCCCTCGGCCCGCCGCCGTCGCAGTCCACCCCGTCCTCCGCGCCGTCCGAACCATCCCGCGCCCTCGCGAGCTACTCCGCCGAGGTGAAGAACTGCGGCCCCACCTGCCCGCTCGACTCGCTCCTCCTCGACTTCCTGCACGAGCGCCGCCAGCGCGCCGCCGACGGCCTCTCCGCGCACGAGGTCATCGGCCCGCGCTACCCCTCCGTCCTGTCGCTGCTCAACCCGGCCAACAGCAAGTTCTCGCACCCGCTCTCGAAAGTCTTCACCGACATCCTCGCCACCTTCCCGGACCTCTCGGCGCTGCCGCAGCGCGTCGCCGTGCTGTACATCATGTTCCTCATCATGCGCTGGCAGATCTCGCCCACCCAGGAAAACTTTGAGCGCCTGCCCGACTGGGTGCGCCCCCGCCCGTCGCAGCTGTTCACGGAACACCCGGCCTGGATCGACCACGTGCCCTTCCCCGCGATGCGCGAGAAGCTGTGCCGCGACTATAACCCGCGCGAGTACCTGTTTGACAACTTCTTCGTGCCGTTCACGACGACGCTGAGCCTGAACTGGACGTACGAGGACACGGATACGCTGCTGCAGGTGCCGGAGTCGGACGAGGTGGTGATCAATCCCGTGTTTGAGAGGCATCTGAGGAGGGTTGAGAATTGGACGCTGGGGCAGGCGTTTCATCAGACGTTTCCCAAGTTGGCGGGGACGTATAACTTGAAGTTGTGAGGGGCGGTGTGTGGTTGGAAGAGGTCGGGTTACGGCATTTTACCCCTGAATCACACAGCACCTTATAGGGATATATGGGGACCACCTGGAAAGCGGGCGGTCATACCTGGCGTTTTGGCACGATGTTTCTTGTTGGCTTAACTTATACGGGCGTAACCCCATGGCGGCGTCTGGTGACGTTGGGCGGGCGGGTTCGCATTTATGGAGAATGTAGCGTGGTTTATAGGGAGGGGAGCTCAGGCTCTGGCGTAGAGGACGGTAAAAATGGCATTGATTCGAGTGTTGACTGTCGTATCTTGAAGAGCGTGTTGCATTGAAATCTCGTTAACATCGAACCAAGTCGTGAGTCTTGACGGGGATTGACACTACATCTCGGAATGCCGTGAACGTTCCACCAGTATCGGATGAGCTGACTATATAAATCTTGGTGCTGGCTGCCCACTCTCATCAACAGGGGCAAATGTGAAAGAAGACCTTTTTCGCTGTAATGGAAAACTGAAGAGAATCCCAGTCGTCAACGACGATGTGGTCTTGAACCCGGTTGTTTCACTCAACACTGCCTGAATCATTGATGCCGCTGTCCAGCATCGGGGTCCCTTTATTCTGCAGGTATTCAGATGTCCTCCGCCACACCTAGACAACGTCCTGATTGGCGATGGCTGAGACCAGCCACTAGAGCAGTTTCACACTTGGGTCTGTTGAGCATCCGGATAGTGGTATTTCCTCAATCCGACCCCATGGCCAGCTCCATTGGCGCTTGTATGCAGGTTCTGAAGAAATTGCTCGCCTTATAAGAAGTTTTGGTAAGGGGCTCCCGTCGAAATGCAGTAACTTCCGGCAGCATCACGTAGGCTCCGCAAGGACGTACGTTCATGACTTGAGAATGCTCGCAAGACAACTCAGGGGGTCTGCAATTCCCATATGGAGGCTTTGGTATCCTGCAGCACGCCATCATACTTTGTACATGTAGAAACCTACAGAAGACACAAAGAAATTCTGTGCTCTAGCGTTGCCCTACATTCAACGACAACTGCCCTTCAAGATACCTCTTGGCCTCCCACACCCTGTCTCGTCGTGTTGAGGTCTTCTTTTCATTCAAACCTGGCTGTTGTCGCCGAGAATCTCTGGGGTCTATTTCGATATTGCGTATTCGTATGGGGTTTACTAGCGTAGGCGAGGTTTAGAAATCCCTGCGCAGGAGAATTCTCCTGATTGCTATGTTTGATGTTGTGGTAGGACCGGCTTTGTTCAAAATGAAGCTTGAAACGACAACCAAGGTAGGGGGGTACATTGCATGAAGAGCTGAATATTTCATGCCCTTTAATCAATATATACTTTAACGCTGGTGGAGGGAGGTTGTGGGTAGAGTGCTCCCAGAATCTGTGATAAGAACACGAGGCGGAAGGGGACTCGATGATTCTGCCAGCCTTGTAGACTGTTCATTTAAAGATCAGGCCGTGTCGCTGCTCTTTGGAACTTGGCAAACACCATTCCGCATGCTTGATTTGTATGTCTGAATGAGAACATAGTCCATGCCATGAACATTAAATATCCCTGATGAGATGTATGCCGGCGACTTTAGAAATCCGGATGCTTCCTGAAGCTGAACGTAATCTTGGGCGTATATGCGGTCATCATACGTGGAAGGTGACGAGACCGGACGCCGGGCGTGGTACAAGACACGACTTCCGGCAAAGCAGTATGGTACGTCGTGCGGTAACTTGTTGCGCCTACCATCATACTGGTGCACTAAGATAACTCGCGTGCCAGCGGGCATGTCCCAGTCAACCTCGATGGCGCTTTCTATTTCCGGCGATGCCTTGTGTGGGATGACGAGACTTTTATCCTATATTCTCTTCTACGATGGAGCAGGATCTTCCAGCTTTCATATGAACCATTCTTCTTCCTCAGCTTGCTGGGGACGTGAAAAGAACCAGGGGCCCCATGTAGATGCTGCGAGGAGCCTGCACCAGCGAGATAGCGCCTGAGTGTCAGTGTCTAGATTATAAAAGTTCGATGCCCTTCATGACATGAAAGTTCTTCAACAATCACTCTTTCTTCCAGCGTTTGTAGAATCTGTCGTTAAGTCACCAAGACGCGAACCGCCTGTCAGTATCAGGGTGGTCTCACCTTCTCGAAGCCAGGAGGGTTTTGTGACTTTGAAGCACATCTTGCATTATTCAGTGGGGTAATAGTGACGGACATCCAAGGATGACAGAAACCAAGCCACGAGTTACCTCAGATGTTTCCTCCGAACATTCTTAGCCCGTTATTCATCACTTAGCCATCTCACCAATGCCATGTCCAGAAAACTAGACTTACATACATAGAAAGATGCCAAAATTGTGCTCGTCTTGAGACAGAAGAAATCGTCAACATGGACCAGAGCATAAATATCAGGAGGAAACCCTTGTCCGAATGAGCTCCAACTTCGTAGTCGCGGTGGGTGTACGTATGCCCTATCCCAGGGAGATTTATAAGATAGGACCCGTTCGTAAGACAACTGCAAGGCCAGATATGGTCGTTAAGTCTGAGACTTTGTGGCAGCCATGATTTCTCGCGCTGTACACAATCTCAATCCGCAACCAAAGTAGAAGCCTTATGGGAACAAATTCGGCTCTCTACACAGCGTTCCGATACTCCGAAGACGAATTGATAAATCGACAGAGACAATAACGACGGCGTACAGAGCCGCGGTCTCAATTTCGTAGTTGGTGTGTGGCCCAATACTGCTTGACATGATGGTCAAAGTTCAAGCCATCGTCAAACGGCAAATCGCAATAGGCCTTATTTGGTGTGGATGAACGAGTTCTCGTTTGGCCAACCTCAATATATATACTTGATGCTGCGGCGAGCAGACAACGGAGGCCATGCGCTGAAAATGGTCGGAGGGGAGTCCCTCGTACATCTTACATCATGATATCAGGTCGTACTTGAGCTGGCTATAAATCGGCAATGATGCTAGGGTCTTGAGGCACCAAGATATGCTCCTTTGCAAATTGCTGCTCCCAGCGGAGGTCTAGATACAAGACATCTTCTCCCTAAACCAAGGAGAACACGCCCCAAGCCCATAGTCGCAGAGGATGGAAGGCACAAGAAGTATACGAGTATACGGGGAGAATAAAAAGAGGAAGAAAGTGACGGAAGCTGCTTCCATGAATCCACCGTCGGTTGTTAGACTCGATGCTGGAATAGGGCTCACAGCTTTGCGATGGAGGACGCACTTCCTGAACATTCTGTAAGAAAACACAAGAGAACTTCAAATCATTGCCGTACATGTAGCTAGAGGCCTCCAGTAAGGCTTCATAGTGACCGAGAAGTGAGTCCCAGCCTGGGTGGATGTGATCGCAAGGCTCTGGGTGCATCGAGTGGTGAGTTCGGGTGGCAGCAGCCCATGCTGTATAAAAACGTACCATTTAGAGGTATCTTCATTTTTTTGAGCCGGCAAAATCGATTGCGTCCAGAGACTGGTCCGAGTCATCAGGAAAGGAACTTACTCCTGTGAGGATAAGGTCCGTCTCAGACATTGAACTGTACAAGAAGTCTGACGCCTGGCTAGACCTTATACCGCAGGATACACGGAGGATACCGCCATCGCCGGACGATTAATCGAGAAGTTGAAACAGTCGCTGGCATTTGTAGCTTGAAAATGTTTAGAAGTTTAAAGGTTTCGGATGAGAGAAACCACACTACAACCTTCATAATTCTTGTCGTCTGGTTACTCAATCTTCCGCCGGGGGAGCATAATATATTCGCATCAAGAGGCCTCTGAGCCGAGACCATCCCCATGGAAGCAGATATAAAAGTTGCGGGTAATCACACATCATCTAAAGATCTATATGAAATACGCCAGGGGGAATGCGCTGTGCTAAGGACTGGTGCAACTCCACTAGAGGACGACCAGTCTCCCTTCCATTTGAAGAACGCAGATCTGGCTCGACATTGCTGCCGTCAGTCATTAGGCATGCTGCTTGTGTATTCCAGCCTCATGCACCAGGGCTCAGGAGCGGAGAGCCATTGGAGTCGGGACTCATACTGACTTTGACTTTGACTTTGACTTGGGATTGTCTCATGAACATCACGAGGACGATGCTAAAGGGTTGTTTAGTCAGAGCCCTCAGAGAAGAACCGATTCCCGTTTGGTTCTTACGTCAACCATGGGCTGTGTACGCTGACTTATAAACAGCTGGGCCTCTGTGCCAACTCATACCATTGACCATTGAAGCTCAATGCTGGCAGCAAGGCGAATTAGGCATTACGCCTTGTGAGACATCGAGAATTATCGTTAGTCGAAACAACTTCAAACATCATAACAAGTAAGGTCATTTGAACTGGTCAATTCCCTACCCAGCCTAACGTGCATACAATTACACCCCTTCCAACCCCTTAACCCCGTCCTCATCCGCAGGCATTCTTTTCATTACAAGCCCAGCAATCCCAAACAACCGTCTCCCGCACGCGATTCTGTACACTCTATGCGTCTCGTTCTGTTCGCCGTTGCGCGCGTGGCATGGGATGGGAGGCAACACAGGGTCATCACTCCTCTCGGAAGTCAAGGCCCATCGAGCGTGCCATGTGACAAGAGTTCAAGCTGGAATCACAAAAAGCAAATAAGCAAAACAAAACATCCATCTTGCCCCTCGACAACTTGTTACAACCCCTCGCGCATGCTCGTACCGGCCTTGCTCGTCTCCTCGGCAGCCTTCTTGGTGCGCTCCGCCAGCGTCTTGGGGTCGACGCCCTCGGTGGAGCGGTCCGCCTTGACGGCCTCCTCGCTGTCGGACGCGAGCTCAGGCTTCCAGTGGCCCTTGCCCTGCTTCTGCTTGTGCAGGGAGTCTTGCTTGTGCTTCTCGTGGTCGGTCTCTGCGTCTGTTTGGTTGGTTAGCTCTGGCTCGTTTCTTGGTGTGAAGGATTGAAGGAGTGATGAACCGGGGGTTTGATTGGGAATGGGGATTGGCGGGTGGTGATGCTTTGGGGATAAAGTGATGATGTTGTGAACGGGTGGGGCATCATAGGTAGGTAGCTTCGTCATGATGCCCTCGGGGTAGCAAGACTTCTCTTCCTCTCCAGTCCTCAAGGCGATTGGGAGCGCAAAGAAAAGCTCAAGGCAACTAACGGTTCGCAGACTCCTTCAAGCCCATGAATCTCGTCGTCGAGAACGCGGCAGTCTGTCTGCCGACGACGAAAGCGCCGCGGGCGATGGGGGTAGAAGCGAGGACGAAGCGGGAAGCCATTGTTTTTGTTTTGTCGTCTTTTTGATTGTAATAGTATTATTACTTTTGCAGACTTGATTCCTTTCAATTGGTGTCAACCCGTGGGTGTTAGAGCCAAAACAGAAGCAAAAAATAATTGAGGGAATTGGTTTTGGAAAAAGACAGGAATGCGTTTCCACGATGACGATAGTGATGATGATGATGCGCTTTCCGTCAAAGAGCTCTGCTGCTGCCATTACCTAGGCAAAGACAGCTTCCATCGCTAGCACTGACGTCACTATCATCGCAGCTACCCATTCCGTGCAAGTGACATCCATTTGCAGGCAAGTCTTGTCCCCGCAGGCCAGGCCCGAGCTCCTCCCTCCAATGTTGTGCTTCTGCTGCCTTGCTGACCATCGGATGCGGAAAAAGGAAACATGTGGAGTTTATTTTCCTCCCCCCTGCCCAACTGCCTTTGAGCAATTTGCAAGCCCCTCCTTCCCCCCGGCTTTTCGGCGTTAACACCCCGTGGCAGCTGGTCCAGAAGGTCACGTGATCGCGTCATGTGAGCATTGGCCAGGCCGCAGAGGTCCTCGTAACACGAGTCACAGCTGACTTGCAAGAGCGGGGCAAGATTCTTCAGCTGAAGCGTCATATCACGTGACATCACCATTCCCAATGTCAGGGGCAAGCACTCTCCCCGCCGCCGCCGCCGCCCACCCCTCACTACGCCCAGCCCCTGCCGGCAGCTTGCAGAGGAAGAAGAAGCAAAGACGGCAGCAGGCCGCGACCTGCGATGGGGACCGCCTTACCTTAGGTAGCCTAGATGTGCATACCCAGCCCGTCTCTGTCTCATCCCCCGGCGGCTACATTGATTGCCCAAGAGACGCAAGCTCGGGGCAACCGGGGAGATTCTCTCTCGCCTTCATTCTTGCGCAAGGAGAGACAAGACAGACAGAGACAGACAGGGCCACTCAACTCCCCTTCCGCCTGAGCTTGCTACGCTACCCCTCACTCAGCTGCTCCGCCCCTCTCAACAAACACACTCCATCTCAAAGGGAAAAAGGGGGCGGGGTGGGTGACAGTCTTAGCATATTACGGTAGCAATATTTCGACGTGTTCAATTTGGACGTCTCATATCACCCGCATATCTGCTCTGCATGAACGGAGGTGTACTGCCAGATCTCAGGGGGAGAAGATGCGGGTTTCGAGTTACCTCTAGGGGAAATGCGTAATGTAGCGTAAGCGCGGGGGGCCGTGGGGTTCAATGTCTTGACTCTTCTTCCCTACCTGCTTCTGTGCATATGGCCCCGAGCCAACGAAGGTCGTCTGTCAGCGAAGACAATCCGAACCTGGATTGTCGAACGGGGGGCCGAACGTTTGCTGACATTGTCTGTGGTCCGGATCCTATCAAGCAGATAACATTTTCTCGCATCTGCATGCACGTTGAGGCGAAGTACGTTATCACTCAGCCCAAGGCTCGATCACATCGCGATAGGTAGAACACCGAGGTTGAGATGAACATATCGTATATTGCATTTGCGCCTTGCTGACTTCGCGCCATGGGATCGGACTCTTCGGGTCTGATCCCTCCGTTGAACACCCTTTCACGTCTTGAGCATTTCCTGTACAACCACCCAAAAGAGGTATCCCTTTCTCCAGACCCAGTAAACCACAAGAGCCATTTATCGTGTCATGCCTGCTCCCCAGAAACAACACAACGTCTCCAAAGTATGCTCGCGAAAAAGTGCTCCCAGACAAGGTGTGAGAGAACCCACCGCCCCAACACTACCCGACGTCCCTGGAGATGCTTGTAAACCCCGTTCGTTGCAACAAGAGAAAAAAAAGCCCTCCCAGGAATACCAAGCAGTAGATGAGAATGGTCCATCTTCGAATAATGAAAAATAATGAGAGAAGAGGCACAAGAAAACAAATGGGTGACGCCCGATCCCCTTGCCAGGAAGGTTCACCGCCAGCAGACCACCCGGACCGAAACCATGACCAACTCCACCTTTTCCCAAAGGTATTTCCCGGACCCCGTTTCCAAGCTTTGGAGATTTGCCGCAAAACAATAGCAACGCATGTCTTTGCCCGCCACCGCCCATTTGATATTTCCCAATGTTGTGAGCCCATAACAGAAACACCTGTTGCCCCCGCTCCGAATAAGTTGCTGTAAAAAGACACTCATTCTATATGTCGAGATAATCTTTTTCGGAATGACTTCGTGACCCGTCGAGCACCATGATGAGCGACTGATATTTTTGAAAATCATCTTGAAAATCAAAAAAATGGAAGTCGTCCCCGCTGTCCGTGAAAAAAGATGCCGAGAATTAATTATATCCGAGAACTCCGCCGAGGTGCCATCAGGCACCGATGCAATGTCGTAAAAGTGCAAAACCAACCGTGTGGGAACGCCATTCGTGCAAGTCCAACCTCACCTTCAGAGGTAGGACACCGAATTGATTTTTGTCGAAATTTTGTAGTCGAAAGTCCAAAAAAGGAAAAATGGTATCGATAACTTCTCGTGTCGCGCCGTGTAAAGCCTCGAAGGAATTTTGCCGGTTAAACAAGGGTATGTCGTGTGAGGTTGTTTATACAGGAGAAATGTTGAGCCAACAGAAGAGCCAGACCACACCAGCGGTCCGGTCAGAACCTTGAGGTACCCAGCCCGCAAGAGAAGCCATCGATGCCAATTTTTTTTTGTTCGGTGCCCACCAAGATGATCAGCGAAATTGCCGAATAAGCAGTAGTTTTACACGACAGCATGCGTCGGTGCAGATGGCAGGAGGCGCACACCCCGACTCCCTGTTACGAGAGCGAGACGCGACTTCCTTACCACCTGCGCATGCCCTGCTGCATCCTGGCGGGGGATACCGAGGGCGGCGGGCTGGACATCTGAATGCCCGTAGCAGGGTTGACGATGGGGATGGCATTGCGGGCGCGGGTAGCGGACGGCTGGTGGATCTTCAAGCTCTGGTGCTGGTAGGCGGGAGGGATGAAGGCGGGAGAGGAGGAGTTGAGAGAGAAGCCGGGAGCAACGGTCTGGGGCTGCTGCGTGGGCGATGACTCCGGAGAGTTACTCGCCAGGGAAGAGCGTTCAGAGGCGCTGATGGAGTGCATCTGCAGTGGGCGACCATGATTAGTCACTGGATCAGGAGACCTAGATCCAAGGCTCCGAGTCACTTACGTCGCTGTCGGTCAACAGGCCAGGGCAGAACTCCATGTCGTCCTCGAGGTCGAACGAGCGGCCAGCCTCGAACTTGGTGCGGAAAACGTTGATGGAAGCGGTCTCGGTCAGCTCCTTCATGCTTCGGACGCCGCGGAACTGCTTGTGCGCATTTTGGGAGACGGAGAGCCTGGGCTGTCTGCGATTGCGGCCGCCATGGTGGTAGTGGGAGGCGCCGGGGACGGCGGGGGTAGGATGCGCATGCTGGGTGAACTGGTAGTATGAAGACATTATCTATGAATCTGTCGGGGTGTGTCGGAGATGTGTAGAGATGTCGTCGTGGTTGGAGGTTGGAGAAATGGTGCCGTTTTGTTGGTTGGGGGAGGCGGAGTGTGTGCGTGAGCGTGCGGTGTGTAGCGGGAGTGCGGTGGTCTTATGTGGGTGAGCCGAGCTTTGCGGTATTATTGCAGTTTTGAAACACAAACAATGAAACCCGCCGAGTCGATGAACGTTGTGCGAGTAAAGATGTATGTGTGCGTTGTGAAGAGATATAGATTGGTGATATCAAGCAATACTTTTTTGTCTTTTTTTGGAGGGTGAGATTGTTGTATGTGTATATCGTGGGTGATGAGTGAAATGGTTGGTGGTCGAGGTGAGCGGAAAATAGGTACGGTAAAATGGAGGGGGAAGAGAGATGTTGAAAAGTATCGGGAGAGGAACCCGGAGCAAGCGATGGTTTTGTTGGATCGAGCAGGCAGTGGAAAGGGTGGGAGGAGCGAGGAGGGCACGGAGGGCAAGGAGACCGGGAAGACACTGGGCAGTGGGAGGGATGGGGGGGCGGCGGTGGCCCCACAGAGTGCCCAATGGGAGATGATCAGAGGACAGTGCTCTGGCGGGCGACACTGTGGCTCCACAGCTTGACGCCATACGCGAGTTCGCCACCCTGTTTCCATTGGCCGGTAGATCTCGAGCTAGAGCCGCCGGGGACTAGCGCGGCCTAGTGCGCTGGTGTAAATTTGGGGCGTGGCGCCGGCTGCCGTCAACCCTACCAGTGCGACGGACAGTATTGGTGGGGCATGGCCTGGCTCTGGCTGTATTTGGACACTGGGACTGGGGGAGGAGGACACACCCAGGGCAGCAGCGACTGGGACTAGGTAGGACTGCGACCGGGACTGGGAATTGGATGGATGGATGGATGGATGGATGGGTGGACGGTGAATGAGCAGCGGAAAAGAGCGAGAGGTGGGAGGAAAGCATCGACTTCACAGTGTTGTTGCGTGTACTCTGCGAGCCTGGGAGGTCCTGGTGAGCCGGCAGTCGCAGTGATGGCAGGAGGTGAGGTACTTGCATCTCAGCGGCGGTACCTACCTCATGCCCACCCACCTTCTTTCCCAGCACCGCCGCTGCGCCGTTGCGTTGCGTTCCAACCTTCCACCGCACTGCACACTCACACACAACCTATGCTGCACCTGCACCTGCACCCTTCACAGGCAGAGAGAGAGGCGCAGACAGCACTTCGTATGCACTAGGTGCCTGGCAGTCACCACCGATGTGCAAACTGGGATCTCGGGACCCTCCTTCAGGCACTCTCGCTTTTCCTCAGGTCGGAACATGGACGCAGGGCCAGCTAAGGCGTGGCATGCAGGTACTGAGTCTGCATCTCGCAGACGCACTGTGGGCCTTGTGTTGTTGTTGTTCTTCACAGTGCCTGCCCTACCTTACCTTAGCGATTTAGTACGTGGGTAGTGTCTCCATGTCTCGCCACGACTTGTGACCCGAGAGCCAGCCGCCCGCCGCCCGCCCGCCTGCTTGTTTTTGTGCTTGTGCTTGTGCTTCTTGGTGTTGTTTACCTTCTTCCAGTTCGGTACCGTACAGTTTACCGCTTGCGGCCACTGGAGAGATTGGCTGCCCACACCAGTCATTCCAGAACCCCCGTGGGAGCCAGCGCGATGGGGATGCTAATGTGCCGTACGAGACGGTGGACGGAGAGCGGGAGATGAAAGACCAGGCGCTGAAGGCGCAGCGCCTCCTTTGGGGTATTCCTCCTCGAGTCCTTTCTCCCTCCCACCGTCCGCTCTCCATTCGCCGGTCCCGTCCTTGTCCGCGCCCTCTCGTCTCCTCTGGGCGTGCTCCCCTCCCACTGGCGGTGCCCGCGGTGCAGCCTTCCTCGCCTTCCTTGTCCCGTCACCTCAGCGCGCGGGCTGGTGGTGTGTGTTCCCAGCGACATGTCTCTCCTTCGAGATCAACTGACCATGCGCCTTTTGCTCTCGGCCCTACGTGTGGTCCGACCAACGGATGTCTTGCCCTCGTCCAGTCTTCGCTGTTCCGCTTCGGCGTGCCTTTCTTTTCCCATCGTGCCATGCAGCTGGCGACGATCTGGCTGGAGGCGACAGTCAGCCCGGCGTGGAAGAGCAGAACGCCAGAGACCCTCCGACGTCGTCCGGATTCCACGTCTGAGGTGGGACGCCAAAGAACCCAACCCCGGACGGGCTTTGTTGTTGTTCCAGTGCTGGGCCTGCCAGTCAGAGTTCAGCAAACTCATTCGATGCTAATGGTTCCGCAGTGCTGAGGGAAGCGCTGCAGAACGCTCTGCTTGGTGCCTCGCAGCGCACCTTCGTTCTCGAACTCGAGTGCCCCAAAGGCCAAAGGGCGCTGGTCCCTGACGGAAGTCAACTGCGGCCACTGTGACCCCAGGGGCATTAAGCTGGCGCAGTCTGATGTTTGGAAACACGAGAAACGCAGCCTAGTGTTTCCCATTCCATGCTGGCTGGAGTCTCCCCCAAGGACCTCATACTCGGCTGGCTTCATGTCGTCCGCTCACAGTGTGTGCTGGTTCAGTTGAAACCCCTCCCGACCCTCTCACCTGGGTGGCCCCCGGTCGGTCGAATCGAATCCCAACATTTGGGGACGAAAGATGACGGACGAGGGAACTTGGGAAGCAAAACATTGGCACAAGCACAGGGCATCTCGCCGATGACTGAGTGTGCAAAGTGCAAAGTGGGCAGATGGCACAGTTCATGGATGAACAATCTGCACTCGGAACAGTGCAGCGGCAGCGGCAGCGGTAAAAAGAGCGGTAGCGCGGGATGCCAATCCAGCCACGACTGGCCCAACGAAAGCGAATCGACACTGTCTGCATCAGCCCACCGGTGCACACACTGTGGCTTCCATTAGGTACGTATACATGTGTGCGCCTGCTGCTGTTGCTGCTGCTGCTGTGCTGCTGCAGGTTAGGTAGAGCCCGGGGCTGCATAACGAACAACGAGGCAGTGAAGGGAGGGGGGGCTTGTGAGCCACTGACAGCCAGGCACTGGGTGGGGATCGGGTGCCGCTATGACTGGTGGCTAGACCCTGGTTCGACGGTGCAGTTTGCAGTTGGGAAGGGCAGAAAATAATAACAGAGAAGAGAGAGAGAGATGGAAGGGAACAACCTGAGAAATGACCCGGCCCTTGGCCAGCGGCCTGGATTCGGAAACGTGGCGGACACTGGCGGCTGGCACGCTTGCTTCAAGCGACAAGGCCCTGGTCCCGATTGGCTGGCTGTTGCGGCCTGCCTTGAGGTACCCTGTCGTGTTGTGTGTGGTGTGTGTGAGGTGGGCCTGACTCCTTAGGCATCAGGCAAGTAGCCTCACAGTGTGTGCGCTTGCCACATGCACTTGCACCTGCACCTGCCCTGCACCTGCCGCACCTGCGACCCGCCCGAGGAGGAAGTCGAAGTCGAAGTCGTCCTCGATCGCGGTACGTACCTCATCTCACCCACCTCCACCTCCTGCCTTCGAGCCCTCTCTCACTCTGGGTCTGGCCACAGACACTGACCTGCCGGCACTAACAGCGGGGCAACCGTCGCCATGTCGCATACACAGACGCACACCTCTCTGTCGTTCTCTCACACCACACGGTCGTCACCAGCTCTCTCACTCACCCTCAACGCACTCATCACTCACACGCAGATCTCACTCAAGGTTTCCTGCCGCCCCGTCATATCGTCACTCGCTCCTGGCCGGCGTCCGCTCTCCGCTTGCCCCTCCCCCTCCTCACCCCAGCATCATCCGTCAGTGGCTAACTGATGAACATGCCATGATGGACTTCTTATCGATCCATGCTTCGCTTCTGTCCATTCTTGCGACTTTGCATCCCACGGCATACATCATGGATGGACATGGACGGCACATGGCCGAGCAACCGGATTGGCACTCGACTGCCGACCGATGCACTGATGCAATCAAGATCCGATTGACATGCAAGTCCAAACGATACAGTTAACCTCGACATGCCATGCCTCACGCATCAATCTAATGTTCCGGTCGTCGACGGCGGCTTCCACTCACGGCTGTCTTCCCACCCTCGGCGCCAACGTCTTCTAGACCAAATCTGATCTGCCCTCCAGGGAACGTCCCATTCCAACAACCGTCCAGTGTGGCACCCGTGTCTTCCATCGCATCGAAGGCTGCATGAAGCGGACGGGCCTCCTGCGCGACCATGCCAGTAGCCACCCGGGGCAGACCCTGGAATCCGCGCAATTGGCTGTCTCTCCCACTGTGGCACAGCATCTCCCTCCCTGGAGTCCCTGTCCCCCTCTCCCTCCCCGTCAATTATCGAGGGCTGTGAACAGTGAAAGTGCCTGCTGGCTTGCGGGCTGGCTTGCTGGATGCCCCTGCGCTGCGGAGTGAGGCCAATCTGCCAAGATGGCAATCGGGCAGGGCAGGCAGGGCAGGCACGGCTGGGGCATGAGGACGGGAAACCATCTTGAGACACCTGACGATGCCTTCGTGATCTCCCACGATGGATCTCGTCAGGGAAGGGAGGGGATTCCAGGTGACGAAAGGGGGGCGAACATTCCCATGCTCCAGCCTGCCTGCTCAGGCGGTCCGCCTCGTCACCCCACGCACGGCGCTCGCCTCTGCCGTCACAGTCTCCGTCTCACCCGTCCCGTCGCCGCCGCCGTCCTCGCCTTGCGTGTGCGTGCTTGTTCTCCCGCCTCAATCTATCGTCTACACTTTGTGTTCGGTGTCAGGCGTCCGCTACAAACATGGGACTTGCCCATGCGACGTAACGAGGCGTCTCCTCCGTTGCCTCACCGTTTCCGTTTCCGCGGGGTATTTCGTCGATGGCTCCCGCGGTTTTTGGCGCCTAGGACGGAGGGAGGTTGGTGCTAACCGGTGGCACTGCACAGTGCTCGCCAGTCACTGCTAACAAGACAGCGGTCTGCCAGGGCTCAAAGGGTTCCTGGATTCTGTCATCGTCGTGCCTGGGTAGGCGGAGGACCCTTCCAGCAGCAGCAGACAAGACCGGGCCCCCGTCCGGGGCTATTCAGGGCCATGTCTTGCGAAGGAGCGGAGCCCAGGCCAATGCCTGGCAGCCTGCAGCAGGACAATGACACCACAGCGAATCAGCCCTCTCATCGGACAGGGTCTGGACGCTGGGAAATGAAAGTTGGGGGTGTGGGGATGGTCGTTGTCGACTGCCATTGAGTTCGAACTTCGTTATCACACGGTTCACATCCTGATGGGCGAAGCGTCCAATCCGCTCTCGCCGCCCTACACCTACAAGCACCCAAGCTTCTCTCGGGGAGGTGGGAGGAAGCAAACGATGACAACGTCGGGTAACCTTCTTTTGTTTCCAGCCTCTGGAGGCAGGCCCAGCCTTCTAGCTCATCGACCGTGCCCGTCATCCACCATCCACCAACCAACCTTGCCGCTACCTGCAGTACGGACGCCCGCGTGAAACTACCAGCGTGCCGTGTGCAAGTCGGCGCTGGGGGCGGTTCGCCGAATGTCTGTACGACTGAACGGCAGGCAAGCCGGAGGTTCGAATGTCATCGTTACTTTCTGCGCGGCGGCGCGAGACAGGCCTCACCCCACGAGGAAGATCTCTCGTGGGTCATTGTTCTTGACGGAGGACGGAGCATTGTCTGCCCATTTGCATGCATCAGGGCCCAGAGGGGGAAAGGGGTGGCAGGGAATCCGAGAGGACGAAAGCCACATGCGTGGCAGCGGCACCCAACAAGGTCGCGGGGGAGGATGTGCTGTGGTTGGTTTTCCACTGCCACACCGCCATTTTGGCTTCAAGGTTGGACCAGACTTGAATCCAAGACCAGCGAGATTTTGTGCATCCCCTGCTGCGGCGGACGGGGGGAGATGTCCAGTTCGTGGGATGGGGATTTGCTGTCTCACCACCACCTTTCCCAGTGTCAAACCCCCGGGTTCTGCGTCTTGTGTCTGCCGTCGGTCTGGTGGGGGGAAGCTTCGACCATCCCGCCGCTCTCACCGTTGCTCGCTTGTCCTCCCATCCCCCTCCCCTCCCCTCCTGTGTCCATGTGGTGTACAAGAGTCATGACCAAGACGACAGCTGGGGGGAGCTAGAGGTAGTTGGAGCTACAGTGCCACGAAGTACTGATTCTGTTGGACAGCTGGGCGCAGCTGCGTGGAGCGGCGGTTGCCGAAGAGCGTAGCTTGGATGCTACTGTACCAACGAGGAAGAAGCAAAGAAGCAGAGGAATGCGGACGATTTGTTCGGCGCCGCCAGAAGCCCCCCAGCCCAGGCGACCGGCGAACAAGCCCCAGAACCGCTCACAAACCACCCGACGACGCATCTGGCATGCCGGCAGCAAGCAACTTACCTTAAGCTGGTGCATGTGGCAGCAGCCATGCCACGCTTGTGTGGTGGGGCAACCTGCCAGCTGCACAGTGCACCGGCATCAGCATGTCTTTCTCGCAGTTGGACTGGCTGGTGGGCTGAGAGATAGAGATGGAGGGAACTTGGGAAGGGCGAGCCCATGTGTATCTGCTCTGCACGTCCACCGACTTGCCAGCACCAACACCCAACGCTCCCGCTCCGCTTCCATCCGATGCAGCCCCGGCGCGATGCAGGCAGCTCGAGGGCGGTGTCGCCTTGGTTCGCATCTCCTTTGGGGGGTTCTCTGTTTCTATCTTCGGAACGCCGAACGAACCTGCCGCCGACTGCGACTCACACGACAGCACTGCTGCTTTTCTTCATTTGCATATTGTCTTTACTGCACCTGCCCGGCAGATCTCTGAGGGCCTGCATTATCGTTCCGAGTCCGCGCATCGTCCGTCCCCCTGAAGTCTGAATTAGCGGCCGCCCCTCTTCTTTCGTGCGAGTGAGACGGGTTCGGGCCTGCAAGGGGCGCCCCAGGTCCGAACGACGTCACGTTCTTGGGCGCAGCGGAGGAGGGGCCACGCTGCGCTGCGCTCGCTTCCTGGGCGGCGACGCCGAGAGGACTAGGGAACAACCGACCCGTTGCGATATCTTGAGCCTTTTCCGTGTTTTTCCCTCTGTTTACTCTTGCGAACCCGTTCGACGGGTGATCGAACGCTACGTAAGCCCTTTGGGACTCGGTAATATCGAGTTCATTTAGTCATGCCAGGGTCTTTGGGGTCGAGTCAGGAGTCAGGGAGCTCAGGGGACCTCAAGCAGAGGGGAGCAAAATGCACCGTAGACTGCCGAGGTTGGGGGGGTTTAGGGCGGGGTCCCATCATCCCGCACCTCCGTGCGGCGACGGGGCCCGACCGTCCCACACCGGCGCAACCGCAACCGCAATCTTGACGTCCTCCCGTGAATATTCTACCGCAACATCTTGTTCCCTAAGGTAGCCTTGCATTTCCCACTTCACAGACGGGTACTAGCGACACACTAAAGCGACCGCCCGCAACAACAACAAGAAGAAACATGCGAGACAGGCTCCTCGGGGGAGGGGGACCAGACCTCCCACATCTGGGCCTCGGCCTGGCGGGCTTCGCGGCGGCCGTCGCGGCGGCGACGCTTCTCATCCGGGGCCCGGCGGCGTCCACTGTCATCGCGCCGTCGCCAGGCCGCGACCGGCGCAAGACGGCGCGGTCGCCGCGGTGGACGGTGCTGCCGCGGCTGTCGACGCTGGCGCGAGACGAGCTGCCGTACCCGCCGGATGTGTTCCCGGGCGCGCGGGACGTGGACACGCCGTACGGGAACCTGCGGGTGTACGAGTGGGGGCCCGAGGACGCCGGGGAGAGGGTGCTGCTGCTGCATGGGATCGGGACGCCGTGTCTGGCGCTGGGGGGCGTGGCGGGGGAGTTTGTGAGGAGGGGGTGGAGGGTGATGACCTTTGGTGAGTTCCTTTCCCTCCCCCCCCCCCCCCCCCTCTTTTTTTTTTTCGGTCTGTGATCATTGGTAGCAGTGTTTTTAGTACGGTTGGGTGCCTAAGTTTGTTGTGTAGGTGGGTGTGTCGGCGCTGCGGTGCAGGCTGCACGGGTAGGCTGGGGCGCAGGAGCGGGCGCGGCTCGCGGTTGCACTGCTGCCCCTCGGCGGCCGGCGCGGGGGGGAGCGGCGGTGGCGGGGGGGGGGGGGTGGGGGGGCGGGGGGGGGGGGGGGGGGGGGCGGGGGCGGGAGGGGGGGGGGGGGGGGGGGGGGGCGGGGGGGGGGGGGGGGGGTGGGGGTGGGGGGGGGGGGGGGGGGGGCGGCGGGGGGGGGGGGGGGGGGGGGGGGGGGGGGGGTGGGGGGGGGGGGGGGGGGGGGGGGGGGGGTTGGGGGGGGGTCGTCCCCCCCCCCCCCCCCCCCCTTTTTTTTTTCTGGGGGATGGAAAACTTGAAGGATGGGATTTGCTGAACTCGGGATGCCAGATTTCTTTGGAAGGGGGTACTCTGACGCGCCGACGGATCTGCCGTACGACTCGCGGCTGTACACGACGCAGATCCTCCTGGCGCTGGCCTCGTCGCCTCTGCGCGGGTGGACGGGCGACGACGCGTTCCACCTGCTGGGGTACTCTCTGGGCGGCGCCGTCGCGGCGGCGTTCGCAGCGAGCAGCCCGCACCTCGTGCGGAGCCTGACGCTGGTCGCGCCGGGCGGGCTGATCCGCTCGGCGGCGCACGTGGGCTGGCGCAGCCGGTTCCTGTACAACTCGCCGCTGCTGCCGGAGGGTTTTAGGAAGTGGGTTGTCGGGCGGCGGCTGGCGCCGGCGAAGCGGGCTGGGGATGTGTCTGAGGCGGAGGCCGTGGACGGCGTGGAGCCGGAGGAGGCCGGGTGGGATGAGCTGAGGCTGGTGGGCGGGGGGCGGATCGGGGAGGTTGTGGGGTGGCAGCTGGCGGCGCACGAGGGGTTTGTGGGGAGTTATGTGTCGACGATCCGGGAGGCGCCGGTGTATGACCGGGCGGACGAGGAGTGGAGGGTGCTGGCGACAGTGCTGGAGGCGCGGAGGGAAGAAGGGGATGGGGCCGGGTTGAGGAAGGGACGGGTGTTGTTTGTGCTCGGGGAGCGGGACGAGATTGTGGTGCCTGGGGAGACGGTGTGGGATGCGCGGAGGGTGTTGGGGGAGGACGCGGTGGAGGTGTTGGTGCTGAAGGCGGGGCATGAGGTTGGGGTGACCAAGGGGGAGGAGATTGTAGATGGGGTTCTTGCGGCGTGGGGGAGGGAGTGAAAGAAAGTGGTTAGATTGGCATAGATGTTCTGGGTGTTGGCATTTTTTAGATCGGAGTCGTGTTTCGTTGGCTAGACGTTGCGTGTGTTTAAAGAGTCGTTTAGACATGTTAGAGCACTTAGATTAGAATTGTCAAGGATGCGGCTGAGTTGAGCCGGAGACCCTTTGCGCGTCCCCCACGTGGAGAGGAATGTGGTATTCGGGGAGGATTGCTAGGGTGAGACTCTTGTAATGCCGTGTCTTGGTCAAGAGATCTGGTGTCTCATCGCCCGGGCGGAAGGGAAGGGTCGTCCGGAGGGACCACGGGACCAAGGGACCTTTTCATTCCACGGCCCGTTCATGGAGCTTTCGGTATGGGGGGTGAAGTCATGTGGAATTGTCGATCAGGGTCTGATGGCATATTGATGTGTTGGTATGCGAGAGCGTGCTTTCTGATCTTTGCAGTCTACGACGAGCGACGATCACGAAACAACAAGACATTCTATCCAGGTACGTCTAAACTCAGTATTGTCTCTAGCGGTTACCTAATCTACCCATACTCAACGAATAAAGTCGAGAGACCTAGTCTCGAGACTCCGGACACCGCCATGCGGCTCGGCGACTGAACAAATGAATAGCTATACTAAACCAAATCCCCAGCGGTAACAATGGAGGGATGACGATCAAAAGACCGTCGAATACATTTGCCCATTCCCCCCTCAACGCGACCACCGTTACGACGACGAAGAAGCCGGAACCGAGGAGCACCGCTATAATCACGTCTTGCCAGGGATCGTGGCATCTGGCTCCGCGGAATGAAGACGTCGAGAGGGCGTATAGAGCGAGGAAGAGAATGACTAGTAGCGCGTCTAGTTCTGACCAGCGGATTACTGAGACCAGCGGGGCCCAGGTCTGAGGTTATTTGTTAGTGTACGTGAGGCTCAAGTTCACGGCGACATCAACGTACCAAATCCCTCTCGAAGATGGACTCGTGTCCGGGAGGCTCGAGGTTTAACCAGCCGCTGATCAAGGGGAAGACGAGAACGGACGATGCCAAGGAGATGAAACCTGCGAATGCGGTCCGGAAGTGAGGCCGTCTGGGCGATTGATCCCCGTTTCGAGCCTTTGCGTGAGCGTGTGAATCGTGATTATCTCTGGCATCCTCGGGGACTTCTGAGATGGGATGCTCCTGAATGAGTGGCGTGATGGCATGAGCAACGTTGTGGGCTTCATGATTCCGGTTCAGATGATTCATAGCAGAGAAGGTTATGGTCTTTAGACAGAATGATCAAAACTTGACCACTTAGTTGTCTTAGTTTCGTCATGTAGACAGGAAAGAAGACGGAGACTTCACCAGGAATTTCGCACTTCTTGGAGAAGAGCTGAAAGTCAGAAGCGAAAGCACAAGCAGCCACGAGGTTACCTGTAAGCGTTGAGTCGGAGTCGTTCGGGCTGACTTTCTGCCGGTGCAGTCGCAGCTGATTGGATTCCCTCCATCTTACTCTGTTGTGCGACGCACCTTCACCTCTCACGGTGGCACGAGGGCTTGGAAAGCGGAGTCAACTCTCTCGGAGGACGAGGATTCCCCGTATCATTGTTCACGGTGTTGTAGCTACTCTCGCAAGTAAACTACAAGGGTTTCTTTACGTTTCTAGACCTTCTGTGATGGCGTTCCTAGCCTCCGCGCGGGATGCGGTATATTGGGGGTATCGCGGAGTAGTCCGCAGGTCCAGCCAGACTAGCGCAGACTAAGAAGCCGGTGGACGGGGCCGGATACTTTGAAAGAGCCGCGTAGACGACGATATCACGAACTTAACGGAGTATGTGGATAAGTTTATGCCACTTCAGTGTAAAGAAGAGCTATTCCCCCCACCCCGGAAACCTTCTGTCAATATTGCATCTTGCATAACTCTACCCCTCGCGACGGGCACGTCGTGAAGTATCTTTAGGGTGACTAACCACCTGATTGGTTGGGGTTGACAACTTTACACGGATGCCTTTCTCCATAGCTCAACAACAATTTTCCATCAAGCGCATCAGGAAGTCTTGTCCGTGGACCCTGGACAAGGCGGAAAACTCAAACAATCCCGTTCGGCTTAGCTGGGCAGTAAGCATGATTCCGTCGTCGGCAGTTTCGCTAGCGCCAGACAAGAACCCCGCGCTGGTTAGATGCCGTACGCGAACCCAATACTCTGGAGAAGCGGGTACTTGTGACCCTATCACAGCGACGTCCACCCAGCCATAGTCTGGCCGGTGATAGCTTCATTGAACTTCTTCCGGGGGGATTCTTCGGCCAACCTGCGCGAGTCACGTAGACGCCGACAAAGTTGACTTCCTTTTTGCGCCCTACTGAGCTCAACGATACGAACACGCAAGACATGCTTTGATCTAGAGGAAAATACCTCAGAAATCAGTGAAGTTATCCTTTGGCTTGCGCAGGACTCGTTTGCTGCGGGCGATGATGAAGGTCAAGCCGGGTATAAGAGAGCAGGTAGTTGCCCTTTTCACGACAGAAAGGTCGCTCACAACCATCAGCATCATCATCATCTTGACATATCTACCTTTAAAGCCCCTCATCTTCTCAACAAACTTACCACCATCACAATGTTCATATTCTGGCGCGTTATTATCCTCTTCCTCCTCGTCGGGCCCAGCTTGGCTCTTCCGCCCCTGCGCGGGATGGTCCCAAGAGGAAGGACCAGGCCTCACCCCAACACCGCAGGGTCAACGAACGAAAAGTTCCACAACTGCAACGCGTATAAGTGGGATGTCGACCATGGGGCAAGTCCAGGCAGTGGGAAAGGACTCAAGGAGAACTGCTGCCAAGTAGCTGGTTTCACGCCGCAGAAAGGATCGAAGATCAAGTGCTAGGCATAGCATGCTTGGCAAGCTAGGTCTGTACTGGAAGTGCCGGACAACTACATATTTAAGAGTGAGACCTTCCAAGTTCATATGGTGAAGCAATCCAGGGCGGTGACCTGGGAACTGGGTTAGGTTGGTTAACGGAGGCTCGCGGGTATTCGGTTCAGCGGACCCGGGAATGCAGATGGGTGTAGACCAAATTCCTTTAAGGAACATATCTATACACGGATGAGAAAGAGTCGTGTCTATGAGAGAAAGGGGCATCGGTCAAGGGTTGCCCTACAATTGATAGACGCATTAGGTCAACGTACTGCTTAATCTGTCCAGACACAGTTTCTGAAAGGATTCGCTGAAAAAAAATATCAATAATACGATGTATGGCAGAGCCGGATTTTGATGGTTGTGGCTGCTGCTAGGTTGCACGACAGGATAATGATTGGCCGTGACGGGCTAAGCGCAAGCGGGGTGAGCGCCTCCTGCCTAAGAGGACAGAAAATCAGGCTGTGGTCAGCTTTCTCAAATTCATGATCTTCCCTCTCGCACTTCTTCTAACTTGAGAAATTTCGATGCCAAACTTCATCAATATTGCACGGTCAAACAACTCGCATCATCCATATTTGAAGCGCTCCACCCAACCCCGGAGCTATGGCCGGAGTCGGCCCCGCACAGCCCCGGGTTCTGTGCCTTGACGGCGGCAGCATACGGGGCCTCTCCGAATGGCTCTGTGTCAAACCGTCCACATCATGCATCTTTCCGTCGCCGGCTTGGGCTCGGACGACGGCAGATAAGCCCTGACTCGTGTGTTTCGAACCCGTCGAAATCATTCTCAGAGTTCTCGAAACGGTGCCTCCTGAGAATATCTTTGAACCGAAAGATCGGAAAAGACCCTCGCACTCGTTCAACGTTTTCCCGAGCCGGCCAAGAAGGACTGCTAGCAAGCCACCTGTGCTAGTTCCGCAAATGAAGTCGAAACATTGATTTGGCTCTGGCGTGTGGTCGAGATTATTTTGGATTCGGACTTGCAGCATGAGTTCTTTGAGAATCAGGACGTTGGCAGAGTCAGCACTTCTTAATCTGGCGCTAATGTACCGATCTAGGTCGCCGTGATTGCTGTCTCTAAAACCACACGCGATGACTACCTCTTCCGCACATACGGCACCCGAGCAAGCACCGAATCCTGCCCGATCGTCGATGCTTGCCTCGCAACCTCAGCTGCTACGACATTCTTCCCTTCGATCGAGATAAATGGAATCGAATACGTAGATGGCGCTTTTAGGAAGAACAACCCTAGCGGTGCTGCTTTAGCAGAGCTGGAGTCCACGGAATGGATTTCGCCAATGCGGGATGCCGTCGCCGAGGTCGGCTGTCTCATTTCAGTCGGCACTGGACGTGGAACATTCGACCGCGAGGCTTCTAGCGCTCTATCTAAGATTATTCCTAAGGGATTGATCTCACTGAAAGATGCAGCGAAGATCTGTATCAAGATAGCCACTGATTGCCATGAGGCACACTTGGATATAGAAAAGAGGTATAGCCCCTTACACGTATATATACCTCGATCATGCTCACAGATTGGACAGATTCAGAAGAGCTGGACTGGATGATTCTTACCACCGTTTCGATGTTGAGATAGGACTTGAGTCGATCATGCTCAATGAGAGCGACACTAAGGCCTTGCAACACATTACCTCAGTTACCAAGGGGTATCTAAAGAGCCGCCAACACGAGATGGAACGATGCGCAAGGTTAATCTCTCCTCGAGGCAGTGAGTCGGTCTGAAAAGCAGTCTTCTCTGTCATTTGTCTGACGTTCATAATGTTGAAGCAATTGATTTGGTAGACATTGCCGTAGATCACTCTCCAACCTTCGGAATATTCTCTAGTCTTCCCGAATGCACCGACATGTTCCTAGGCCGTGAAGAAGAGCTGCTCGAGCTGGGGAAGAGCTTGGATCCCTCCATTCCAGGTCGCAAAAGCGCTTTGCTTCATGGCATCGGAGGTTCGGGCAAGACCCAGCTTGCACTTCAGCACATCCAGCGGGAAGCTCGGCGGTACTCTGCAGTAATCTGGATCAACATCTCCACTCCCGCTATTGCCGTCGGTTCTGTCACCGAGGCTGCAATCACGATGGCTGATAAATGGCCACGAGACATACCCGTTCTTTCAGGTCAGCGAGGCAGCGACAATTTAGCCTATGTCAAGTCACGCCTACGTACCACTGGCTACAGAGATTGGCTGCTTGTCATCGACAGCGCAGATGACCAAGACCATGACGACTTGGCAACATATATTCCAGGCTGCGAGTTTGGATCTGTATTGGTGACAAGCACAAGTTATCGTCACTGCAGTTGGTTTCGTCCGAGAAATCCTATTCATTTGGGCGGTCTCGATCAACAAAACTCCTATGCCCTGCTGTTAAGATCCGTTGGGCGACGTGAAGATGGTGAAGGTGAGTCGCAAGTAGCCAGAGGATAATGAGTAGTTAAATCCTAACATCAGACGCAGATTCACCCGCGACGAGGACTATTATAAAAGAATTGAGTGGTATTCCTTTGGCCATCGAACAAGCCGGAGGTCTGATACGCAACGCAGAGTTCACGTTCAATGAATTCGTGGTTGCGTATCAGAAGCAGTACAGGAGTCTCATGAAGCTTCTACCGGATGAAGGGCTTTGGGCATATGAGAAGAATCGCGCCATGATTACCATTCTCGACATGACTTGCCGCTCACTTGAAACCAACCCAGAGCATGTTCTTCTGCTCAATTTTCTAGGTGTCTTGGGATCATGGCAGGTTCCGATATTGCTATTGGACACTTTTGAATTCTTCGATCTGCAATCTGCCCTGCCCACAAGCTTGCAAGGCCCGAAGACCCTCCGCAATATCCTCCAAGAACCACACAAGCTCCGTCTAGCTCTGCGGAAGCTCGCCAGTTTCTGTTTGATTCAGATCAAGCAAGAGCATAACCATTTGGTCTGCTTCACGATACATGGAATCTTATGCCAATGGAGTTTGGATAAATTATCTGAGCCTGAACGTCAGGATATCATCATGCAATCTGCCTACGGATTGGCTAAAGCCGCTTGCCAACCCAGACGTCAAAAGAACATTTTAGCGGAAGACACATTAGACGACCAGTTTGAAATGGTTCAACAGAGATACTTCGCGCCATTAAAACACCAATTATCCCTTGTAACGAAATACCTTACCGAATCCGAACCGGATCCGGATGCTACGTGGTATCGAACACCATACGCAATCATCCTTCGTCAAGCTGCGTGGGCACATCTTGCACAAGGTCTCCCAAACGAAGCCAAATATCTTTTTGAGCAATTTTTTGGCTTTGAGTCGTCCGAAGATGGATCTGAACGGCCCGAAGATAAATCACGCCTAGAGATCTTGTCCGGATACTCTAGAGCGTGCTATAGGGCAGGTTATCTGGAAGCAGCCGTAGAGTCTCTGAAATCAGCCGAGAGGCTCTCCGAACGTATCTACGGAGACGAGAGCGACATCACATTGAAACTTGTGTGTCGATTGAAAGAGATCTATGCATGGCAAGAGAGGGAGCCCCAATACGCCAATGCTGCCCTTCTCGCCCCAACAACGACTGGCCGAGACCAAGCTTCCACTGGGAAGAGTCCAGGACCATCAGACCGAAGTCAGTACATCCAAGGCCATCGACGGGGACATGAAGACACGGAGTTAGAATCCATGAACCCCCGGGAAGACATCTCGGTAGAGATTCTACTCGAAAGGGGTGCCGGTATAGACCATCTGGACCTACAAGCGTTCCTAGCGAATACAACTATGAACGACCACCCACGCATAGTAGAGATTCTACTCGAGAGGGGTGCCGATATAGACCATCAGGATCTACAAGCCTTTCTAGAGACTGCAGTTATAAACAACCGCGTACGCATAGTAGAGATTCTACTCAAGAGGGGTGCTGATATAGACCGTCAGGACCTACAAGCGTTCCTAGAGACTGCAGTTATGTACAACTACTCAAGTATGGTAGAGATTCTACTCGAGAGGGGTGCCGATATAGACCATCAGGATCTACAAGGGAACACGCCTCTAGCAATTGCAGCCCAAAAAGGAAGCCTGCACGTAGCAGAGCTTCTACTCGAAAAGGGAGCTGTTCTAGACTCTGAGAATAGAGAGGGCATGACACCTCTAGCTATATCAGCTAAGAGCGGGCATAAAACAGTTGTGCAATTTCTTCTGGGTAAAGGTGCCGATGGGTATCATTGGGACAAGAGCAATAATTCTGTGTTTGACTTGGCACATCGGTCATGCAAAGAAGACGTGGCTCAATGTCTCCTCGACTGGAGCCTGAGTCACGCCGGGCCTCTTGGGAAGACGCTTCTACATTTTGCTGCCAGATCTTTCAATTGTGAGAGAGTTTCCTGGCTCCTTAATCATGGTCATTCTGATGTCAACATCCAGGATGATCATGGTAACACGCCTCTACATGAGGCTTGCCAGCTGTTGCAGACCGACGGCGTCGAATTACTTGTGGACGCCGGAGCTCGATGCGATATGAAGAACAAGGACGGAAGAACACCGGTTGATATTGCGAAGATTTGGGGTAGAGTATTAACCTTGACGATTCTGTCTAGGTCTCGGACATACAAACAAAGCAGTATTGTTTGGGAAGATATGTCTGTGACAGAGGTGGTGTTATCCCATTCCCTAGAAATACTGGATCAAAGGACGCGAACATCACCGATCAAAGATCTGAACGCCCGCTCAACACTGTACGGGACACCATTGCAACAGGCAATGAGACGAGGTTCAGACTTTGTGAAGCTCTTACTAGAGGCAGGCGCACATCCCGACGGAGTCGACGAGTTTAATGAAAAACCGTTGGCCATGGCCATCGAGGACGACACTATCAATTGTGCGCGAATTCTGCTTCATCATGGAGCCGATCCTGATAGGCAACCTGTTGGTTACGGCTCATTATGGGAACATGCTGCCTTTCGCCACCAGTGGGACGTTGCGCTACTACTACTTGAGTTCGGTGCACACATCAACCACGAGTCCAGATACATTCCCGGGGCCTTGATAAAGGCAGCCTCACTAGGAAATGTCAAGGTATGCAAGCGCCTCGTGGATGCAGGAGCCTCGTGGAAACAAAGCCAACGCGGCCCCACCGCGCTTGAATACGCTCAGCAGAACGAACAAGTCGACGTTTTGAGATACTTTGGTGAGTTAGACGGCATTTGTGCCATAAACTACCCCAAAGCAGAGGCGGAGAAATTGGAAGGGGCCCTGCAGAGGCATTCCAGTGTTAAACCCTCTCGATTCAGAAGGCTGCTGGCTTCTGTTAAAGCCAAAGCGGGGAGCAGCCGGGAGCAAAAGTGAACCGAAACAATGGAACACATATAACACCAGGCATTGGCTGGTCGTCTCCGACTAAACTACTGCTTTGGCCCTCGCCGGTTTATCCATTGGAGAGCGGACTGGATCCCGAGTTCTCCGGTGGGTGTGGTTGCATGTGGTGGCGGAGGTGGTGAATGAAAGTGTTGAGGTTGGCGTTGGAATACCAACTTGTAGCAAGACGGAGATATAGAGACTAAGGGGTCAGGATAACAGGACGCGATCAGCACTCACTAACTCTTTGGGCCTACATTTCTTGTCATTTTTTGTAGGACTACATTGCCTCGCATAACGAGCCCGACCTAAATTACTTGTCTTTTCCCGCCCTTTGCAGAGGGGTCGTCATTGTGAGTCGACTTGCACAGAGACACAGTCACTTTGAGTCATTTGAATTGGTGCGTATAATTGAGAGTGAACGATCGAGCGACGGAAAACACAATTGTTTTCCAAAACTTTGCCACATATTTCATCGCACTACTCAAGATTATGGAATCTTCAACAGTTGCTCTCATCACAGGAGCCAATGGCGGGATTGGCCGTGCCGTTGCCGAAATCTTAGCAGCGGACTACCACTACCACGTCGTCATCGGGTCTCGGAGCCTTGCTGCCGGCCAAGAGGTAGCTGATTCGCTGAAGTCTCGTGGTCTGCTCGCATCATCTGTACAGCTCGATCTCACGGTGGACGACGACATCGTTGCTGCCGCCTCCCATATTTCAGAAACATTTGGGAAGCTCGATGTTCTGGTCAACAACGCCGCCGTACACTTTGAAGTGACGCATAGTCTTTCGGTCCGAGAGCAGTGGACATCCACTTTCGCTACCAATGTCGTCGGCACTGCCGTCTTGACCGACAAACTCTTACCGCTTCTTCGCAAAGCCGAATTCCCGCGGATCGTCTTCGTCAGCTCTACCAAGGGGTCGATGGGTGCGGCACTAGACACCACCATGCCATTTCAAGATCTCGCCTTAAATGCGTACGATGCCAGCAAGGCCGCGGTTAACATGTTGACTGTCGGCTATGCTAAGGTATTGAAAGATGTTGGAGGAGTTGCGAATGCTGTCTGCCCAGGACTGGTCGACACCAAGATGACAGCATCTATGGGCGAGGAGATCTTGGCGAGTCATGGAGCTGCCTCACCAGAGCTGGGCGCTAAGAGAATCGTAGAGATGGCTACGTTGGAGAAGGGAAGTGGTGTGTCGGCGACATTTTCGAGCAGAAATGGGACTATTCCTTGGTGAGACTTGAGCACCAAGACCATCTCATCTTTCATGCCTACTTCATATACACGTATCGAAGATGCCACTCCTCAAATATGCTATGATTCTGCCTGATCGTTACCCTGCCTTTGATACTCCCCATCCTCCATTGTCACGAGACCGTTGATGTACATATCCTTCACAACAGGGTATGTCGCTAACGCGTAGTTGCTCTGTCGACTTAGAACATATTGTGGTGTGATTCCCTGGAATCCATTGATAGGAATAACATTCCAGTCCGGGGTGAAAGCATGTAAGAAATAAGTTGCTTTCCAATCCAGAGGCCACGATGAATTGTTGACAGTCCAATCAATTTCGACTTCCCCATCATCCGCTGATGCTGTCAATCCAGCGTCAATGTCGAGCTCAAGAGTCTCGTTTTGTACCCCGAATAACTGAATGGCGTCCTCCGGATTCCAGCCGACTGGCGCAAAAGCCTTACTGTCGAGGATAAGCACCTCGCCTGGTTCGCGAACCAGACTCTCCGCAACTCTGGTAAGACACCAATTGCTGTGTGTTGTCCACCCACCGTTGTAGACCTTGTGCATGTTTTCCATTCAGAGCTTCGTCATCTTACCGCCCTTTTTCGACATGAACGTGCCGCTGTTCAAGTTTTGATCTATCTGTCGGCCTCCGACAGCCGTAAATCCGCTTTTGCGCAGTGCAGCCACATCCTGTAACACCTGTACATCGAAATCAATGTACACACCGCCATATTCATGGACGGCCTTCACTCTCATGAAATCCGAAATATGCTCTTTGTATGCCAATTCGACTCCTAGATTCGTCTCATGCGGGGCTTCCATCCATTTCACTTGAAGACCGGGTATTGAGAAGATCCGCGAAGCCCATTTTCCGGAGGATCCGTTGCGAGCGCGGTCGATCTGAGCTTCTTTTGCGTTTGTATGGAGGTATATGGTATGTGGTTTCAAATAGAACCAGGCTGAGTACATCGATAGGTATTGCTCGAAGGCAAATTCAAGCTCGGAATCAACGTCGTAGAGTGCCCAAACAAAGTGCACTTGGTTTGGTATCTCGTCCTTGCCCCGGAGGATTTTACTCGTGAAGTTGAGATTTGTGTGCGGTCGCATCTTCATTGTTATCAACGAGATGCTTATGAATGAAAATGTAAAAAGTATGGGCAACACGGCACGGGGAATGGGCGGGCCTCTGAGCAGGGATGATAACCACATCGTGATTGGAAGTGACAGAGGAAGGATTGAGATGACGGGCCTTGTAAGGGAGGTGTTCATCGAATTTAAGGCATAATTACAAGCAGCACAAAATTGGTGTTTACCTTTTGAATAAAGTTCTGAAGAAAGTTTCGGTCAGACTTCAGTAGCCACAGAAAAGATCTCCGGATGTGCCGAGCGCACTGGCGATGGTGCGGCAATCCGCCGCTAAAGGGGAACGTTGAAACTCACGGGCGAAGATGGCGGGACGCGTTAAGCACTTGGTAGCTCTTTTAGGCTGACAACTTTTGGCATTCTCTGAGGGCTACTCGCATGTTTTCATGGAAAGTTACACTGGAGAAAGAGAAGATTGAGTTCCGGGTATAGCATGACACGTCGGGTCTCCTAGACACTTGCAGTAACATAGACAGTCTGAATCACTGTGCTTCGCGGAGCGCATCGCGACTTTCTGGAGGTGCTGGTTGCGAGGACGATCGCCGAGCTCGAGGTTGATGTTGTGGACGGTACCAACACCGCTTCAGCTGTCTGAACACTTCCACTCAACGTAGAAGAGACAGGTCCTCCATCGGGCTGTTGAGGAGACGTAGAGTTGGAGGCGAGAGTCGTAGTCGCTGCAGGCAAGGTCTTTTCCGCCTCAAGAGTCGAGGTGATCGCCGGGAGAGTCCAAGGAGTAGCAGTCGGGGCAATGCTGACACCCTCGGCCGTGACGTTCGCCGCAAGGGGCTGCGGCCATACGGCAGGGCCTGGCATGGTGTAGTTCACAATCCACGGGCAGTACATGTAGAACTCAATGCCGGGCTCGTGGCCGGTGTACAAGCCGGGGATCTTGACCAACGGCCCCGGGACACCGGAGCTGCCGCTCGCATTCTCGACCTCGATCTGCGCGCAGTTGAAGTAAAACTCGGCCCCACCGATATCTCCCGCCCCGTGGACGCCGATATGTTCAATGCGGAGAAGATACTGTCCTGCCGGAGTCGCTTCGGGTAACTTGAAGGTGAAGTTCCCGACGTCATAGGCACCCCACTGAATGCCCTCGCTGGAGAATGTCTTGGGGCCGAGCTCGAAGATCTTGAACCAGTCGCCGGAGCCGTCGTACTCTCGCACGTCGCCCGGAGCTCTGGAAAGGTACGCCTGCATCGGGCCGGGGTGCTGGATTCGCCCACCGAAGTTGAGGCCGAACCCAACCTCATCCCCGGCCTTCACCTTGTAGACGCCGGTCTTGCTTGCGTACTGCATGGAGTCAGTCCGGCAGCGGAGGTCTGTGCTGTCGTATCCGTTTTTCAGGGGCATGTAGCCCTGGGTATTCTCGCGGACATATTCGTTGTAGCCAGTGAAGTTGCCGTTGACGATGAGGTGGGGGAAGAAGTAATGAGCGGACGCGCTGGAGATGGCAGCGGCTAAGCTAAGGAGGGTGGAAGACCTCATCTTGATGGGAGGTTGGAAATGGAAAAGACTGTAGAGGATCGAAATGAATGAATAGCCAATGGCTTGACCGGCACCGGAGAGGATGAGAGACCAGAAGGACGCTGACCTGGCATCTGAATAATGTTACTTGGTTATGTAGAGAGAACACCATCCCGTACGACTCTGACTGCCGGCCTCCTAATTGACTGCCGTGCAATCATCACCTGTACCTGAAAATGCCGGTTGGTCCTGTCATCACGAAAGCCGCCGACATATTCATTTGACGTCTACCGTTCCGTTTCAAGAGCAGCCGGGGTTTGAGCGCACCCTTGAAGATGTAGGCGAATAGGCGTCAATGAAGGACGCGTCCCTGAATGACAGCTCGTCGACCTAAGGAAATTCCCTAGCGAGGCGCACTATGCTAAGTCCAAAGCGGTTGTTTAAGAAGCACATCAATGGGGCATCCCACTGGCTGTCATGGGCGGCCCGCTTGGCTAGTGTATCCTTAATACTAGGAGCCTCTTGTCCTTGCATGAGCCACAGCGCCTGTCTGATTGGGCTTCCAGAAGCGCTCTCCGTACATTGGGTCGGATGCGGATAATTGTGAAGAAAGACAAGAACGTGATGTAACTCTTCCATCTGCCAATGTCGGTGAAAAGGGGGGTATCAGCTCGAAGCTTACCATGAGGCGCGGCTTTGCCTGTCAATTTTAGGTGATCAAGAGGAAAATGTAGCATTGCTGCAATGCCCTGAGGGGTATGCCTGGAAAAGTTCTTTCCGAGTTGAGGAAGAACTGGAAGCGCACGTAAAAAGGATGTGATAGCTTTGACGGTAGTGTCGTGCGAGTATTCAAAAGGCTGGGACATGTTGGACAGTATTCGGAGCAAAGTAGGCATGGAAGGCGTCAGGAAATGAGTCTGATGATGTTGGTAGGGAACCAGCTTGCATCTGCCATTAGTTTGAGGGCCGCACGAGCGCTTTGAGCGCGAGCTGGCAGAGATGAAGTTGTTGAAGTGGATAGTTATCCATTTCCTGGTCGGTTGGGTATGTATGGCCAGCCGAACCAACAGAGGGGTGGTGGTAGGCCAGGCGTAAGCCGTTGGTTGCCGTCTGGACAGTTGGAAAGTGATTGATACCGCCTTCCCTTCGAAGGTCACCGACATCTTACGCTTTGTGGATGAAGGAGATCATGATGCTGATAAAGATGTGATTAGAGATAGTGAAAGGGGTGCCGTGATATGAATCAGCATTTATGTAGGGGCTGTTGGGGGATCCAAAGCATGCCCACAGACTTGTAAACACTAGGTTGAATTATGGTCAGCGTAAGCTAACACGAAGAGGCGAGACCCAAATACCCTCCTCGAAGCAATCTTTGTCTCGCACCCTCCCCATCTGTATTAATAACTCCCAACGTGAGCCTGGGGTCCATTCGATTACCAGAAAGTGATTCCTCCGCTTCAATCAACCGTATTCTCTCTTGGATAATGGTGGGGCTCGCATGCTGATGACAGCGCCGGGCTACTGCGCCTCCGCCTGTTCTGATGCCTCCCGTGACAAGCCCACGATCGCTGCCACGACCCACCCCATTCTCATTCCCATTGCCCATCAGCCTGTCCCTTGAAGTTTACCCAAGCCGTTGCCTCCAATACAGTTCCTCGGAATGTGCTCTTGGTCGAGACAAGCTTGGTTCTGCACCAGACGAAGGACATGACATGAAGAATTCGCAGCATTTTGAACTCCAGACAAACGCCCAGTCGAGCCAACGAAATCAACCCCTATCCCAACAACCCAACCTCTTGAAGTAGTCTCGGCTGGTCTTGATGACTTCCGAGCAGAATCGCAACATCGCAGCCTTACCACTCCAGTTCCTTCTTATCTCCACCACCACAACCTCCATCACCATCCACGTTCTGCGGTTTCCGCCACTCGTAAACTCCACCTCTTTTGTCAAAAGCGCTCTTGTCCCACGCAACTTGCTGCATGGCTCTCTTCACCCCAACATCCAGCAAAGAATCGCTCTTCTTCATCGGCCCGTCGCCCTTGTCGAGGAAGCGCAGGCGCTCGTCCAGGAGAAGGTAGCTCCCGGCCATCGTCTGGTTGTCCTCTGGCACGTAGCACGGCAGATGTTTATGCCTGTCACAGAACGTCCTCCACTGCTCCTCGGAGATGAGAAACTTCCTCGCGTCCCTCACCCGCGTGTCGTCCTCGTTCTCGCCCTCGACGATCAGGCACTGGAACACCTTCCAACGGAACGGCGCCAGCTCCGCAATCTGCGCCGCCATGTCCTCGTCCCAGTTGAAAATGTTGACGACCGTGTTGAGCTTGAACATGATGCCGTACTCACGGCACCACTCCGCGATGCGGAAGACCTGCGCCACGTGGTCTCCATCCGCCTGGCCGTCCTCCCCGCGCCCAATCGCCTTGTTCGTCTCCCGGACGAAAGAGTCGCATGAGATGGCCAGGATGTCCAGGAACCGCCCGTGCTCGCGGAGGAACTTCTCCTGGATCTTGCTTCCGTTGCTGACGATGCTGACGCTCTCGAGGTCTACATCCTCTTTGCAGTACCGGAGCAGCTCTCCCAGAAACTTTGGGTGCAGGAAGGGCTCTCCGCCGGCGATGTTGAGCTTGCGCATACCAGCCTCCTTGAGGAGACGCAGGCCGCGCTTGGCTTCGTCCAGGGGGAGGATGTAGCCTGAAGTGTTGGTGTGGAAGCAGAATCCGCAGGCGTAGTTGCACTCGCGGGAGGGGAAGTAGTTCACGGAGACCGGGGCGTCCGGGTCGTCGGCCACCTGTGACTTTGACTTCTCCAATGCCTCGCCTTCAGGGGGGCAAATTTGGTGTGGTTCGGCGCGGCGCCGATGTGAGAGATAAGCTACTGCAGCTGCCGGGAGGGCTACGACCCAGACGAAGTATGGGATGGCGGAGAAGAGCGCTAGCGCCGCTTGGGCGAATGATGTTGAGATCCCCATCCTGCTTGGGCAACCTCTCAAAGGAGGTGTAGGCTTGCTGACTTATATAGCTGATTGCAACTCGTTCGAGCCAGTTCTTGTTTCTGGGCAGCTGTCGTTGATGAACAAAGAAACATATAGACGAGATGGCATCGGGCTAGATAAGGTATTCGAGTTCAGCCAGCTGCTTCTCATTTCAAGCCCCCACCTGATTGGAAGGAGATGTCGTGAGCTTAGGTAATGCTAGACCGACTGCAACATCCCGGTCGGCGACATACTGCAACGTTCCCTGCAGCTCATCTACTGGACATGACTTTGCCAACACACGATCGGGTAGAGAAGCGACTGCTATGGACACCCAAACTTCCGCGAACAGACGGAAGTTCGCAGTGATATTCGTCCTCGGTTCGTCCTTTCGTGTTCGGCATACGGAGGCATACTTATCATCTTGATAGGAGCACCTGGATCAGGCAAGGGGACAATCTGCGCGTTCCTGGCACACAAGTACAGCCTGTTGCACTTTTCGGTTGGGGACAATCTGCGCACTTGGATGCAAGCAAACCGCGAGACGCCTCTCGCCGGTCGGATCCAGGAGAAGCTTGACCACCAAGGCTTCCTCACGTCTGAGGAGCTGAACCCGTTTCTGTGCCTTGCAATCGAAAATGCAGTACGGCAAGATGGTCTGAAAGGCATCCTGATCGACGGATTTCCAAGGTGCGATGAGCAACTCAACTCGTGGACCGAGTGGCCCTTTCAGGACAGACTCCATTTGGCAAGTCGGCGCGAGGCGCATGCAAGCCCCCAGACTAAAGGCCGTCAACCCGAACAGGAGGGGAATGCGAAGCCTGATGTCGTATTGCTGCTCAGTGTGACGAAAGAAAACGCCGAGACGAGGTACCTCGCGCGGGGTCGTGATCGCAACGACAGCACGGAGAAGTTCACCAAGAGATACGCTGAGTACCTGAATGAGGGACCGCCTGTCGAACAACACTATCGGGATGCAGGCCTTCTAGTTGAGGTGAGCTTTCTGTTGTTTGCTTCCCTGCGTGTGGTTGCAACCTTTGGATTCGAGACTGAAATACCCTTAGGTCGATAACAATGGTTCCAAGGAACAGAATATCGTCGGGGTTGAGAAGACGCTGGGAGCCAGCGCGCTGTGGGAAAGTGCAGTTGTAGATCACGAGATGAAGTCATGTTTCGTTGTGTGAGAAATGGCCATAATTGCCGAAGACTTGTGGCGATAAAGAAATGACGGCAGTACCGGCAGCGGCTTCTGCGATTGAAGTTGACTGAATGGAATCGCAAAACGAGCTTGAGGGATAGCTTGAGGCCACAGACTATGCGGCTGTCCGAATGTTCTGGTGCGCCTTCGCGCTTGAGCTTCATTAGATAGACCGGAGCTAGATCATGAGAATGCCAGGCGATGGCATTGGGGAGCGTTGTGTAGTACAACTATGCGTCTCTTATTCATTCCTCATTGTCTCGTTCAAATCGTTGATTCCATCTGTTTCTGGTTGACCCGTGTTGCACCCATTGCGCCTTGAATTTCGAATGCCATGCGCTTTGAACATACTGGTCTCGAGTAGCTAGCTTTGCGAACTCGAGATTCACAGCTGTAGGACAGACACGGCATTCTTCATCCTAAAAGGTCGTCTGACATCACCTGGCAAAGCCATACAGCAATACTACCTGCGTCAACGTAGCAACCGCGATGCCTACAAGCAATACTCCTAGTTGAGTATCGCACTATTGGTTGTATGAACAAGGCTGATGCTGTGCTCGCTTCACTTGTCAAGTCCCCGTGCCTTGACAAAGCGATTGATCTGCTCGCGAGTGAGCTTGTCGTTGTATTGCTCCTGGCATTCGTAGAAAGAAATAAGCTCCTGCGTGCAGTCAACCATGGCGGCGATATCGACATTGCTCTCAGCTAACCAGGCACCGTACCGCTGCACGCGGCCAAATCTAGCCTCTGGTTGCTTCTCCTTGTCCGCGGAGTTCGGGGTGCCTGGGGTCGGAGGCAGTCCAGGGGCCCTGCCTTGGGCCTGGGCCAGGGCCGCACTCGCAGCAGCAATGCCCGCCGCCGTTGGCTGGTTCGATCCTGACATGCTAGACGACGGCCTGAGGACCAAAACGAGGAGGATTGCAGTCAAGGCAATAGTGTGCGGTGGATACAGAAGAGGAAGGTCTGTCATGTAGTGGTCGTTGATGATGGACCAGCCTAGCGCAACGTCCTCCTGGGTCAAAGCCAGCTCTTGCTGGTAGTTGTTGAGGGTGCGGTATGGTTGGTAGACGATGAGTTGGGAGCTCATCTCGGATATCATGAAGAACTCGCACTCGCCGAGCTTCGAGGTGTCGAGTCCAAGAAAGTCAGGCCACAACGAGCGCGCCTCGCTGACGATCAAACGAATATGCTGTGGACACTCCTCCATCTTACAAGCCAGGTAGAGGGCGGTTGCTACGACGAGGTATGGGTTCGTTCGGCGGATTTCGACCTTTGTGTAGAAGCGCTTGATGTAGACCTGGGCGGTGGCCATGGCCTGTTGACGGACAACCATTCGTTTACCGAGACGATTGACCTCTGTGACGTGAGTTAGTTCAACAGTCTCCGCGAAGAGACGCGGGGTGAACAAACGTTGGTTGAAGTAGATGCCCAGGTGCCGCTGCTGCGGGAGGGAGAACATCTGGACGAGGTCGGCATTGTCGTCTTCCAGCTTCTGTCGCACCGCACCGAGGTCGTCTTTCGAGAAGAGCCAGAAGCGACGCTGGGTCGACTCCCAGTAATTGGCAGCCATGACGACCTGGAGGCGTATCGAATCGAGTCCTATGTCATGATTTGCGCTTCAATTGCACCGTAGAGCCGGTTGACAGAGGTGCTCGGTTGGAACGGAGGATTGCAAGGCTGAAGGTTGAAGTTAAAGAATGGCTGCGAGGCTGGTGAGGACCAAGGGGCTGTGGCAGTTCCCACGTCGGGTGTGGCGGTGCGCGTCATCCGATAGCGATAAGATGGAATGTGCCACGGGACGGGCAGGCGGGAATAAAGGAAGCCGCTGTCACTGAGCAGGGCAGCCACAGAAGCTCTGGAGCACTGAAAGCTCCGGCAGGACTGCTAATTGGCGGCAGCTGATTGCCTCGCTTGTCTCGCCTGTGGGACCCCGGCACCCTCTGACCCCCCCCCCCATGTTGCCGAGCTTTTGACGCTGTGGCTTCTGCGCGAACCACTTGCGGCAGGCGGGAGCGGGTTCTACTTTTTCTTGGTCGACGCCGCACCTCACGATCCCTCCTACGTCAGTCCTTGTGACTTGCAGCATGCAAGTGTCGCGACAACGCCTTTCCCAACCCGCCATGTCTGAATGAGACAACACATACATACCGAACCCCCCGCGCGCGACCTACTCTACCGATAACTTTCGTCGTCGCCCCATGACTCCCGCGTCGAAACCGAAGCCCCGACTCTACTGCCCTGCGCCCTAATGCCGCTGCTGCCATGGGCGTGACAAAATGGGTTGCCGAGCTCGAGATGGACATGGAGGAATCGCAGAACCAGCGCGATAAGCGCGTGGAGGAGCTGTGGAAGCAATTAGACGTCCAAGGCACCGGCTACCTCGACTTCAAGGGGCTGCAAAAGGGTCTGAACAGGATCGATCACCGTCAGCATCTTTCTTTGTCCGACGCTCCCGTGTGGGATGGTACTGATGTCGCGCTGCAGCTATGAGGAATGCGGAGGACATGTTGCGGAGGATCATGACCGTCGTCGACACCAACGCCGACGGCAAGATTCAATATGAAGGTGAGATGCAAGTGGCAGTTTTGAGCTGAGGCTGGAGCTCGTTGGCTGGGTTCCCCTGTCTTGGGGGTCTAGGAGAGGTGCTAATGGGTGTTGATGCCAGAGTTCCGCACTTTTGTCGAGCAGACTGAGAGGCAGCTCATGATCTTGTTCCAGTCAATCGACAAGGACAACAATGGACGGCTGGACAAGACGGAGCTGCAGGAGGCCTTTAGGCGGGCCGGGCTGGTTGTGCCGATGCGCAAGCTCAGTTCCTTCTTCGGAGACATCGACATGAACAACGACGGCTTCATTAGCTTCGAGGAATGGAGGTGAGCCTGATTCCCCTTGCCTCAAGGGTTCTCCTTTTCGTGTCAGAGATGATGAGCTGGAAATGACCGAAATCTGGTCCCATGTGATGGCGGGGCCTCAGGGGTTGTGATGTTCTCGGTGTAGCTCGGTGAAGGGTGGAGACCAAGATCTCAGGACGCTTCGCCGATACGCTGCCGTACATCGTGGTTCCCGTCCTTCCAGATTCCCTCTATCTCTGTGCTGCAAAATCGACAGAGGAGCAATTCACTAACGAGGTATCTTCGATAGGGACTTCCTTCTATTTATGCCAACGCACAATGGCCATGCGCCGCTCAAGGCAGTGTTGGACTTTTATTCTTCCATTGTCACTCTCACGGCCGAGGGTGATTCGATGGTGTCGGAGGAGACACTTGAAGGCTTAGGTACGACCGGCTTCCTTCTGCAAACCCTCTTTGGATCCATTTTGAGGATCGCATCACCTTCGGATCGTGAGACTCCGGCCGAGCCCCTCACCGACACGGACGGCCAGATGGTGCCTTCTCAAAAGGACAATCCTGACATGTCGAAAATTCCTACCTCATCAAAACCAGCACAGCAGACTTCGCCAAGCAGCTTCAGAGATCCTACCGCGACAATACCGTCAATACCGACATCAAAACACCCAACCATCACCGACGGCGTGGACGTCGACATGGCGGCGGCAGCGGTCCTCCAGGCCGGTGCCAAGGCCGCAGACGAACAGTTCACCGGCCTCGCGACCATTCGAAAACTCCCCGGCGTCGGCACCTCCCAAGCGAAACCGGTCACTGGCTCCGAGCAAGGCTCCAGCTGCGATGCAACTGCTGAACGCAAGACCAAGAGACTGACTGACTTCGCTCCTGATCCAGGTTATTTCATCGCGGGTGCCGTCGCCGGAGGACTTTCGCGAACTGCCACCGCTCCTCTCGATCGTCTCAAGGTGTACCTGCTGGTCAACACGCGAGCCACCACCGAGACTGCTGGCACCGCCTTGAAGCAAGGGCGACCAGTAGATGCTCTTCGCAATGCCGTCCGCCCCTTTGGAGATGCCGTCAAAGACTTGTGGAAGGCGGGCGGCATTCGGAGTCTTTTTGCAGGTATGGAATTTGTCAGTCGCGGCGATGCTGCCGGCGCCCGAGTCATCTCTCGGCCCAGGGCATCGCCGTTGAAGTTTGTTTGCCAGATGCATTTACTGACCGAGTCAAGGCAATGGACTCAACGTCATCAAAATCATGCCCGAGAGCGCCATCAAATTCGGATCTTATGAGGCCGCAAAGCGTACTCTCGCTAAGCTCGAGGGCCACAACGACCCCAAGCAGATCAACGGGTACTCGAAATTTGTTTCGGGTGGTGTTGCCGGCATGGTTGCCCAGTAAGTCTAGCCCGTTTCGATCGCGACTGTTGCTGCTCGATCCCTGCCAACTCAAATGTTTCCATCCCATTGGTGCTGGCTTTTGTCGCTGTCACTGTTTCATTGTTATATCCGGCTTTGTTTGCTAACAGCAGCCTTTCAGATTCTGTGTGTATCCGCTTGACACGTTAAAGTTCCGCCTCCAAACATCAACAGTCAAAGGCGGCCTCACCGGCAATGCACTCGTTCTTGATACCGCCAAGAAGATGTGGCAAGCGGGTGGAATGCGCAGTGCGTACCGCGGTGTCACCATGGGCCTGATGGGCATGTTCCCTTACAGTGCCATCGACATGGGCACATTTGAATTCCTCAAGACTTCATACAAGAAGTACATGTCGAAGTACCGAGGCATCCACGAGGAGGATGTCAAGCCAGGAAACATCATGACTGGGCTTATTGGAGCCACCAGCGGAGCCTTTGGTGCATCGGTGGTGTACCCACTGAACGTCCTGCGCACCCGTCTCCAGACGCAAGGCACGGTAATGCACCCGGCCACTTACACGGGCATATGGGACGTCGCACACAAGACGTTGAAGAACGAAGGCATGCGAGGCATGTACAAGGGCCTCACTCCCAATCTACTCAAGGTTGCTCCCGCCCTGAGCATCACCTGGATTGTGTATGAAAACTCAAAGAAGCTCCTCGGATTAGAGTGAGGTAGAAAGGAAAGCATTGGAAACAGGGGACGGTTGGTTAACATTACAAAGAAACGCTCAACGACAGCGGCCACGAAAGCCGAGGAGTATTCTAAGAGCGACATATGGAGAGGGAAGACTATGGGACGGCGTAGGAGGAATGAAATAGCCTGGTCGCCGATTTGAGAGCGGCTCATGATACAATTGCTTGAAGAACATGGCCAGTTGTCATGGCGTTTGGAAGACGTGGAGGCGAGATACCAGAAGACTTTCTATTTTGATTGCCCAGACTTGGGTGGCTACTACCATGGCGTAGGTAGCCGAATATATCAAAGATCTGTGCCCAATCCGGATGAGCGCCTAATCGTGCAAAGTGGATGATGGCCACGTGGAGGCGATGCTCGTTGAGGCTATCGTGACGACGAACGGGTCCTGCATTGTGTGTGCCGACCGGTCGGTGCCTAGATCTAACCTTTTTCTCGCGATCCGCCCATTCGCCCTCCCCCAAATCTTCAGATGGCAGGCCAGGTGACGTGGACTTAGACCTCGGGCGTCATCCTCTGCCCTACGAGGACCAGAAATCTTCAATTTTACCCCGACAATGGATAAGCTTCATCAAGAGCTTACGTGCGATCGTCGTCACCCCGCGCGTCAAGGTGCTCCAAGTACGAGGAAGCTTGATTGGTGACAGACCCCATCGAGGTGCAGATGCGGGCACACGACTGTGATTCGTAACACCCTCAGCAGTGAGCAGAGGCTAACACACACATTAAGGTATGCCCGGCCGGCCGACCCCGGCTCGGAGCGATAACCGAAGCGGCCATGAGGGGAACTTTTGTCAGCGTAATATCGGGGTGAAGATGGTCCACCTGCACTGCGAAGAAATGTCAACTGTGAGAGACTGAGGAGAAGAAAAAAAAAAAAAGACCAGTGCCAAAAGACAATAGCTTCTTCCTGCCGTGGGCATCTAATCCCAGTCGACGGCTCTCCCAACAATCTGACAGAAGTACCCTCTTCACAGTTGCTGTCGGGCGTGGCCTTTCTCCACCCCTCCACCTCTGTCCAATTGAGTTTGATGCTACCGTTAACCAGCTTCCTGTTTCGTTTTGGGCGCACAGGCGTGTCGCAGTATCACGCAAGCCTACCGGCGTATTCGCAGGAGTCAAGCATTTTCTGGCGGTGGTGCTGAAGGTACCGTGGAGGAGTCACGTCAAGCATCGCATCTTGCTAGGACGCAGCGTCCCCGCCTCCGCCGTCCACCGCTGTGTCGGTACGCGGTCTCATATCTCCCTGATCTGCAGGCTGACGAGTCGCCCCCTCCTTTGCAGCAGTTGCAGCAGTCATGTCGAGCATGCCGTCGCCGTATCGGGTACAGGCGCCGGTGCGGTGGGTGTTTCTGGCTATCTCTGCTCGTAAATTCGCAATCCCACGGCGGGTGGTTGGGTCTGGGTTGACCGATGTCGACGCCGGTTAGCCGCAGAAGGAACGGGACTGGACTTGCCTCATTCAACGGTCCTGCCCGTGCCGCCGCTGTATCTCTAAGCCGACTCTTTTCCCTTTCTTACATTCCTCCTGCCCAAACTTCCCCTCCTACGTACCTGCCAACGTTGGAACACGCAACTATCGTCGTCTTCCTCTACTTCCCCATCACCACCAACAACGAACCCCGCCTTACGACGACAGCTTGCGCGCATTGTTTTCCCTTCTTACACAATTGCAATTCGCATTGTAAGCTAAGCCGTCTTCAACAAGAAATTCTCCGAGAAAGTCGAAGCCGTGCCGTTTTTGTCTTGGCAGTCCGTTTTACCCGTCCCCTCGACACTGCGCGTATCAGCCAAGCCCGTTGCGATTCAGCACCTGTCAAACCTCTTGTCAAAGGAGGTGTGAGAGACGGGACTGACCGTTCAGACCCTGAGGTAACCGTCGCAGTTTGTTTTGGGACGAATTTCTGAAGTGGGTGTAAGGGGCTGCCGTCTCAAAAGCCCAGCAAAAAAGCTCAAACAGTAGCTGCAATAAGCTGTGACCCCGGCATTGAAGAAACAGGGAGCCTAGTAGTAAAGCAGAAACCATCTGAAGGGAAGGGACACACACAGACACACAGACACACAGACACACAGACACACAGACACACAGACACACAGACACACAGACACAGACAGACAGAGGGAGAGAGGCAACATCGAAACGGTACACAAATAGAAACAGGCCCTGCTCTTGGGCTGCCCTGCCGTCGCCATGCCGGCCCCGTATTCCGACAACCTGTACTCCGCCGACGACTCCGATTTCGAGGTCCCGGACGACGACCTCGACGTGCACCTGTCGCCCACAGACGGCTACTTCCAGAGCTCATCGTCGTCAGCGGACAACCTCTACCCTCCGCAACAGGAACAGGAACTGCAGCAACACCAATATCACCGTCGTGACCACACCACCGACAACGTCACCGACGCGACGCTGCCCACCTCCGCCGGTGTCCCGCATGTACCAAACGTCCTCGTCCAAGACCCCTCTCTGCAGCAGCGGCAGCAAAAGTCCTCCAAGAAGGACAGCGAGGCCAGGGAAGAGACGAGGTTAAACACCTCGCCGCACACGTACAACCGCGGTACCTCGTCGATCGCCGACGACGACTACCACTACGACGACGGGTTCTCTTCCATCGGCGATAGCGTAGCCACGCCGTCCCACACGACGACGTACACCTCCCACGCCCAGAGCTCGTCGTCTTATACGCCGTACTCGCCGTCCACCGACACTCCGCTGCGCACGCCTCAGACGCACCCAAGAAGGAGCCTCTTCTCCCACACGCCATCCCTCTTCAACATCCCCCGAGAGGCACCGCCGGCTTACACGCCCTCGCCCACGTCGCCTCTATCGTCGTCATCCCCAAGAGAGTTCAGGAATTACCAGACCTTCTCCCCAGTAGCAGCCATGGGGGCCCCAGAGGAAGCGCGGCACCTGCTGGGCCGCGACCCCGAAAGCATGGGAGGCGACGAGCCCTACCAAGACGACGAGAGGCCGCTGCCATGGAAGGACAGGGTCCTCAAGAAGTTCCCGTGGGCGTCGAGGAGGACGTTGAAGATGGTGCTCTTCGCCCTGTTGATGTTTTCAATCTTTGTCGGCTTCTTAAGTATGTTGAGCGGGACCGTGAGCCACTCGGTAGGTGACACTCTTTTCCAAGACTTTTGTTTTCTATTTTCATCAAAAACTCTGTCTCTCAATCTAACACATGCCCAGTCTCCCTCAAAGGAGCCTGCCAAGAACTTTGACCCTGTCACCGGCCTCCCAATCAAAGATGGGCCCGAAGCTCCTGCCGAGCCTTCCAATCCCACCACGCCGTCGCAGCCCGGCTCCGGCCGTCCTGGCCCAGCCAGACCTCTGCCCTGGCAGCCTCAGTCCGCCTGCGCCCAGATCGAGCACCGTTTCAAAACCAGAGTCTTCGATGTCGGCTTCGATTCGTCCAAACGGCTGAGCGTACTCCAACCTCTCAAAGAAGACAAGCAGCCCCACGGCGGCTTCCAGCCCGACATCTCGGGTGACATCGTCGTCCGCCGTCAGCTCTCCGACAGCCCCGGCCCCTCCGTCGAGGTAGAGGTCATCGGCAACGACGAGCGCCTCGACGTCGAGATCGAGTGGGACGCCAAGATCCAGCAGCTCCGCGTCAAGGCACCCAACACCATCGAATGGAACCAAACCCCGCGCCCGTGCATGGCTATCCGCGCCACCGTCTGGGTCCCCGCCGACGCCGAGCTCAACCAGCTCAAGCTCGCCGCGCTCCACCTCGGCGTGCGCTTCGTCGACGACCTCGCCGTCTCCGTGAAGGACACCCTCGAGATCCGCACCTACGCCGGCGACATCCGAGTCCCAGGAGGCACCGCCGCTGATACGCCTGCCTACCGCCTCGACGCCCGCAACATCGTCGTGCACACCATCTCGGGCGACATCGCCGGCGGCTGGCCCCTCTTCGACTCGCTCAAGATCCGCACCGAATCGGGTGACATTGCCGCCGCCGTGCAGCCCAAGCCCGTCCTCGAGTCGCGGCCGCTGCCCGCCGTGCTCGAGGTTTCGTCCGTCTCAGGCGACGTCTTCGTCAAGCAGCCCCTCGAAGAAGCCGCCAAGAGCGCCAAGCCCGACACCATCATCCCGCCGCGCAACTACATCACCTCCATTGATACGAAGTCCGGCATGATCCGCGCCTGGGCCGCCTTCAGCACCGGCGCCGTGATCGACTCCGTCTCGGGCGACGTCGGCGTCACCCTCCTCCCCGTCTACGACCTCAGCCTGCTTCCGTCCACGACCGCGGCGGAACCCGAGCTCCAGACCAAGACCAAGTCGGGCAACATCGCCGTCACCGTCCTGGAACCCCTCTGGGTCGACATCGCAAAGACGCTGTCCCGCGGCGAGAAGGAGAAAGAGAGGGCGGACCCCAATCTCCCCGTCGACATCCCCACCAACCCGCTCCCCGTCCCCGACATCCCCTTCATCCCCATCGGCGCGCGCGACCCGTACCGCCACTTCCCGGGCTCGGAGCGCGGCTGGAGCGACCTCATCCCCAAGAGAAGCAGCCCTCCTCTCACTGAGGCCTCTTCTTCGTCCGTCAGGGTGGCAGTAGCAGCGCCCCCGCCCATGCGCCACCTCAAATCCGAACACGACACCATCAGCGGCAACCTCAAGATCGTCTACCCAGCCTCGTGGGAGGGTGCCATCGAGGCCAAGAGCGTCAGCGGCGACGTCAATGTCCGAGGGCAGGGCGTCAAGATCGACAGCCGCGTGAAGTGGCCGCAGACCATCAAGGCGCACAAGGGCCAGGCGTGGACGTGTTCTGCGCATTTGAGCAGTGTGAGCGGCAACGAGGAGCTCATCATCGGCCCGGAGGCGTGAACTGTCTTGAGTTGAGACTGTTTGCTTAATATTGCATACGAGAAAAATGAACGCAAGGAGGGGAGAGACATCCAGATATGCGGGAAATATGCTGGATGAAGAAAGAATGCGGCATATCATGTGAATAATACCAGTCGTTAACGATTCCGGATTCGGAGTTTTTCTTCGTTGGGGGGGGTTTGCGAAATACCGGGCACAATCATGACCCTCAATATCTTTTAGTCTAAATAAATCACTTCATACATAGGTACCTATCTTCGTAAAACTTGTGTGTCCAGCTACTTCCCACTGAACCAGTTGCGCACTCGCGCAAAGGGGGTATCATTTTTAAAACCATTCTCCGCCGAATCCATCGGTCCTAACGCCGCCGCTGCTGTCACCCTCATCTTCCACCCCCTGCCCCGTCTTCGCGGCCTCTCAACCTCCCCAAGCCCCGCAAACCGCTCCTCGTCCTCTCGCTCCAACCGCCCCCACGCCCCCCGCCGATACCTCGCCTCAACTTTAACCCACCGCTCCATCCCGGGCACCTGTATGCCCAGCGTCGGCAGCGCCAGCATCCTCAGCACCTCCTGCCCGGTATCCTCGTCGCGGTTGACGGCATACAGCGCCGGCAGCGTATACCTCCCCTTCCCGGGCGCGACGCGCTTCAGCGTGCCCTCGAGCCTGACGCGCCACTCGTCGCTGCCCAGACTCTCGCGGAAGGCCTTGGCGTGGTGCGCGGAGAAAGGCTGGATCGTGAAGACGGAGCGCACTTTGCCGCGGACACGGACCCAGAAGCGGCCGTCCCAGAGCTGGAAGCGGCGCCAGGTGTGCCAGGCGGACGCGACGTGCGTGGGGACGGGGAGCGGCTCGCGGTGCAGCTGGTGCAGGAACTCGAGCTGCGTGAGGCCGTTGGAGGGGATGGTGGTTTCGTTGCCGTGCTCGTCGACCCAGGTGCAGCCTGGCCGCGGGCCCGGGGGGAACTGGGGGAAGTTGCGGCTGGAGCCGGCGTTGGTTGTGACCCAACTCACGGAGGGGTGCGGGAGGAGGGAGGGGTAGGGTTCGCGGACGAGGTACCATTTCGAGGGGGAGGAGGGGACGGGGAGGAAGAGGACGGCTGCTTGGTTGAATGCTTTCCGCGGGGATGGGGGGGAGGTGGTGGAGGGGTAGAGGGCGGGGAAGAGGCGGGCGACGACGGTTTGGAGGGAGGAGAGCTGGGCGTATTGTTTATCTGGGGAGACGAAGGAGAGCAGGCGGCGGACGATGAGGGCGGCGATGGTCCGGCGGTGGGATATCCGCGCCTCGCGCCTCTGCTTGTCGGCGTGCCTGTGTCTCCGGGGGCGCGGCACGGCCATGGACGGGAGGCTCACGAGGAGGGTGCCCACGTTCGGCTCAAAGTCGCCCTCCACAGCGCGCTTCACCCACCGCTCCGCCTCCGCCTCCTGCGCGCGGATCCTCGCGTCGCACCGCGCCGCCAGCCGCAGCACGTTCTCCTTCCCCAGCGCCCGCGGCAGCGCGTGGGCCTTCACCATGTGCCGCACCGCGTTGCGCAGCGTCAGCGTCGGGTCGGCATTCGTGCGGTCCTCGAACCAGCGCACACGGTGCCTCTCGCACGTCGCGCGCAGCCTGTCCTTGCTGAACCCCAGCAGCGGGCGGTAGATCATCACCCCGGCGTCCTCGATGGGGATGCGCGCGAGGTTGCGGATGCTGCTCGCGGCCCTGGCCCTCGCCCTCGCGGAGGCCGTGGCGGCGACGGGGTCCGGCTCCGTGTACGGCGTCTCGTGCCAGCCGAGCTGCAGGCCCGCGCGCAGCTCGGCGGCAGAGAGGGCGAGGTCGAGCTCGGAGTGCAGCTCGGCGCGGATGTGGTTCCAATCGCGCCTCGACGGGCGGAAGGGGACCATCGGCAGGCGCTGGGCCTGGTCGTCGACGTGGCCGGACTCGTGGACGCCGTGGATGTCGCCGCACTCTGGTATGGGCGCCTGCGGTGCGATGCCGCGCAGCCCGCGGGTGCCGTGCCCCGCGAGCAGGCGCATGAGGACGGTCTCGTAGTTATCGTCCTCGTGGTGCGCGAGGAAGACGCTCTCGATGTGACGCTCGCGGCAGACCTTGCCGATGGCGCGGTAGCGTGCCTTGCGCGCGAGGCTCTCGAGGTTCGGCGCTTTCGACGGGTCGCCCTCGACGCCGAGCTTTTCCCAGTTGACGGTCTGCACGACGGGGGCGATGTGTTTTAGGTTGCGGAGCTCCTTGTACACGGCGAGAGCCTCGTCGGCGGACTCGGGGCGCAGGGCGTGGTCGACGATGACGGCGGTGATTTTCGAGGGGGGGTTGTCTGCGATGCGCATGAGGGGGTTGATCTCGCGCATCTGGTTGAATAGCACGGCGAGGGCCATGGAGTCGAGCCCCCCCGAGACGGCGAGGGCGATGCGGCGGGGCTGGACGACGCGGGCGTGCGGGAAGCGCGGGGGCGCCGTGGCGCGGACGACGTTGAAGAACTCGAGGAAGGTTATGTGTTTCGGGACCACCGGGTGGAGGATCTGGGATGGGGTGATGAGGGACGACATTTTGGCAATGACATCGTTGGTGGTGTTCGTATGGGCGCTGGGGTGTGTGTGTGGAGGTAGTTGGTGTTCGGAAGTGTGTGGTCGTCGGTTCGGAGGCTTTGTTCGCGACGGGATCGTGAAGTTGAAAAATGCCAAAGTGGGATGGTGAAGCTTGACGGTTCCAATTGGCGAATCAACGCTAGGAAGCTACCTAACGTGGGACGAAAGCTTTCCCGGGGTGGTGGCGCTCGGGGCAGCACCCGAGCTGGACCTTGCTCAGAAGGACCCCTGCCGATATTTTTTTCCACTTACGTACAGGGGAACAAGACCCGAGGAGGGGACCGATCGAGCTCCGATATCACGGCGATAGCGCAGCAAACAACGAACCCGCCCGCCGCCAGCTTGCACACTTACCGTATTCCCCTCTCCCACGAGCGATGAACACGACGCGACCTTGACCTCAAAACCAGGCCTCGGGCCTTTTCCTCAACCACCACTACACGAATCCCCTCTCATAGACGACCCTCCCGAAAACCTGCTCCCCCGCGCCCGAGCACGCGACACCCTTAAAAATCCCAGCGAAAACCCCTCCACCCCAAAAGAAATTAAAGATGTCGTCCACAAGCCCTCCCTTCACAACAGCCCTCCTCGCAGGCGCCCTCGCTGGCACGACCGTCGACCTCTCCCTCTTCCCCCTCGACACCCTCAAGACCCGCCTCCAGTCCTCCGCCGGCTTCTTCCCCTCGGGCGGCTTCACCGGCATCTACCGCGGCATCGGCTCCGCCCTCGTCGGCTCCGCCCCGGGCGCCGCCTTCTTCTTCTGCACCTACGAGGGCTCCAAGGGCGTCATCCAGCGCAAGCTCGCTTCTGCGGGGGACAAAAAATGGACGGACCCCGTGTCGCACATGCTCGCCGCCTCGCTCGGTGAGGTCGCCGCCTGCGCCATCCGCGTGCCCACCGAGGTGGTCAAGCAGCGTGCGCAGGCGGGCCAGCACGGCGGCAGCAGCGCGGCCGCGCTGCGGGGGATTCTGGGTTTGTACTCGACGGGCGCGGGGCTCGGCGGCGTGTGGCGCGAGCTGTACCGCGGCTGGGGCATCACCGTCCTGAGGGAGGTGCCCTTCACCATCATCCAGTTCCCGCTGTGGGAGCGGCTGAAACGCTGGGGCCGCGAGAGGAAGCAGAACAAGAACTGGAAGCTCGACGGGAAGCAGACCGAGTACGAGGTCTCTGCGGTCGAGAGCGCGCTGTACGGCAGTGTTGCCGGCGCGGCCGCGGCGGGAATCACGACGCCATTGGATGTGCTCAAGACAAGGGTCATGTTGAGCAAGGAGAAGGAAAAGGTCGGAGACGTTCTGAGGGGTATTTATCGACAGCACGGCATCCGCCCCTTCTTTGCGGGAATAGGGCCGAGAGTCATGTGGATCAGCATCGGAGGAGCCATCTTCTTGGGAAGCTACCAGTTCGCGGCGAATACGCTTACCGGGGCGGTGTTATGAGGCGGAGGAGACATGATGGTTGCGGATGAAGGAATGAATATGCACTGGAGGCCACTCAACGTGCCTCCCGCCTTGTATGATACGAGCACTCGGCCGGAAAGGCCGTGCTTGGCAACTTTTCCGCTATGTACATTACTAGAAACGCCTAATACCCGTGCTGATAGAAGTCATAGAAACGCTGGGCTGCTTATGCCTGGATGACGCTTGAGCCACACTTCCCTCTCTGCAGACGGCCTCGAGCCTAAGCTGTCGCATTCGGAGGCGTCTCAGTGCCCTGCGAGGGGGCCGGCTCGGGTTCAGGGGTTGCAGCAGGCTGAGGCGGCGGGTTGGGGATCTCCTTGCGCCCGTTCGCCTTGTAGTAAAGCTGGACATCGCTGCTGCCCTTCCAGATATGGGCGCGGAGAGTTGCAAGGGTCATGGTCATAGGTAACAACTGCGATTGTTAGTCACATCCAGCCTTAATAGAGGCAAACCAACTTACCTGGTCATTGCAGTAAAGCTCCAAGTATTCATGCGGCATGAGAGCGTCTGGCTCGGGGTTCTCGACAGGTGTCTCGATGCGTTCGGCGACATACGCCAAAATCTTCTTTACGCGGAGCATCCTATTCGCGTTCAAACGATTATTGCCGTCCGTGGACGCAATATCCGGCAGGCTGTTTTGCCACGGCTGCAAGACGAAGGAAACCTTCACAGGGTCCTTCGGTGGAATCTGGTTTTGAAGCAAAACCTCGCCGAGCCACATCGGCCCCCGCTCCTCAAAGAGGTCGGCCCCTTGGCCAACCGTTTCTACGGTTCCTTGGTAGATGTTGGCGCTGCCACCGGTCGTCTCCTCCTGAAGGACGACTTTCGTTCCGGGAGGCAGCTTCAACACAGGAGTGTCATTGGGCAAGCTTGGCGTTATCTTGGTCTCGATGAGCTTATCCGGGTTCTCGGTCAACGACTTGTCGTAGTCGTTGCGGATCTTCTGGATAGCCCCCAAGAAACTGTCGTCAACCTCCTTTTCGTGTGTGGACGATGCTTCAGACTCCTCTGCCTTCTCGTCAACGACAGCAGGCTTCTCTGGCGCTGTTGTAGAAGCCGAACGTCCAATCTTCTTACTTCCGAACGACATCCCCATCCCCATGCGGAATTTCTTACCAAACGGCGTACTGGGGCCCTTTCCATTAGCATCCTTCTCTTTGTCCTTCTCGTCCTTCTTATCCTTGTCTTTACCTTTCTCTTTCGAATCTGCGTCGGACTTGGAATCGGCAGCAGGCGGTTGTTCTGTTGCAGGCGTGGCCGGCGCCGCGGTAGGCTTTGAAGCGCCTTCTATGGGGCCAATAGCACTAGTGAAGTAGTCCTCTTTCTCCGTGGACGGACGGCTGAACTGGGATGACTTCTTGTCGAGGGGGCTCGCAGGGGTTGCAACTCCTTCGGGAACATCCTGAAGCTTGCCCCCTGCGCCAGGTGTGGCAAGGCCAATAGCCATGCCAGGAGTCATCGGGTATTGCAGGCCATTTGCTCGGGGAGTGCCCGTGTTCTCATCCCACGTTGGGGAGCCAATGGGTATGGCTATTGACGATGGCGGGTTAGCGCGGCTCGCTGCCAGCTTACGTTCTACCACCTCGTTGAGAGTTTGACGATATGCCTCATCCCGCTTGATCTCCTCGTCGATCAAGCCGGCAAAGAGATATCTGAGTACCCATTTACCAAGGTTAACTGCGAGTGGTTAGCATCCGTCAGATATCAACCTCGGCGAGGCTTACTTCTTTGGTCTTCTCGGAATTCGATGGGCTCCTCCAAAATCAGCTCGTCCGCGTACATCTCAGCGTCAAAGCAATTATATGGTTCCAAGACAACCGTAAGACTACCGGAGCTGATATCAATGGAACACCACGGTGCAACTGCTTCCGTAGTGTTGATCTCGGGTTCGACATCTTCAAGATGCCTTTTGCCAAAGCTTTGAATAGGCTCGCACTACACAAGTTAGTCATCGTTATTAACCTCTTTTCAGCCAACGCACCTTGATCAGGTCCCAGAGAAGAACATCGCCTGCCGTATCTAGCGTCAAGACTCTTCTCCTATCATTCAACAGCTTATGCTTGACTAGTCCAAATTGGCCCTCGATGGTCTCCTCGGGGTTCTGGTGTATGGGTATGGGTTCCGTCCCCTGCGGAGCATTTGCGCCTGCCGCAGGAAGGGTCTCAGGGGGGGGATTGGTCGGAATAGGGAAAGCTGCCGTGTTGGAGATTCTCAAAATCGACCTTGGCGAGATTTCCTTCTTTGAGGCATCCGCTGGAGGCGGGCTCGAAGGTTGCCTGGGTCTGGAAGCCGTCGAAGCGGCTCTCTGCCGTCTGAATGCCTCAGGGAGTTGCAGATCTGGGCCAGTATCAACATTAGACCACCTGTTGATGGATGAGGTGTTGGTCGCCGTCCAGATGTAATCTCCCGCAGCGACGACTTTGCTAATAGAGTGAGACTCGTGCGCGACAGCAACCGAAAGGCCCTCATCAATGTCCTCAAAACTTCCCCGCACGTCCGTCTTGACTACGAAACCAGCCCGGTCACTGCTGTAGAAGGTGCCCAGCTCAGGGTCGTCCGAGAAGAGTGACCAGACACTGTCCTCGTGCATTGTGAATGTGTACATGCAGCGACCGGCCGTGACACTCCACAGCTTGACGGTGTGGTCAGAACTAGCAGTCAGGACCTTGTCGCCGGCCTCGTTGAGTAAGATGCCGCGAACAGTGCCCGTGTGACCGACAAATTTGGTAACCCTGTGGCCAGATCGGGGGTCCCAAAGGCGCACCACCGACTCGGGTCCGCCGTTGGCCATGATGTTGTGGCCGACACTCAGAGCGTAAATAGAACCCTTCTCAGCGACTTCATCACCCTTGGTATCAATCTCGAGGGTCTTTCCACCGCCATTGAGATCCCACAGGTATATCTTGCGGTCGAAACCGCCCGAGGCAACCCAGTTGACTGAACCGCCTGGGGGTGTAGCAACACACTTGACATAGTCGGCATGCTCGCCGATCTTGGCCGCGTTATCGTTCGTTTCGGAATGTGGACGCCATACCTTGACGGTCAGGTCGTTGGAGGCAGTGACGACGGCGGAATTATTGTTTGCGAGGACAATGTCGTTGATCCAGGACATATGCGCCTGGGTCTGGGAGCGAAAGGTGGTCTTGGGCTTCTTCTCGGGCGGGGGTGCGCCGCTCTTCAGGTCGAGGCCGAGGTCCCAGGCGCAGACAACGCCATCGCGTGCGCCGGAGTATCTAAATATCGGAGCGAGCCCGTCAGTGCCTGTCGACGGAAGGTGGGCTTCGAGGGCTGGGGATCATGTATCGGGTGCTCACAAAATGCCATTGTCCTTGTCGACAGCGAGGCCGTTGACGCCGAGTCTGTGGCCGCCGCCCTGGGAGCCAGCTGGGAGCTCGAGGACTACCGGGACGTCTACGATTAGCACGACTGGCAAGATGTACGGTGGGAGCACGGCAGGGACGACAATCTAGGGATTGCAGGGTCTGATGCGCTCGACGGCGTGGACGTGCGGGGTCGCGCCGTCGGGCCCGAGGCTGATGCGACGACAAGCGCGGCGGCAGCATGCGAGCGGCGACGGCGAGGCAGCACAGGCGCAGCGGGAGTGGCAGAGAGACATACCATAGCTGATCCTCTGGCGCGCCTTCTTGGCCATTTCGAGCGGTAGGGCGGGGCCGGATTACTGATTACGCATGCAAGAAGCTGAGGATGCAATGGGATGGCGATAACACGGTTAAGGAAAGCAAAGCAGGCAGAAGGAGCAATGGTATTGGAATGACGATGGTGATGGGTAAAGATGGAGGTTTGGCGGTTAAGGGTACGTAGGGTATGATGTATGGACAGGCGGCGGGTGGATGGGATGGGCACATCAGACGGGGCGGGAGGATGGGGTGGGCGAGGCTAGGTAGGCAAGGCGCACCCGCGTCCACGGGTGGTGTCGGTGTCACTGGTGGAGGAGGTGGTGGTGCCCATAATGGTGTTGGTGCAGGTGCAGGAGCGGGTGCAGCAGGCGCATGTCGAGTGCTGTTGGTGGTGTTGGGAAGGATCCATCCATCGCTACGACCTGAGGTCGGGGTAGGTACCAGGTAGGTGCGGCCTGCAGCGTGCCTGCTACCTCTGAGTATGAGTGCGCGTGGAGGAGGAGTGGGCGGGGTGGGTTTGGCCAGATGCAGGAGCCAGGTGAGGTGGGCAGGCAGGGGAGGGAAGGTACCGATTTTATCTTTCCCACGGAGAGTGAGACGTCGTCATTTGCATCTCTGCTCCTCCCTCCACTCCCCTGGACAATCAATCAGTCAATCAATCTACTCGAGCAATTGAGTTTGTCTGCCTGCACCCTCAATGCCCCAGGAACCCACGCATCAGTTATTGGACCCTTCAGATCGCATATCGCTGGCATGAACTCGACGGGACGAACATGTCAGCTCTGGTTCTGGTTGCATGCAAGCTTTGCGTTTCCATTCATGCGGTTCGCTAGCAAGGCATGGCAGCCAGGCAAGGGAGGTACCTTACAGAGAACACCACCACCTCAGCATCAATCAGCATAACATGACCGGGGGCACGTATCATTCATTGGATTCGTGCAAACACGCATGGCTGGCCGCTAGCGCCCCCAATGGTTCCAGGTGTCAGGTGCGGTCTAATGCTGCATCAGGACCCTCCCAATGTCTCCCCCTCAGGTCCCCTCTGAAGAACTGTGCAACATGCATCGGTGGCCCAAAACATGGCGCTGGGAACTAATCCATCTCCATCCGACGAACCACTCAATCACCTCGACCCCAAGGCTCCAGTCACGTTCCAGAAGTACAAATATGCGCATTGTCAGTTCATTAGTGTCCCCTCTAGAAGGTGGCAGGTTGCTAGTGTCCGAATGACAGAAATGCCAGTGGCTGGGAAGCAGCCAATAAAGACTGGAAAAGGGAAAGAGCCACCCTGAAAAAAAGCATGGACCGCCGATCCCCCTCCTTCCTTCCTTCTGCTCGGGTCGGTCCAACGCCTGCCATGCCATCAAAGTCTCCAACGGAAGCTGCCCACCGTCGCCGTAAAACCGGTCCTGCCTGCCCCGAAAACCTGGCTCTGCCAATGGAAGCTCCAAGTGGGGCTGTTATCCAACCCGCCCCTGCCCCGAGAGCCCGGCCCAAAATGCCCCGCCTTGTTTGTCGACACAGCTGAGGTGACCACCTTAATCGTCCAGGTCCATACGCTTCGTAGCCGCAACGAGCTGCTGCAGTCCAAGAACGCTGTTCCGAGCATTCTTCTCCGTGACAGCGTCGTCCGGAGCAGCATCCCGGGCACGACGGGCGTCCTCTGTATCCATCGTCAGCTCTAGCTTCTCCCTCTGCTTCGTCGGCGACATCTCGATAGCTTCTTACCAAGCAACTGCTTGAGCTCCTTCTCCTCGCGAATGCAGGTCTTGCAGCGGCCGGTGACGGGGCGGGTTGCCTTCTTGATGTTGCTATCGCAGAGGGGGTGAGGGATCTGCTTCGGCTGCTGGTCGGGCAGGTGGATCGTACGCTCGAGGGTGAAGTTGCGCGACGACTGGAAGAGGGAGCTTCCTCGGGCTGAGGCGCACTTGAAGGTGTTCTGGTAGTGCTTGTGCATGCACTCCACGTAGAGGGTGGAGATGATGATGCACATCGTAGCGGTTGGAAGAGTCTGAGGAGGGCCGGGTGAGATGGGGAGAGAAAGCGGAGGTCGAGGTGAGTGAGTATCGTGAGCTGTCAAGCTGCTATTATGTTTTGCTTTGAGCTCTGGAGAAGCACAGGATTCGGGGGCAAAGGGAAGCAGAAAGATTTGTTGAAGTGGTGGTGATGGGCTTGCTCTCGTTGCGCTGTTGCCAAATCGGAAGGAGTGACAAGTAGGCAAAAGCTCAAGGCGAGCCCGAGGTGAGCTTGAACTGGAAGACCATGCTACTGCGAATACATGCTGCGTATTTGTTCACATACCACATTCACTGCTCTCTCGCCTACGAGAGCCTTTCACAGAGCATATAAGGTTGACAAGAAAAACAATGGGATCAAAGGGCAGGCCAGCTTAGAGTCGCAACTCTTGAAACCACATCAGGCCAGGCCAGGTACCAGACACACAAAGCAAACAGCACAACTTCATTTTGATTCATTTTGTCATTTGGCTTCAGCCATTCTGATGCTGGTATAGTCTACAAGCACAACGACCATAAGATCTTAAATCCTCCTCTGGCCGACTCTCTAACTGAGACCAAACTGAACATCAGGGGCAGATATTTATTTCAACGAGAGTTGGCGGAGAATGCAAGATGGAACATGGGTAAAGGTTCTCTTTTCGTATTCATTTCTAAGCCAATTTTTTCTGAGGGTGAGGACATACTCTCTCTTTCACGTCAATAGTCCGAGCCTGGGCCACCACATTGGAAGCCCAGGAAGTCATTCACTCTTTACATTTAGGCGAGCCTTTTTTCAATAACGGCTCTCTCCCAAGTTTAAGGAAAGTCGACATCTATTGTCGTCGTCTGGATCGAGAGTATCTGGCGATTTAGGCGCAATTAGCTTCCCGCTCTTGGCTGCAGATGTCGTGATTGCCCAGAATTAAGCTTATACCCTCATGCTTTGGACAGCTCAAACTCTCGTCTTAGCGCCCGGGACCCCTTCCCTGCGCCCAATCTAACACTATGAAATCGCGAAATCTGAAGGGCTCCGCGGGTACGCGTTCCGCCTATGGAACAAGATAGCCTCCGCAACGACTAAAGAAGACAAGTCGAGATACGTGCCAGCGCGACGTTGAACACGCAAGATGCCACTTCACGATCAGTTCCGGGGTCCGAAACCAGCCCCGAAGGTCAAGCGGTCCCCGGGTCTCCTTCTTCCACCTTACTGCTGTCCCCACAACCCGCGGGCTGTCCGCAACACTGAATAGCACGAGTCAAGCGGAGCCCGCACCAGCGCCTCGAATACAGTGAGCCCGGTGCTCCAGCATAGCCATTGCCTTGCCGCTACTCTACTTCCCTCAGTGAATTGCCAAGAGTCCTGCGAAGATCTTTCGAGAATGCCAAAAACGAACGTCAAGTATCGAGGACGAGAGCAGTATTCCTACAGATAGTTGAAGATCATAGAACCGCTGGGACATCATTACGTACCCTGGCCCAACACCTCATCAAGCCGTGCCAATCGCCCCTCCGGCGATGTCTTGCAGGGACAATTAATAACCACGATATACTGTAGCCATCCGATCAACGTTCCCGCTCACGCACATCAGATCGGACCTGCCCGGTATCAGGTCCGGCACCGTCCCATATATTTAGCTTCCGTGTTTAGTGTGGGAGCCGGTCTGCCGTGTGGGAGCCGGACCCCTTTACCGGGACCTACTCCAGCTCTTCGCCGGCCGGGTCTGCGAGAGTGGCGCCGCTCGAACGGCAGTCGCGACGGAGCATGATTTGTTGCTAACAATAGGTAGATTAAGGAGCAACTCAGTTTGTATCTTCTTGTAGGAATGGGATTCAATCATTAGTAGATAAGAGCCGCCGCCGTCCGTCTCTTGCGATGCAAAGTTCTCACTCACCTTCATTGCATTCATTCTCTCGTTGACTTCACAACACTCGTTTCCATTCGTTCTTGGTCCCTCGTTCATTCAAACGGTCTTACGTAAACGGCCAAAAAGAAGCAAAAGACAAACCCGATCTCAAAATGCAATGCACCGCCCTTCTGTTGTTCATCGCCTCTCCCATCGCCGCCAGAAATTTCGTCGGGAGTGCGTACGCGAGCATGGAATCTTGCCAGCAGGCCTGCCCAGGATCTGTAAGTGAGAACAAGACCAAAACAACCAAGTCCGTCTCTCTCCCCCACGAGCTCCATTAACAACGGTAAAATCTAGTGCGACTACTGGTCTGCGACTTACCTAAATTGCACCGCCAGCCCTATATTCCCTACCAAGTAAGTATTCTCTCTCCTACCTAGTCGAGTGTGCTTTATGGTGGTAGAAGCCTAGACTGACTGGCGGCCCCCCTGTAGCGCTTACTGCAACTGCATGGACAAGTCTTTAAAGAAGCTGAAGAAATAAAAGACGAGTCACGCCTTTGATCGACGCTCCCCGTCAACGCATCAATTGGATCGCTCGGTGTCGGGTTCGGTATTTCAAGTGAGCTTCTTCCCACAAATTTAGCTTCCCGTCATATTGGACGGGATCCGCCCCTCTCTCCGAGATGGGAATTTCCATCCTTTTCTCACCATGGTGTTCGTACACCGCTCGGGCTTTTATGAATATGGGAATGGCGGAACAGGGGCTGGCGACATGAATCGTTGTTTTGATACGGATCATCTTTGCGGAGTTTGGGGAGTTAAGATCTCCTCGGGGGAGGAATGCCGATGAGGTTGATAAATAGGAGTCGTTGTCGTCGCTGTTCAGAGAGATGGTCTTCGTCCTACACACGCAAATCACATTCTTCCTATCAAATCATATCGAAGACTGTTCCATCCGTCACCATGAGATCCTCCGCGCTTCTGTTGTTCATCACCTCGCCCCTTGCCGTCTTGGCTTGGACTGGCCAGGTTTACACCACCCAGACCCAGTGCCAGGCGGAGTGCCCTGCAGCTGTACGTTTGAATATTTCGAACATCTTGTTGGACGTGTTGCTGGCTTTCTGGACAGTGCTCGAGCCAAAATGGCGCGTATGACGGATGCTCCGGCCCTGGTGCTATTAATAACAGGTAAGTATCCTCGGCTGGTGTTTGGTGTGATGGTTGGCTGATTGTCTCTAGCGTTTACTGCAACTGCAAGTAAAAGATTCCGATTGATGAAGGGCATGGAGTGGGTGATGACGGTATGGCTAGGAGCTTCGACATCGGAGAGCTTATGTGCCTAGTAGTCATCTCACCCTGAATGATCCAACATATAAGTCTGGTTTAGCAACGCTTGTCTTTCCAAAGTCACACCCAAATGGCCTCTGCCCTTGTGGCAATATCTTCCTGCTTGCGTGAGACATGCCCATTGCCTGCCGGTTTACTTCGTGAAATGACGCTCCATGATACTAAACAGAGGCCTCCTTTCAACTGTCTTGGGGCGTTGTTTATGTCGTCATGAATAACAGGCGGACAATATTACCACTGAGCAACAATCCTTTCGGCTTTCCTTTCACGCAACACAGGGACAAGGTCCGTTCGGGCAACTTGGTAGAGGTGGCCGAGGTTGGCTCATGACAAGTCACTCGGCCCAAAGACGGGTACAATATCACGCACAATTGTTGATGTTTGGAAGCAAAACAAAGTGGAGCATCAATATATACTGCCTGAGGGAGAGGAAGGCCTTGCCGAAGGTGAAGGCACAAGTTCTGCTTAGATTTCTTATCGAAGATGTCCTTTTCAACAAGAATCTCAGCAGATTTCCCAATATTACTAGCCAAATATCCCAGCCTATTGTCCACTGTCGCAAAGAAACTCAGTCAGATATGACCGTGGTTGGCCGGGCTAGATAACTCACGAACAAGAACATCATTGGGAGGAGACAAGGCTCAAATTTGGGCGTCGTCATCTCTCGTCTATTAGGTCGAATGACACACAAAAGATAGAGTCTGGAGAAACGTTGTGTGCCACTCGCATGGCATACTAAAGGCTGGCCTCCGTATGCGAACGGCGGCGGCCACACTGAGGTCGCCTGTTGCGCTGCCGACTTGTATACCGACCTCTCGGGCGTTTATGTTCATTTCCAGCTTCTTCTACAGAGCATACGAACTGTCCTGATTTCACTAAAAAGAGCTCAGCAAGAAGCTTTAAGTAGGGAGGGAAATCTCCGGCGCTGATGCATGCGGTGAAAACAGGGATCGAGAGGACAGAGCGAACTTTACAATCACCTGTGTCACACTCGCGATCCATTCAAAAGTAGGGCACAATACAGTAAAATGAGGTTTTAAAGCTCGGCAGGGAAGAAGACGGCGGCCATCGGGACCTCAGACCCCAGCTATCTTGAAGCAACCACGAACTACCCGCGCAACGTTGAGCCTACTACGAGCACCTTCTGGAAGTAACATGTATAAATGTATTAGCCAAGAACTTCAATGAGAAAGCAGACCAAATATCGGCTTTGTGCATGCGCACCACTGATTCTTCATCACTCAGTTCAGTGATGCCGCAATTCCAGCTCATCGAATCACGGCGAAGTCGTAAATGATCGTCAACATCACCCTTACGCCCTCCACTCAGTCATCATAGCGTATGAGCCAAATAAGCACAAAACGACAGAAATGGACAGATAGAATGAAGAAAGCCAAGCACGCTGTGCGACGCGCGGCTACAACACAGTGTGCGATGATGGTGGATGGGCAAACGTGAAATTGGCTTCTAGCTGCCTATCAAACTTCACGGCGTCATCGCACAAGTCGATCGTTTGGCTCAACTATTGGAAACGAAAAGGGAAGTCTCTTTCATATAGAAGAAGTGTGAAAGTCGAAGTCGTATGCGAAGTAAATACTGGTATATCAAGGTTTCTGCGGCGTGGTCAACGGGGGTTATATCAAGAATCATGTGACGATCTGGCTTCCTAATTTTCGAAACTAACATAGCTGGCCCCAGCATCAAGGAGACCACATAAATTTCAGCATATGGGGTTCATAGTGTGCCCTGGACCCTTCCTGCAGCGCTGTCTTCGTGGATACCATCCACTTGACCATACCTGTATACACACAAGACACCAAAGACTCCCTCATAGGAAACTTTCAGGCAGCTTTTTCAGGATTTACTGCATGGGGCACCCGATGACAGAAACGCCGTGATAACAGGAGCCATATGACGTGTCGGCAGACACTATTGCTGAATTGTGTTGTAACAACAACCTTCATGCCTCGAGCCCCTTTATAGCCCCTTGGTAATAGAAGAAGGCGAACCAAATAAGCTCTGATAGTGAGTACAATAAACAGGAATCGAATGCTTTATTTGAATGGTAAGAATACGAAAGTACGTGGCATGTCAGAATTGGGGAAAACAACGGCCTGTGGATCTGTAGTTTCAAGCACAACTTTGAAACTGCTGCCAGTCGACAGACTGGCTAGGCCAATAAGTCCATTTATTGACTTGTGCATCAACTTGTCCACCCCCTTGAGTTACATGACAGGGTCCCTCTATCGAGAAACATTCGGAAGCTCTAAGTTTCAGTGCCCAAAGACCTGCTTGTCTGAAATCGCAAAATGCGTGAAAATCATCATTGTAATTGGACCAATACTCCCGTCTCCCTCGACTCCGATCAGCCCCGGCGGTACTCATCAGCAGGGCGCTATCGCCACGCAGCAAGTCGGTTCTCGTCTGGACTAATCTGCTGTTCAGTGACTATGCGAGACGATAAAGAATTTCTATCTAAATTCAACAATCAGTAATTTTGCAGCAACTTGCCAGCGTGACTGAGGGCATGATCCGGCAGACCGGCCGCCACCCGGCTCCGGTGGCCGATGTGGGGCCGGCCCAGACACGCTCCACGGTCAAAGGCTTTTACCATTATTATAAGAACCAGTTGCACGTAAGGATTTGAACTCTAAATCGTAATAGTAGTGTAGATGCGCTATTTGAGACTTTTCGTCTTCTGTGTGGACATTACCAGAGTTGAATGAGAGGTGCCACGACATGTTCCGGACGCGACTACACCACACTTCGTCCGCCACCCCGGACGTTTTACGTGTATTCGAGAGACGAACCATGTGACTACAGAAAAGAATCATAGTCACGTTATGGGTTCTTGGAATACGGTGTTTCTTTTCGGCAGTCGGTGATGAAGAGCGGGTCGCGGACTTTTAACTAGCTTCGATTGCTTGACGACCTTCCATTTGCAGCAAGGAAGACGAGCTTCGCCGGGCGGATACTGCTTTTATACCCCCGCAAAAGGTTTCTGCCAGACGCCAGACTATTCCAAATAGGGCGGAGACGTCTCTCAGATTGACTATAAATGAGTCCAGCAGAAGGCAGTTATCAGAGCGAAGACAACACAATCATCGTCTGAGGCAATCGTACCGCATGGAGGAGCCCTCAATCTCAGCTATATCGTGATATGCGTCATGTCAAACGTTACTTGTAACCCTTGAAGAATTGAAAGAGATAGCCCTACCCCTTGGCGTCCGTCATTGGACAGGCATACTTACCAGTATTCACTGCCACAGGTAAGCTGCCCTCGAAAGATGGTCGCAGGGCATTGCGCATTCGAGCGAGGCAAGCTGCCTTTAAACACCAGCAGAATACTACTCGCTGCTGAATGTGGAAGCGTAGAAAGATACATCACCTTCCTCGATCTTTGCTCAGTATCTTCAGAATTGTGAAAGGACTCGCCTTGTATATGGCTTTTTCCATGTCCGGATGGTTCAGGCCACTCAACGCCACGCTGTCGTTGAAGTCCACAAGCTCTCAGAAAAAGCTTGAACCCAGGGGGCTTTATATGACGTCCAAAGCCACAAATTATTGTATAGAGCAGAATCTTCCCGTGTCGTCGTCCAGCAGCAGAAAGAAACGGCACGACATGGCCCCTTTTTCTGGCTACCGACGATCATCGATTTAGAGCTTCCACAGCAGCAAAGCCTCATGTCCAGAACAGTGTTCATGGGATATTCTTCCACGATACACGCTAAAAGCCCATGGCGGACGACAAGAAGCCGACAAGCTGGCTACCGGCTGCTCCCTCCAAGAGACTAACTCCACGACTTCAGGTTAGCCAGAAGCCTACTGAAGACTGCTTCAAGCTCAGTCCTTTTGGCCTCATCCCTCGCTATTGCGTCTGTTGTGGCAAGACGAAGGGAGCCAGTTACCCTGGGCTTTATATGTAGAAACGAAGCCGTACCCCTCCCCGTGGGCATTCGTCCACTGCCCAGACTTTGAGGATAAAAGCCTCCTCCAGCATGGAGAAGATTACGCCGGAAGCAACAGCAATTAAGTAGTCTGTCCTTGTGTTATGGAAACTTGGAGTCCTCGCTGCGTCTGCGATGGGACCGCGGATGGATGACACACCGCATGAGAGGACTTGACCTCGCTCGTGTCTAAGTACAGCACGCACTTATTTCGTGTATTGCTGTAGAATACATGTAGAGCAGTGATGTTAAGAGACGCCATCCCCGCCGGCAAGAGAGGGAGCGCGCAGATTCATTACTTGCAGGGCAGGGCAGCCATGCTGCTGGCTTCGGGGGGGGGGGGATCAATCACCTGCCCGCGCTGTCTCGATCATTCCCCTGGTCAATGAACTATGGATTGGTTTGAGAGGGAAATGACTATGGCACATTACTACCTTTATATAACCCCCTCAACCCTGCCCACAGGTAGATAGTTCTCAAGTCACACCATCCAATATCAACAGCAAACTCTCTCAGAAAAAAAATCCCAAATTACCATTTTAAAAAACTCGACGCCGTGCTATTTTCACAGTTGGATGCCTTGCCTTCCTCTTTTCACCTTTTCCCCCCTCCCTCTCTAAACCACCTCTCACTCCTACACCTCACCTCTTCTTATAATACCCCCCAGTCCCCCCCTGCTTCGGCTGGCTCCCATACGCCCTCCGTCCCTGCACTCTCTTCTCCCCCCTCCCGCTCGCGCCCACGGTAACATCCACCCGCGGCGGCACCGCGAAGCCAAAGCTCTTGGCCACCTTGGCCAGGTCCAGCTTGTTCACGTCGAACACCGTGCGCAGCGAGTGGCTCGCGTACGCGTGCAGGTAGCTCCGGTAACCGTCCTTGGCGCTCTTGTTCAGGTAGTAGTTCTGCGTGATGAGCTTCTCGAGCAGGGACTGGATGTTGGCGATCTTGTTGGCGGGAAAGTCGAACTCGACGACGGGCACGCGGGCCTCCTTGAGGTGCGTGAGGAAGCCGACCTCGGAGGGCTGCAGGAACATGAGGCTGCGGCCCTTGGAGTTGGCGCCGCGCGCTGTGCGGCCGACGCGGTGGATGTAGTCGCGCGGGTCGTCGGGGGGGTCGACCTGGACGATCCAGTCGACGGCGGGGATCTGTTATCGCGAGAGATTAGTAAACTGTCGTCCCAAACCCAAGGAGAAGAAGGGGGTAAATAAAACTTACATCCAATCCACGCGCAGCAACATCAGTGCAAATCAGCGTCCCCTGCTTCGCATTGCAAAACTCGAAAAACGTATTCGTCCGCTTCTGCTGCTTCTGCTTGCCGTGCAGGTCCAGCACCGGCAGGTCAATGTAGTTGAGCAGCTCGGCGTGGTACTTGACCGAGTTACAACTGCTAAAGAACACAATCACCTTCTTCTTGAGGTTGCGCTTCAAGAAGCTGAACAGCAGCAGGAACCGCTTGTCCGCGTCGCAGATCACGTAGCCCTGCTCCAGGTTCGCGACCGTGCTGTGCTCCTGCTTCTCGTCGACGTTGACGTACAGCGGCCCGGGGCGCAGCGAGATGCGCGCGAGGTCCTCGACCTTTGTCGTCTGCGTCGCCGAGAAGAGCATGGTCTGGCGGTCGTCCTTGGGCAGGATCTTGACGATCTGGCGCATCTCGTCCTCGAATCCGATCTCGAGGATGCGGTCCGCCTCGTCGATGATGAGCGACTTGAGGTTCTTGAAGACGAAGGGCGTGTTCTGCAGGTGGTCGAGCAATCTACCCGGCGTGGCGATGAGCAGGTTGACGCCCTTCTGCAGCTTGTCCGCCTCGGCGCGGCGGTTCGCGCCGCCGATCACGATGCCGTACGTCTGCGAGTGGTGCGCCATCAGCTCCCGCGCGACACCGAAGATCTGCAGGGCGAGCTCGCGCGTGGGCGAAACAACAATAACGCCGGTGCCGTTGCGGGGCTTGAAGCGCAGTGCGGACAGCATCTCGACGGCGGGGATGAGGAAGGCGAGGGTCTTGCCGGAGCCGGTCTTTGCGGCGCCGAGGACGTCCTTGCCGGAGAGCAGGGGCGGGATGCCGCGGCGCTGGATCTCGGTCATCTTGGTGAAGCCCATCTCGCCAATGGCCTTCATCGTCTTGTCGGAGAGGTTGAGCTCGGCGAAGTCGTGAGCCTCGGCGCCGACCTGGGGCAGCGAGAGGGCGTCCGCGTTGGGGAGGTCGGAGGCGGAGGATGTGGCTTTGGGAGCGGCGGCGGGGGCCTTGACGTCGTCGTCGAGGTCCGAGCCGGCACCGTCGTCGTCTTCTGCGTCCTTGAAGTTCTCGGCTGTCTCTGCGGCGTCCTCCTCCTCTTCTGACTCCACCTCCTCGGCATCCTCGTTCTCAGAATCGTCGTCGGAGGCGGGCGCGGGCGCGGTGCGCTTCAGCTTCTTCGACTTTGCGGGCGCGGCGGCGGGGGAGGGCGCTGCCGAGGAAGAGGTCCGCTTCTTGGACGGCTTCGAGCCATTGGCGTCGCGGAGCTTGCGCTTCTTGCTGCTGGCGGCGGCGTCCATGGTTGCGGTTGTGTGTGGTGGTGGTTTGAGGAGGCTGTGCTTGGGCGGGAGGACTGCAACTTTTGCGAGCCGCTGGTTTGGAGGGTCTCAATGGGAATTTTTTCTTATCGGGGAGAAAATGTAGTGGAGCTCCTTTTGCGATAGCGGGCGTGGTTGATCCGGTCCGGCGGAGTGCGGGGCAGACAGTGGAGGACCGGGACCTGGGGATACGTACCTCGATCAAAGCTCTCTCTTCTAGTCAGCACGCCGTCGCTGGTCTTGAATTTGAACCGGGAATGATGGAGAACGAGGAAGTTGAATATATTTTTCTCTTTCGGAAAGAAAATCTCAAGGCTTTATTGCCTAGCGAGGGTTATGAAAGTAGAAAACCCTACTGTCGTTATCTGCCTGCTTTTCAAGCCCTGTTTTCCACCTTGAGAGCCGCCTCTCAACTGAGAATTGCACGTGCAGTTTAAGCATGTGAAGGCCACCTACCTACACTGGATATGCAAGTGAATACGGAAGAGAAGTAAAAGGGAAGCATTATGTCCGCCATTTTGCTTTTGTTATTGTGTATAGTCCTCCGGATTTGCAAAGTGTATGGATCGGTATAAGACAATGCTGGTAGATAGCGACACGCACCGTAGCTTACTGCCAGTGACTTTCTGTAAGCTGAGAATCCCCCCGACAGATCGCCCAATGAGACGCACGGCAATCAAACCCAACGCTCCACGGCGAAGTCGCAGGTCTATTCCTACAAAACAAAGGACATGACGAAGCCTCTCGCGTCCGATAGAGGCCCGCGTGTCTGATCTTGTAACACTGACGACATCGGGGACTTGCAGGTGAACAAACTAGCCTCTCATTAGGCACGACGCCCATCTCAGATATGCAACGGTCACTGTTACATAGATACAACTCTCGATGAGAAATAAACTGGGTGAAACGAAGGGGGTCAACCATAAAAGAAAGCCCTCCGTCAACCTCGGTCCCAAAAGAACCTCTATGCCTATGCCCCCCGCCACCACCAAGAACCATCGATGCATCCGGCCGCCTCGTGCCAGAGACTTTCGTGAATCCTAGATATACCCCAGGATCTCCAGCAAGAAAAGCAAACATTGACAAGGGTCAATGTCAAGGAGCCACACAGCGTCCGACTCCGCAAGATCATCGCGGAGCACGACGGGCGACCCGCCCGGATGCCAGTAAGCAAACATGATATTCCCATTTGAGAATGATCGTCGGACACGCCCGCCTTTGATATGCCGCCTCCCTGCGTTTTTACCGCCGAAAATGTTCCTGTTTGCGTGTGTATTTTTCTTTTCGTCGTTCCTTAAACGCCGTAGGATGAGAGAATGCCGAGTTGGAATGGAAAGGACATTGTCGTCGTCAAGTGAAGAAAAAGGAAATCCGCCGCACGATCTTTTGGGACCCGATGGCCCCGTACGCCGATCCGCTCATTGCCGCAACTCAATTTTTCCTACATCCAGCCTTAGTAAAACTTGCTCTTTCTTCTCATGATTCATGTCCATTTCGCTGGCTCACGTACACTCCGCCGACGGGTTCTCATGTTTGGCCGTGGAGCCCTTGCCGCGCCAGGTGCTAACAGCCGGAATGTTGGCCTCGTAGCGCACCTCCTCGGTTCCATAGGCACGCGGGGTGAGCTTAATGAGAGTGTGTAGCGGCACGTTCATCCACGGGCTGTCCGCCTGAGACTTATTCATGAAGTACGCGTAGATGCAGCGCAGGACGGCCTGGTGGGTTACGATCAGGATGTCCTCGGAGCGCTCGAGCTCCATGATGATGGGCTCGAGGCGGATGACGACATCGCGGTAAGATTCGCCGCCACGGTAGCGGTAGTTGTACTTGTCCTCGTCGCGGGCGGCAAAGTCTTCGGGGAAGCGGTCCTTGATCTCCTGGTAGGTCAGTCCGTCGCACACACCAGAGTCGAGCTCGTCAAGTGCCTTCCACTGCAGTTGGTTGTAATCGGAAGGAAGGAAGCGGGAGGTAGCGATGGTGCGCTTCAGTGTTGAGGTCCAAACGGTGAGGGGACGGTCGTCCTATAGACGTGAGCGTGGAGTGAGAATTCGCGTGCGGATTACTTACGCCAACTGATTTCCTGACGAGCTCGGGAAGTTTCCTGGCATACTGCTCACCACGAGGCGAGAGCATTGTGTCACCGCCAATACGGCCGTCCAGGTTGTACATGGACTCTCCGTGCTATTTCACGTCAGTGTGGATCCTACTGACCACTTGCAACATACTCACTCTTGACAACCAGATGGAACGAGGCCGAATGTGAAGGTTCATCAGGTAGTAAACGACACGACTCTGCAGGTAGTCCTGGATGCGGTTGATGATGACCTGCTTGCCGACATCCATGATCTTGAGGTAAGTGTACGCATCCTCGTCGCCGTCCTCGTCAAGAGACTTGTACACCTTCTCGTAGTTGCGGATGCGGTTACGGAAGTCGAGGGCCGCCTCCTCGGGGTCCTGGCCCTGGTAGTCGGGGGAGGTGAGCTTGACGTCACGGATGTTTGCCATGATGAGGTTCTCATCATCGCACTTGCTCTCGACGAAGAGGACTTCGATGCCCTCCTTGGTGCAGATGTCGAGAACCCACTTGCGGCGCTCCTTGGTGGAGTTGGTGGCGTCGAGGATGCCGATGACACCGCCCTGGCGGAACCACGCCAGCATGTCCTCGATGGCCTTCTCGGCGGCGGCGCGACGTCTCCGCTCACCCTCGGCGTTGTGGAAGTCAAAGAAGTCAGCCGAAGGGTGGGCATCCTCCTGGCGGCGGTAGCTGCCGACGTTGAAGGTCTTGGCCTTAATTGAGAGCCATCCCAGGTACCGTTGCGCTGGAAAGATCAGTAAAGACTTCCTAAAAGTTGGGGGCTCCGAAATGCGAGTCGTGCCGAAGCTTGTGTGATTGCATTGTAAACGTACCTTTCTGGGCGATGAAGCTCTTGCCTCTGGCGGGCAGACCGACCATGACAACACATATCTTGAGGTCCTCCACCTGGATACCGATGCCGTTAGTCTTGGCTGATGGCATCTTGACGGCTTGTCGATGTGCACGTTTATTTTGGGTTATTGCTACAACGAGAGAAAGGACGAGGAGCGACGCGTGAAGATGATCATGCAGAAGCGAGCAGAGACAGCAGGAAGAAGAAGGCGCGAGGTTGCGGCGGGCACGGAAGGCAGCTCGCGTGATGCTTCCAGCAGAGGCGGTAGCTGTACGCCCAAAAAAGGCGGGACCACCCGGTGTGAGGTTCGGGGGCGGGTGCGGTGGCCTGGAGCACAGCCGGGGTGGAGGCACTTCTCGACCCGACGACAGCTACCTAGGTCCCAGGGTGCTGAATGAAAGAGCCGCTAGCAGGGGACAGAGGGAGAGGCAATGTGCGCTGGCGTGAGGTAGGACTCCCAGGACGGCTGGTCAGGGTCCTTGTCTGTTTGCGTATGTATTGCCGTAGACGGTATACGTTGGAAGCGTGGGAATGCAGGTGTGGCTGTTTGATGTTGTAGAGAAGTTGAAAAGAGATGCACAGGGTGAGGGGGCAGATTTGAGAGTAAAGTGAACTGATGGCAGCAGTGTGATGTGAGGGTGGAGGGAATAGAGTAATGAGTGGGCGAGCAGCGTGCACGAGTCTGGAGAAACGGAAGGGGGAATGAGAGAGCGGTACGTAAAAGGAAGCAGGGGACGCCGAGAGGCTATCCCGAGGGTAGCGTGAGTGACGGAGTGACTGAGAACCACCTGCCAGAGTCAACGCAAGCTGCTGCTGTGACAGTGACCAGACCTGATTTTAGACTTGACACCGGGCAAGAGGCAACAGCAAAATAGGTAGACGATAGCCCACCTCGTCGCATCAGCCCAGTCCAGTGTCTCGTCAGGTCAGACAGACGGCGGAACTGAGAGTCAAACCCACTGGGGCGGATTCACAGACTTAGGCGCACCAGCTACGAACACAGCTGTCGCACTCTGCGGAGCGCTGCTTGCATGTTTCCATGTTTCCTTTCCCTGCAATCGGGATTCCCAGGAGCAGCAGCAGACGCACCAGATCACCACCCTGCAAAGACTGCTGACCATTGGCCCATTCCTGCCGTGCAACCAGTCTTGACAATGGATATGATGACCTTTAGGCACCTTAGGTAATAAGGCAAAGGCAGAGAGGTCCAGGTCCAGGTCCAGGTCCAGGTCCAGGTCCGGGTCCGGGTCCTGGTGCTGCAAGGTGAAGCCTCGGCGTGGCCTGCCCGCCCCTCCATCATGACCCCATGCCAACTCCAATCCCCCCGTCCGGTGCCCCTCATTTTGGCATTCCTGTGCCCGCTTCTCTCCGGTCCCTGAACTTTTCCAGCCTGGGGGTGGGCGGGCAGCCACTAAGCAACCCGCCCTCCATCTCCTCGAGAAATATGCACAACGTGACAGCTCCCAGCTTCAGCTCGCCGTCCCCGCATTCAACGGGACGTCTCGCAGCGCTCATCAGCCAGTGAAGACCAGCTAAATTGCTGCACTTTTGCTAAAGTCTCTTTCTCTCACCGAACACAACCGACGGGAGGTGGAGATCAGCCCACGCACGCCAAACGCTCCCATCCGACTTGCCAGTCATAGCCGGTTCGTCATGAGAGATGCCGGGACGCATGACTGTACGGATACACATACTGCAATTGCCTTTGGTGATGACGGAACCCACAGATGCAAACGAAACCTGAAGGAATCCCTCATGCCGCGACAGAAAAAAAAGTAAAACACTGACATTCCAATCCCACTTCCAGAAATAATGAGAAGTTTTTTGTTTCTTCGACAACTCTGCCGATTCTTGTTTCTGTTCCCAGCCAACATTCTTTTCTTCTCTTTCCGTCCGATCATTCCCGGCCACTACCGAGACAACGTCGGCCGTGCAAACATGTAGCCGGCAGCAGTAGCAACTCTGCTAAGAAAACGGAAAAGGACCCCCATCGTGTCGTTCAATCCCCTACCATACTCCAGACAGCAGCTCAATTGAGCAAGCAAGCCAAGCTTGGCCACTAGCACCTGACGTTCCCCCACGTACAATTCGCCAGGGGAAAAGGTCATCCGGTCCAAGCAGGTCTCCTGACCTGGGCCGAGGGAAAAAAAAATATGGGAATTGGGAATTTACACCGCTGCTGCTGCTGCACTTGCGCAGCTGGTAAATTCTCACCACCCACGCGCGTCAGGGGGGCTTTTCCTTTATCCTCCTGTTGCACCCCCACTCCAGCCCAGCCCAGCCCGGGCCTATGCTGCTGCTGGCCCTGCTCCGAACCAGCAAGTCCAGCCGGCCGGGACGCGACTCGGGGGCGGCCCAGCAAATCGGCACGATTGCCAGATCGTATCAACCAGCAGAGCCTTCTCTCAGGGGTCGCTTTTTCTCAGATGCCAGCGAGCCCCCTGCGTGATTGTCTACACCGCCTGGGCGCAATTGAGAAGGGGAAAGGACTGGTTACTTGATTGGGGGCGAGGGTGACGGGAAGAATGGAAAATCGAGTCCCTGAACATCGGAGGCTCTGATGCTCTGAGAGCCAAGTGGCTGCGGCACAACTCACTGAGCTGCACCTCACTGAGTACTGCCTACGTAGCAGACGGGGACAAAGATGAAAGACAAATCGGGAAACAATTCAAAACAAACACCCTCAAACAAAACAACAGAAGGAAATCAGAGACTCATCGTACCTTGCTGAAGCTCCAGGTATGCTGCCTCCTGGGCTGTCGCTTGCCGTCCACCAGGGGCGCACCCGCCGGGATTACTCCGATACCCATACTGGCTGAGATGCTGGTCCGATTCGAAGGCTTCAAAGTTTCCGAGGCTCTGGAAACCCTTCTCTCTTGGCCTTGCTGTCAGTAACTTTGCCCCGGTGTCGAACTCCAAGAAGCTGGGACTTTTCTTTTGCCGGCGAATAGCGGAGGATGTCGGAGGGCACAAAGTGTCGGTCGGTGCAGCGAGTGCCGAATAACCGCAGCACACACCGGGCGGTCAGGGGCGGCCGATCGTGAGGACGAAGAGACACGCTGCAGACGAGCTAAAGAGCAAAAGACAGAGGCAGCAGAAGGAGAAGAAGTAATAGATCTGTGTCCTTTGAAGGAGGGTCTAGGTGTCGCCACGCAGAGGGGGTCGGTGAGGGCGAAGGGTTGCAACAGGCTTGGATCACGAGCTGTTGAATCAAGTGGCAGAAATCGGTGCTCATGGACGGTGAGGTCACACCCGTTATCGATAAGACTACTGTGTCCGATAAGCCCTCCATCGCCACTCCGATAAGTCCCGACTCGCCCTCTGGTTTCAGCACTGTCCACTGTGGAACGCCATTTGCGCTAGGTTTGCTTGCCTCCCGTCTCTATGAATGCATTTGGGAAGCTACATTGCCCAGCTGCCATGGTCTGTACTTGCCCAAAACATCACTGAACCAGGCAAGGGAGTTCCATCACAGAACATGAATCGCGGGAACCATTCATCAAAGGGAACATGAGGCAAGTGGCATGCTTAGACTGAACTCTACCAACCTAAGTATCTAGCAACCTGACAACTACATCTCTGGCAAAGCAATTTTCCTGGTCCCACAGACCCCAGAACCTTGGAGCAAATCAATCTCTCGACAATTCTGAACCGCGATATGATAACTGATGCATCTCATCCACACCTAGCTCTACTCGTCAGAAAAGAAACCGGGACTCTTGAACTTGTTAGACAGACACACGATCCGGACCAATTGAGGCCTCGGGAGTAGGGCCAAAGGTCTGGCGGGCATAGAAGCGCATCTGGGCAGCGCCAACGTCGAAGTAAGCCTCGACATTGTGCAGGAAGACTGATCCGAGGACATATGGACCAGTAGCTCCAGTGGTGATGGCGATCTGGCAGTACCCAGTGAGCTGATCCTTCATGTTACGGAAGATGAGGTCCACAGGGTTGATCCAGAAGCTATTGCCCTCGATGACAACCGCGACACGCGGAGCAACGGCGTCGCAGGGCGCGAAATAAGAGCCGTACTGGAACATGTAGATCCCGCTTGGGGAGAAAGATCTGGCAATGGCCTCTGCGACAGGAGGAGGGACGAACATCATGGTGGTTCCCGTGTCGACGATATAGGGGAACTTCCTCTCATCCGTCGTTGTTCCCCACTTGATGCCGTCGACAAGAATCGTGTAGTACGAGTACTGCCAGGCGGATTCTGGTCGCTCAGTGTTGATTTGTGTCTTTCGGCATGTCAGCTGGGGTTGTAGACAATGAAGGGAAGACGAGGAAGGCGACTTACGATGATGAGGTCCGTGTAGGCCGTAGGACTCGAGATGGTGACGCCGGTGCGGCCACCCCAGGCAATCACGCCGGAGGAGTTACGGACGAGAGCAACGCTGAAGGAGTCTGCAGAGAGCCCTTGCTGGACCATGCTGGTGAAGAAGGGCTGGTACGGCACCTGGAAGGCAGGACGCTTCTCAGTGGCATCGCCAGTGAAGGCACTGGTGATGGAGGGGTAGGCCATGCCAAGGATGCCGTTGGTGTAGTTGTTGCCGTACCAGTGAGTGAGATTGGCAAGGCCAACCTGCTGCTGTTGAACGACGATACCGGCGACCTCGATATCACTGTATCCCATGGGGCCCGACGCCTTCTCGCCAGAGCCGTAGCTGAGGGCGAAGTGGATATCCTCGACAGGACCATACTTGAATCCATCGATGAGGTCAGGACCAAAGGCACATGCCTCCTGAGGGTAGGCAACGGTACCCGTCATGCTGACGCAGGAGAGATTGGTGCTGGCAGCCCAGGTATCGCTGCTGCCGGTATCGAACAGCATGTTGAGGGGCTTACCATCCCAAATGACCTCGATGGAGTATTGGGTGCCATACGGAGTCAGGGCAGTGATGTTCTGGTAGGCATTGGAGAGGTCCTTGGGCTGAGCAGCTTGCAGGGCCGTGGCGGCGTTGTGGCCAGCGATCTTGCCGCGGAAGGCCTTGAGGGGCTGGGTACGACCGACGACATCCTCAGAGATAGGCTCGCGGTGGGCCTTGAGGCGCTGGAAGCTGATACCCTTGAGGGGGCTGATAATTTCGATGCTGCTGGTCTTGTGCTTGTCGATGACAGCAGCGTTGGTGGTGAGTACACCCACTCCCGCAAGGGAGGAGAGGACACGGGCGACCCTCATGGCGATGAAGGGCAGAGAGTTTTGGAAGGAATGTACAAGAAGTGAGTGTCTGGTGGAACGAGAGAATGAACAAGAGAATGAACGAGGGACAGGCTCTACAACTGGAGTCTCTGGGTGAGGCAGCTGGAGAGAGGGTGGTGATGGGTTGTAAAAGAGGAGATTCGAAATCTTGGAACGAAGGAGGGAGGTAATAAGGAGGGGCCCAGGCCAGAGAGAGTTGGATGGAAAGAGCGGCAGGCTCAGTGCGGCATCTGACGACGGGAGGCAGCTATCGGGCTGTCGCTTCCTCCTGAATTATTTGTGACGCCGGGAAGGCGTGGCTCGCGAAAGGGGAAGGGACCGCGAGGATGGCTGCCGTCACGGAAGTCACGATAGGGGCAAGCGACCCCGCGCCTGTCTCGTTTGGTAACGTCGTCACATCCGGGAGGAGCTCATGGACACGGCAACCGCTTCCCTGTTTGCCGTGATACATGTCTTTATTGCCTCAGGTAGACCCAGGTGTCTTCCTTTTCCGCATCATATTCATATGACAGAGCTCCTCCATCAGACGCGTCGTGACTTGGAAGGCAATCAACAGCTACCGATTATCCGTTTGTTTGCCATTCGACTCGTTTCCGTCACCGCACCCGTCCCGACCTCGCGGTCCAAAATCGTCCAAGTCAATCGGGCCTTTGGACTTGGAACCCTTCAAGTACTTTCATCCGTTTGACGGGACCACGGAACGAACGGGGCTGGCCGCGAATATGTACCCGACTCTGAAGTTGCACATGTCCACAACGCGAGCTGCGATGGGACTAAAGGTTCAGATTGTTCAATCATAACCGCTTAAACGACTGGCCGGTCGGGAATGTTGGCTTCACTCAACGGCATCTACGCTAATTGCCGCCTCGAAGCAGCCACGAAGTCGATTGATTATCAGGAAGAAGCCAAACTAATGTACCAACCTCCAAAAACCTCTGGATTTGATCCAAAACGGCGTACGTAGCTCTCAGTCTCGGTTCGATGTCTACGTCCGACGTCCAGCTGTGGTGTCCACGCTCAACGGGAACCTGCAGCTGCTGTCCGAGGTGCCATCCAGGGGCGAGTTGCACAGAACACAGCTTTCATTCAAACACAGGATATGGGCAATCAAAATTTGGAAATGAAAAAGACTTCCAACGGCGAGGCGTCTGGGGTTTCTGACTTTTCTAGGGTCTTCTGGCACATTGGCAACTGCAGCCAAGGCGGTCATGGCTGAGGATCGTGACGAAGCAAGTACTCCTTGCCGTCGCTATATCAGACGCCACGAGATGTACTTTCAACTCCAATGGCTGCGTTCGCACGATTTGTTTGTCATTCATGCGGTATGCAAGATGGCGCATCGTCCGCATCCATACCGTTCCCCATGATGCGCTCGTATACACGATGTTCTTCACAACCTGTCACTACTACTTCCATGTCAGCAGTGGAACTTCATCTGAACTGAAATGACTAGTACGGGAAACGAGGCTGACTGATGATTCAAGACTTTGTTAGCTGGGATACCGTTGACAACTTCGGCTGAAACAGTCTGTCCTTCACATGGTTTGAACTGAGCAACACGTCTCTGGGTACAATTGATGCTATCTTGGTACGAACAGTTGCCATGCAACGGCTTGATATGAGCTGCCACCCTATACTCAAAATTTGACATTAATTGAACGTCAAATCATAAAATCGTTCAAGCCTGACAGCTTCTCCATCACCAGCTTCATGGACCTGCATTGACTAGTGGTCGGAGCGTTTACCCCAACTCGCCGAAACGGCCGTTGGTGTGTTGCCGCCGGCCCGTTGGATTCAAGTTTCCATCGCAATCCGCGCTATGTATTCCCCCGCTACAAATTATGATCAATGAACGCCTAGGATCGTAGACCCATTCTCAACAGCGATCCTTCAGAGAATCCTCCAGATACCGTTGAGGATGGATTCGCAACCCCGCCGACCAGGGGTTTCAAGCCGAGGCAGTTGCCGGAAGGGGTAACCTTGCCAACCTTAACAACCTTGCCATGACTACACGTCCCAAGAAGACACAACTTAAGGCTGAACTTGCAGCGTCTAAATGCAACTAGTGTCTCGTCCATGACCTCAGGTCCACTACTTTATATCCCACCTCACTCCCTCCACATTCCCACTCACCATCACCCATCCATCTCACTCCAGCACATCCTCGGCCGTCGTTCGAGCGCCAAAGCATCATCCAAGATGGCCTCAAACCAACTATCCACCCAAGGGACTCCCCCACAGATGAGGGCCCTCTCCCCAAACACATTCCTCTACGAGCCGCCATCGGCAGCCCCGGACCCGAGCTCCCCCCAGCTCATCGCCATCTTCGCCTGGATGTCCGCCCAAGACGTCCACATCGCAAAGTATACCTCGCGCTACATGGCCCTCTACCCGACGGCGCGCATCCTGCTGGTCAAGTGCCCCTTCATCCACACGCTCTCGGTGCGCATCGCCAAGCGCGAGATCAAGCCCGCCGTCTCCGTCGTGCGGGCCCTCGCGGACGCCACCCCGCCCGGCGAGACGAAGCGGCCCCAGCTGCTGCTGCACGTCTTCTCCAACGGCGGCGCGTCGAACCTGTCCAAGTTCTTCGAGCTCTACGCCGCCGCCGACCGCGCGGGCCGGGGGCTGGACAACCTGCCGCCGCACGTGACGGTGTACGACTCGTGCCCGGGCGGGTTTCACTGGATGCGCAGCTACCGCGCGCTGTCGGCGGTGTTCCCGCGGTTCCTGGCGCCGCTGGTGCACGTCTTCATCGGCTGGTTCTGGATCTTCCAGGTGCCGTTCGGCGGGCGGCACGGGTTTCTTGGCAGGATGTGGGCGGCGCTGAAGCAGAAGGCGCTGTTGCAGAGCGAGCAGCGGCGGGTGTATCTGTACAGCCGCGAGGACGAGATGATTTACTGGGGTGACGTCGAGAAGCACGCCAACGAGGCGCGGGAGGTCGGTTTCAGGGTGGGCAGGGAGAGGTTCGAGGGCAGCCAGCATGTGGCGCACGCGAGGACGGACGGGGAGAGGTATTGGGGCGCCGTGAGGGAGTTGTGGGATGGACGGAGGGACAGCGCGGTTGTGCTTGAGAGAGATCTGAAGACTGAGGCGCCCAAGGTGGAGGCGACAAAGGCTAAGGTTGTTGAGCCTGATTTTGAGGTTGTTGAGAAGGAGGCTGTGAAGGAGCCGGTGAAGCCTGAGGTTGAAGTCAAGCCTGATGTTGTGAAGGCCGAGCCGGCGCCGGCAAAGATTGAGGTCCTTCAGCCCACGCCTGTCAAGCCGGAGGTTAACCAGACTGAGACCGTGCGGAAGATTGAGTTGGCGGAGGAGTCTGATCTTCTCAAGCAGCCCGAGGTTGTCACAGAAGCCGAGATTAAAGAGGCGGAGATCGCGAAGATGCCGGAGCCGGTGAAGGTGGAGCCGCCGAGACGGAAGAAGCAACCGACGCCGCCCCCGACGATTCAGTGAGCATCTTGTACGGACTCATTTGCGAAATCTATTGGCATAGAATTACACACTTTCGTTTTATATATAATTTAGATTGAAAACAACAGCTGGCTATTTGCAGAAGCAGTGTTTCACGTAATCATGTAAAAAGCCTGTTGCCTCGGTCGGCTTAACCCTTCTATTTGCTTGGTTAATGCTAATGGGGCTCACTGATAGAAAAAGACGGCCATGTCACCCCTGTTGGAGCTGTCAGCCGTCATCGAATCACACACCACGGACGTGGCAGCTTCATGCAGAGGCCTGCAGGCTGCTGGTGGCTTAGATGCCTACAACTCACAAGGCATTCTTGGTGCGCCCACGTCGCGGGGCATATTACCAACGGAGTCCCCCCGCCCTGGGGGATGCTGATGCTTATCCGCCCCAGCCTGACTTTTCAACCTCCATCTACCAGAATTCCCGCCAGACGCTGCAATGTTGACGAGGCACGTAAGCGACCTACAATGCTGAAACACGCCTAGAAATCCTGTTACTACGGCTGGGAAGATTCACAGCCATGGCCGAAGTATTCGGTGTCGTCGCGAGCGCTCTCGCTGTAGCAGAGCTGACGGGAAAATTCGGCGTGAGCGTCGTCAAGTTGGAAAAACCTATGGGACGAGATCCAGGACGTCCCCGAAGAGATGAATCGGCTTATGCGACGACTCGAGATTCTGAAGCCCGTGCTGGCAGAGATGGAGGCTGAATTCGTTCAGCAGCATCACAAAGTCTATCACAACAGCGCTGCCAACCTAAGCATCGAGTATTGTCGACAGGCTGTGGACGACCTCGAGGCATTGGCCGAGGATTTACAAATGAAGATCAGCGCTGCAAAGCGGACTAGGAGGAACATTACGAAGCTAAGGGTGTCGTTCAAGAAGGAGGCTATCCGGAATTACCAAGACCGGATAGACTTTGCATTGCAGTTGATGTCCCTTTCGCAACAGACATATATCATGTAGGTGATGACCAAATTGTCTGCTGACTGGAGAAGCTGACGGTTTTAGTGCTATTGTGAAGTCGCCGCCGTCCGGAAAGACTACACAAAACAAAGACCCGGATAGTTGTGACAGTTTATGTCACACTATTAAACAAACGAAATCAGAAAATTTGCCCCGCGCACAAGACTTGGTATGCCAGAGGCGACAACAGAAGGACCCAAAGCCAATCCCCTGGCAAGGACCATCCTTTTTTGGTGGCTTGAGCTATGAGAAATCTTGCCATCCCGACTATCCACGCAATCCAGGTAGGTTTTATAATATGCCCTCGCCAACGTATGCGACAGTTTTTCTTAATCATCGATCATTTAGTGCGACAGGCGAGACTTCAACTTCCTCAGTGGCTTTCCGAGAGAGTCTGGGACTTCCAATTCTATCGCACGTGCAGCGGTTGGCAGATCTGTCTTAGACCATGGTTTACATGTCGTTACTTTGATGATTCGGTACGCTTAGCCATACTTCGTGACAGTGTGCCCGACCTTCAGAAGGCTTTTGACGGCGGTAAAGCATCAATCTTTGACCGCGATGAAGATGGGAATACATTGTTTCATGTAAGATAAGCCTCTCAAATCCTTACTGGAGATAGTATGTACTGACATCAAAGCTAAGCTAGCTGCTGCCCGCGGTAGGCTCGAGATTTCTAAAGTACTCCTCACGTTGGGGTTGAGCCCTGCGGAACGTGACGCGTTTGGTGTCCCAGCAGCATTTTATCTTTGGAGCCATCTTTCATTTAATGGTGTTTCGTATGCAAAGACCATCCTCCCCGAGTTTGTCAGGCTGTTGGTGGACTCAGGCACCCTTGATGACGAAATTGAGGCACTGTTCAATGACTCGAGGGTCAGCAACCGTTTGTACTTCAGCTTACTGGGGAACATATGGAGCATCTCGGGTTTTCTTCAATTAGTGATTGGGCACCGTCTAGAAGAATACGTCAGACTTCCCATCCGCACTAGATTTCGTTTCCTTACCTGGTCCCTGACCAACCCTTCTGTCTTCCTTGAACAACTAAGCCTAGGGCAAGGCGTGAGCCCGGCTGAGTTTCGAGAGGTCAATGGCTTTTATGACGACTTCCCTAACGACGTTACCGGAAAATCCCTTCCATACTTAGCCAATATGTACTTCAGCTGGGCACTAAAACGAGGGCCGGGAATCTTTTCTGCAATTCCTAGCCGTGGAAAATACAGCAAGGACAAACACGAAATATTCGAGCAATGGCGCCAAGTTACACGCTGGGTTCTTACAGGTATTTCCTTGGATGAGCTGACTTCTACGCGTCAAATCGGAAGAGACCTTTTGACCCCGTTGGCAGCAGGTCTGACTGGCTTCAAGCTCTCGAGAACGTACATTGACTCAGTGCGTGATAAACGCCAATATTTGCGACAGTTCTCGCTGGTGTTTCACTTTTGGCTAGAAGATGTTCAATCTGTGGGCATAGATTTGATGGAATATGGCCGGCGTGAGTTTGCTTCTTACTTCGCCCCGAGCTGCTCTCTTCCATATCGACGAGGATCGAGGTTGGGATTACTACCTTTACGCCGAGGCGATTGGGGTCTTAGACTGGCGTCTTTCACATTTGGTCCTCGGGTTGAAGACTGGGAACTCATATGGGAGCTCCATGTTGAAGAACTCGTAGGAGGGTTTTGGCACTTGGATGAGAATCCACCACTTCATGTTCCTGGTGGTTGGGTGGAAGATGACTACCTAGATGACGAGGACATTTAAGTAGACTGTGACAATGCTTCATTGAGATTTAGAAGAAGAGAGTCCTCACCTTGACAGACAATCATTCCTCTCCACGTGATTCTGCGGGATTCGAAATATACTATCAGTTTCATTTCAGAGTTGACTACCTGATGACCGAGAAATATGGCAGCTTACGCTCCTAAGCAGAAGCATTTCTAGTGAGGTCTACTAATATATATTCACAATTCACATTGTGAATTTGAAATGGAAAATTGCGCCTTTCAGGAAGGGGCCTCCGAGAACCAAATATCGCATGAAAACAGTATCATGTGAATATGGAAGAATGAATGTATGGACGCGAAAAGAAGGGTCTGTCTGTAGGTTGTAAACGTGCAATACGTTCGGATGTCTCGAGGATAAAATGACTTCGAACTTCGAAGTTTACATATAAGGTAAGACCAGGTACCAACTACACCACTGGCACTACCTCCGGTACCAGTTTCGGATGGTAATAACCACATGGCATGCTAGACCTCTTGCTCACTTCTAACCGCAGTCTCAAATCAGTGTTCCCATGGTCTTTACCAATATCTACCGCATTGCATAGGCCGGTATCATCTGCTGCGATGACTTCAGAGCTGTCCAACATAATCGCTGCGATCACCGGGTTGATCACCGTCTTTCCTTCCGAGTAGCTGTCAAGCACTAGCACCAAAATCCCAGATAACACGAGCAACATACTCATCCCTAGCCACAGCAGAATCCTAAAAGACAAAACCTGCGCCTGGAGAGCCTGCACTGGCTCCCAACCTGTGGTTTTGAGTTTTCCGTGGGGCATGTTGACCGTTTTGAAGTACTCTGTCATCACGCTCCACGTTCCTTGGTACGTTTGAACGAGCGAGTCGCGTAGAGCTTGCTCGAGTCTCCCTGCGTAGATTTCTGGGTCATTCATGCGGAAGGATGCCACAACTGTATGGACCTCTTGCATCATAGCAAATATCTCCCCGGTGAGATTATCCGGAAACACGTCGCGGTTGGTGGAAAACATAATATTGGAGGCGGCGATACAGGAAGGGCTGGATGACGTTGGTTCAGACTGATTGCAGTGCGTAACTCCGGCGCTGATCTGGAGCTTAGCAACGGCCATGCAATCGGAGCGATCCGGGCGACGGCTTTTAACGAGGTGAATTCCAGACGGCAAGGGGCTGAACTCCGTATTGTTAATGCTACTATGGCAATCGTATGTGTCTGCACTGCTTCCGGAAAACACGTATATGGAGGCATATCGAACGGCATGCGAAACCGGGACTGTCTCTGGTAGTCCGTCCGTGGATGGCACTTTCCAGGGCTGGTCTTTTAGAAGAGTCGTTGCCCCTATGGCGGTAGTCATCTGCGTTTCTTTCTGAGTAAAATTAAGATATCCGCTCAAAGGATCCTGCACGGCTTCGAGAATCTTTGGGGGAATCTGCGATTCGTCGGTGACCCATTCCAGGGACTCGATAACGAATATGGGTACTGTGGCATTTCGTACAACTGTCCCGTTGGTGTAAAGTCCAAGAAATGTTGCCATACGGCGCGCTTCGGTCACATGCAAAGACCCATTGTTGTACTCGAAGGGTGCTGTTGCTTTCAAGTTTGCCAGTCCGGCGGACATTGCGACCAGGCCCTGACGGATGTTCAGACCACCTTTGTACGGATACCACCCGGGACCAATCGACGCTGAACCAAACAAAATCGTCTTGCCCGAATTGATATCGTAAGATGAGGTCGGTACCCAAGAAACAGACCCGGTTGCGAGCGGGCTGGCGAACTGCGCTGGCCAGGCAAGGACTAGGGACAGTATCGCAAGAAGTTTTGTGGCACCACCGCCTGACCGGGCTGATGACTCTAGGCGCATGATCGACCAAGGTGGCAACTTCCAGGAGCCCACAACATTAGCATCTGCGAGAGACAGCCCAGTCTTTTCGAGTAGAATGAAGATACATCGCCAAGCGGCAAGCGCTTGCCAAATAGTGCCTATGGCTCTTCCGGCGACGAGGCAGGCCGAGATGATCGTGGAAACATCCGTTTGAGTGAGCCTGAAGGATCTGCCAGGAAGAAGTGAGCTTCCAGAAACGGCGAAAGACTTGCCATGAAGTCCTTTCCACATGCTGAATGCAAAGACAAGAGAGAATAATGTATATATAAAGAGCAGGTGCCACTCAGAAACCACATGCAGCCGCAGCCAACGACGCTTTCTGAAACTCTGATAACATTTGTGAGGTTCTCTGGCTTGAGCTTGGGCAGTTATTCTGGGAAGCTTCTGGTAGGAAAGGTCTCTCAGATCCATAGTGTAAGGCGTAGAATGCGTCGTTTCAAAGGACTAAATAAAATCCTGCTCTACGTACGACAAACTATGGATGCTTGGCTTATGGACGGAGCCAAGTAAAGAAACGTAAAGTGGAAGCGAATGATAAGGCAAGCGGGCACAAAAAGAGTTCTTTTCGTTTTAAAGAACCAAAGCCCCCCACGAAAGTTATACATAGAATACAAATACGAGAGACAGCCCGCCAAAAGATGGGTCCTCGCAGCCTCGCAAAGGTGATGCCGGGCAAAGAAGCAGGCTGCGCCTTGGCAACGAGTTGGTGGTGGTCAGCATACAGGGGAATCAGGTTTTCAGGGCGGGCCGATAATGCTTAATTGGGCAAACGATCCAGCTAGTTGATCGGCGTTTTTGCAACCGAACAAGGGCCCTCCAGCTTTGGGATAAGAAATGATAACCATTTGGAGGAGCGCTGCTCATGCTGTAGACACCGGCGCTAATGATGGCTCCCACCGTCAACCGCAATTTAGCCGCCTCTAATGCCCATATTAGATTCTCGTACATGTGGTGTGTGTATGCTTTGATTGTTTGTATGAAGGCTGAGAGTCTACAATGGGTGCGGTCTACGATGGGTACGCTCTACATTGGTTATGACATCTTGCCAGGCCATGCCCTTCATATTCGACTTGGCAAGACTTGGCAGGGTTAAACATTCCACGAGTCATCAGGAGATGGGAAATGGGCTTCTTAATAACTTGATACGTGTAGAAGTGCTGTCTGGTTTGGTCAGTGCATTCGTCCAAGGCGTAAATCCTAGAGCGTAGACGAAGCCAGAGTCATAGTCTCTGATTAGCTATCTCTACGGAATACCACTAGGAATCCTAGACGCATTGCTAGGGCGAGCCAAGTCTCGCTTTTTCCTCGAGGCAGGCACGGCAATAACTTGCATCTTACTTGGCGCCGGCTTCGTGTTTGGGTCAAGTGTGCGGCCTATGGCGCTGTTTCGGTTACTGATACTAGAATTTTCATTGAGAATGATCGAGAAAGTTCACGGCATGACAATGTGTCGACTTCCGGGGCTAGCTCATTTGCACACCAACCTGGGCGGCATTTGCCTGCTGGTAGATGAGAAGGACTGCATTTTTGGGCGAGCGGTTTGGGCTATGCCCGCATGCCCATGTGAAGAGATGGAGATCGTGAGACTTCAAATGCCTACTTTGCCAAGGCCACGACCTAGGTCGGAGTTTTGTGAGTGGCTGGGCATGATCTGAGAACAGCGCCTTCAATGCTTGCCTGACAGGGTTATGCTATCTTCAAGTGGAAGACGGTGAGATTCGGACTCTGAGACTGACCAGCTCGCGGTTGCAAGTGATGGCCAGCGCAAAATTCATACATTTTTACGGGTGTGATGGAAGATGGCTTCCGCGTTCTTCTAAGCTTCTCTTGACCGAGAGTACCAATCCGCATAATTCACAGTGACATGTGATTGGAAAAATATGTGCCCAATTATCTGTCTTCATTTCCAGTCTCACTGCAGTCTACCAGAAGCCGAACGAGGCCTCCAATTCTCATCCTCGTATGGCTGACAAGCACCAATCATCCCGGTTCCAAGAACGCAGTAAGCGCTGTCCGGCATCATCGACTTTCATTGGTTGCGCTAATTTTAGCATGAATGAGAAGTCGAATAGTGCGCTTTTGCGCGCAAAGCATTTTGCGCACATAAATGTTCCTATAAGACTTTTGTTTTTTCGTTGATCTAGGCATCAAATACCACAACTAACCCAAGATCATGATTATTCAGAAGACTGTCACAATTCTCCAGAACCCATTGATACATTATGGAAGACATACAAACACACCACCCTCTCGTAGGAGACAACGCTGTTGTGCACCGTCCCACTGTGGAGGAGAACGTTGAGGCACGCTGTTTTCCCACGGGATCGAACGCCGATATACGCAATTCTGACAGAGAAAATGGTTTCGATGTGCCTCAATGCGTTTGGGGAGAGAACGTGAACGTACAAAAGCCTGTCACGGGAGAGAACGTCGAGACACGCCATACGCACAGGTCAAAAGGAAGACCTCGCCGAAAGCCCCAGACCGTATGGGAGGGACTCAAGAGTGTGATCTGCGGGCTGTACGCAAACAAGAGTCTGGACGAGGTGCAGCGGACCTTGCGAAACGACTATAATATCCAAGTCACGTAAGTTAGCCAAGGCAGTCTTTGCTTCACACAACTTAGATGTTTCCCAGAAAACGACAGCTAGTCTACAGATTGGAAAAATGGAACATGAGAAAGTACAACATTGGCAAGCCAGAATCCCCTCCTTCGGGTGTTAATGGGTCCCCAGAAGACCTCATGAGTTACCCTGGCAGTTTGAAACTTTGAATGCTATGGAGTGGTCATATCAGCACGGGGCACTAGAGGATTCTCAACCGAAAGGTGTCACTACATTAGCCAAAGACGCGGAAAAGCCGGAGGCCTTCTGTGAGGGCAATCCGCGTGAAAAGGTCAACATCACAGATGGAGGAACCGACTACGCTGCATTGTCCCGTTGCATAATCCAATACATGAAAGAAGCTATGGCGACTGGCCGGGTTTTCATGGGCAACAGAGACAATCATGTCACTAATGGCTGGCGTCTATTCAACTGGGCACAAGAAGCAGCTGTGGCAATCGAAGCCACGCGTAGGATGCCGACGTCTGATATGAGAGCCACACCTGCCTAGAGATATCTTTTAAGCGACACCTTTTTGGCACCCATTATTGTTGATGAACATCCCCATCTTCTCAGCACAATTTTTACCGTCTGGAAAAATGCAAGGTTGGTGGACGATGGCGGCGAGATTAGTGATTTGTTTTTGCGTGCGGTGCTGAGGAACTGCGAGAATCTTCTCGCACCCACTAACTTTCTCTTGAATATTTTCAAGTGCTTGGGAAATGGATCATTTGATCCAGATCCCTGTATCGAGCGTCTTCAAGTTCTGCCCGTCGAGACTTTTAGCAGGGGAACTCGAAGTATGGACCCAAGCTTTGAATTTGACGACACTAGCGACTACCAGACCGTTGCGTCTTTACTTATTCGACAATTTCAACCAGAACTCTCTACGTCAGGGCTGCTGCAACAAAAAAGAGGTCTGGGTCATGACGATATGAAGTATCGGAAGAGTGGCTTCACAACCCTTGCCGGAACCATTCCGATAGAGACGCTTTCGAACGCAGGTTGGCCATTCGATGCGAGGTCGCAGTCCAAAGAGCTTATGAACAGTTCTGAACCTTGGCCATTGATTTCTTTCGCACCTTCTCCAATGATAAAGCGCGAAACGGAACGAACGGAACGAACGGAAATGAGTCAACAAGAACAATCGCCCAGTAGCATTCAAGGATCACTTTCGGGGAGCATCTCGACTTGTTCAAGCCCAGAACCACAAACTCTGGAGTCAGAGAAGAAGAAGATCGTCTGTAGTGTTATGAGAGAGTTTCTCGAGAACATAGACACTTATCTAGAAGAAATCTACGAAAACGGCGGGATTGGAGGCGCAAACGATGGGGGCGACGGAAGGAATGACCAATCAGAAAACAAAGGCAAGGGAGTACCTCGAAGTATAGGCTGCCGAAAGCGAAATAGGTCTGGGAAACATTTCCAAGAAGCTGGTGGCAGGGGGGGGGGGACGGAGACGACGATGAGGATAATCAAAAAGGTGGCAGAAGTTTCAAGAAACCAAAACCTGATCCAGAGGTCCGCAGATCATCGCGACTAGCGTGTCCCTACTTCAAGTGGAACCCCCGCAGGTACCGTCACCACCGAGTCTGTGTTAGCCCGGGTTGGGAGTCTGTTCATCGAGTGAAGTAAGTAGAGCCATCTGGTTTCCGCTTCTGATCCAACCTAACAAGTTACAGAGAGCATCTTTACCGTTGTCACCAGAAGCCAAAATATCAATGCTTCAGATGTTATCGAGACCTTACAGGGGAGGCAGCTCTGAGAGCGCACCTGCGAGCGGATTCGGTTTGCGAAGCTGGCTCTTTACCGGAGCCTTGCGACATGTTCGGTACTGAAATTGAATCACTCCTTCGAAAACGATCGAGTGGAAAGAAGTCAGAGAAGGATCAATGGATAGAGGTGTATAAGATTCTCTTCGATGTTCTAGACAATGAGCTTCCGACGCCATGTGAGTTCAGCCTTGACGATTACTTACTACAACTCTCGCTAAACCAAGCCAACAGACTGCGAAGACTTGAATCTGTCTTTCCAATCAGAGTCCTGGTCCGAACACGTTCAACGTGAGGTCAGACCTCTTCTCCGCGAACTTTTGGCGACTGAAATTGCCCAAGCCCTTACGAATATTGCCCCGGAGATACTGCACAATCTCCGTGATCTCGTCCGTCAGTTAGAACCGACGTTGAGACGAAGTTATGAGCAAAGCCAAGAACAAGATCGCGATCAAGACAACAATCAAAATCAGCCGGAAGAGAAAGAGGTTGATGAAGAAGAAGATGATGAAAAAGACCATAGCCCTCGGGCTGGCCATCCACACCTAACACCGATCCCCAACAGCTCAAGTAACATCCCGCACGCCTTTACTTCAGTCTCTGCTACCCATGATCCAACTACCGATGCATCGACATACATTCCGTTTACCTCAGGTTGGATTCCTGATATAGGGACTTCAAGTCCCCTTTATTTGACGGCTGGTTATCCTGGATACTATGGGACCGATGTCTTTGGCCAGAGTTTCAACCCCTCCATGGCCACTTGGTCCGCAGGCGTTTCTACCGACAATAGACTGCAGTCCGGATCTACCTCGGAATCGACTTTACCTAACACGGGCGGCTTCTCAGTTCCAGATCAAACCCGTCTAGCTCGGCCATATAACCAGCGAGATACAGCTGACTTGCAGGGGTGGAGTTTGATAGGAGGAGATTTCACGTTTGATGATACGGACGGGGACCGTGATCATTGGCAGACTGACTTTGGTGGAGGTTATGGGGCATCTCCTGGAGGGTCCATCTAGAGGGACATGAAGTGTCGTTCGAGACTATCCGTAGGACAATGAAGTTGCGGTGTTGAAGACGTGTCTAAGTGGGCCATACATCGTCAGTACGAAGTGCATTGACTTTGGATCGAACTTTTGACTAAGCTATTCATCATCTGCCGTTACTGCCAACACACGAGATGCCTCACCTCCATCGAGACGGGCTCGTCGTGGGGATCACCCGCGAGCCAAGCCGGCCGGCTCCCCTCACTAACAGCCCCTCCCGATCGCCACGCCACTAACGTAGGCTAGGCGTCTTAGACCGCGGCCCTAAGGGTATCCGTCGCATTGCCCCCAGACACTTTTTCTGATCGCATTCAACAGCTCATCAATTCCCTGTTGCATCTTGCTGCTGCCTTGCGAGTGAACAAGAAACATCCCGTCTCGCTGCTTATCCTCCGAGAATGAGGATTCATGCGTCCCTGCCTGTCCCCTTGGTATCCATGCGAAATGCCAAAATGCAACATCGCTCCCCAACCAAAAACGCCTTCTTTCATTGCCAATGTACTCCGAATGCCGGTTCCCTTGTACAAGGTCCCTCAAAAAACGCCTTCGCCCAAATCCCGAAATCATATCCTTTTCTCGGCCAACTTCCATAAAGATCATCATCATAACTTTCCCAATCGATCCTCTCGTATCCCCCGAACTCACGTCCTCGCCCTCTTCTTCCTCCTCCCCTCCCCCTCGTCCCTCGCACCAGACCGTTTACTCGTTGACCCCTGTGCTGCCGCCGTCGGCTGTGATGATGATGCTGACCCAAACGCCTGCTGTTGTCCCTGCTGCTGCTGAAGTTGATATTGGGCATACTCGTGATATTGCTGGTGGTTGTGGTACTGCGCCGCCTGATATTGCTGCTCCCCGAAATCCATCCCGGCGACGCCCTCGTCCTCGCCGGCGCAGGCGTCGCACTCCTGGTCAAAGGCGTGCGTCTCGACGTCGACGCCGCGGCGGCAGCCCCCGAACTCGTCGGCGTTCTTGGCCTCGAGGCAGGAGAGCTGCTGGGAGAGCTCGGCCCATGTCAGGGACTGGTTGCAGCGGGTGCATGCGCCCGCGAAGAGGACGAGGCGGCACATTGCGCCTGGTGTGTTCTGATAGCTTGTTGCTGTCGTTGTGTGGGGAGAATGGTGAGAGAGGGTGAAATGTTTCGTCGAGGATGCCAGGTAGGATGACGGCGACAGGAGCCGGAGGAACCAAGAGGGATGTTAAGAGATGATGAGAATGCCAATTATGTCAATTGACCGTCTCTTGGCCAGGGATTCTCGAAAAGATGAAGTAGCAACAGCGGAAGAAATGAAGAATTGATTCAAGTTGGGGGCGAAAGGCACCCTTCAAAAGGCGACAAGGGCCACACAGCTCTGGGGATCGACATCAAGGGGGGGCCTTAGCACCTGGTGCACATCTCGCGGAAAACGGGACGGGAGCAAGGGGGGTGCTGTGGCAGGGGGGGGGGGGGGGGGGTAATGCGTGTGTTGTGTTGTGTGTGTGTGTGTGTGGCTGTCGGCAAGTGGAGGAGGGAATCGCGCGATCAGCCGCAGAGAGGAATAAGATTGATCGAGCAATATGCAAGACACAAGACACGGAAGCAAGTCGAAAAAAGCAAATTTACAATAAGAAAGTAATATTTGTACAATAAATCAGAAGAAAAAGCGCCGGCGCGCGTGCAAGGAGACGGTGATCGCACATGCTGCAGCAAGGCACATGCACCCGCACCCCATCAACCGTCTTGCAGCAAAACGCCCCCGGCACTTGGCCGTAGGAGGGAAAGGATGAAAAGGCTTTCCTTCTACTCTGTGTTGGATGCTATGGCCATTTCCCCCGTCCAGTTGACTTTTTTTCCCCCGGTCATTGACGGATGTACATACATCAACACCGTCAGTCAGCACAACTGTGTATCTGTGTGTCTGAGTAACGAGAATGTGTGCGGTCGGGGAAAGAAAGAACGAAAAGGAAGAAAAGGACCAAGGGACCTGTCTCTCTGTCTCTGTTCCCGTTGCTGCCACCACTCGATGATCCAATGACATGTCCGCGCGGGAGAAGCCACCTCCGTGAAGGCCCCTACCCTCAGACATTGGAGCTAAGGCAAACACAATGTAGGCCAAGACGGGGTACACTGGCCGAAGACGATGGCACATTCCGGGCCTAGCCCTGCCTGCGTGCCTGCCTGCCCCAAAACTCACTGACATACCATTCCCGAGTCGAGATAAGGTGATTTATGGCCAGAGGGCAGCGGACAGGGCTTGCCCAACGGCGCTGAGACAATGGAGCCCTCTCCCACGAACGGCCATCCATCGAAGCGTTTTCTCTGTTCGTCAAAAAAACAACCTTCACTAGAAAACGTCTAAACCCTTTCTTCTGACTTCGGACCTTTGCTCCGTTGTGGCACCTCTTTCCGGCGGGCAAGTCTTGATGGCCACCGACGTTTCCTCCGGTCAGAGTGTTGCTCCTCAACTCTGTCAGAAACTGCGCGTATGCGCATGCAGTATGGACGCCTTCTTCTTCGTGAGAAGGAGACACATCTGGCAGCAACGAGAAAAGGTTTGAAAGATGCCTGGACGTGTACACAGTAATCACTGATGCGAGCTTAAGAGATCGGACAAGGAACTGTAGGGCGGGCGAACATGGGCGAAGCGTTCGATGAGGGGGGAAGGGAAAGGGGGGCCGGATGTCAGGATGAGCATGGATCATGCGGCGAGCAACGCTTCAAACTTTCCTGCATGGCAGATTTGCATGGCCTGCTGCGACAAGGATGAAGCTGTCTCGCAAACGGCCGAGAGCCCTTCTCACCCACCTCAGTACCACCCCGCCCCCCTGTCTGCCGCCAGAGTGACAGCCAAGCTTACAACCCCTCCACTCCCCCAGCTTTTGTCCTCCTGCTCACATCTCGGGCGGCACAGCAATTTAAGGAATATTGATGCTATATTTAATTCCAATGCGTTCGTTCCTTCGTCTTGGCTGCCCCGGGGGCCGGCTGACCAGGATACACAGTGGACACAGCACCACAACCCTAAACCGACCTGCGTGATGGTTCTTCTGCCCAGCGGCGTCGCACTGGCGATTGTAACCCACATGCACGTCTACAGACAGGAGCACAATGTGATCGTTTTACCTTTTGCGCATTCCCCAATGTCACGAATCTGCGTCTAGGTTGAACATCTCGCTCGACTGTGGTGGGGGGGGCGCGGGATCGCCCTCTACACTTCCGGCGCATGGCAAGCAGCAGCAGCAGCTTACTGCGTCGGCCGCCGCACGTGGCATCACGGACATTACCTGTTTCGATCATATGTATTGCGGGGGGGTTGATGAGGTTGTGTCTCTGAGTGTGTATCCCGTCCTTCTCGGCCGCTAGCTAGATAGCGGAGAGTCTATTTGTTATTTCCCCCAATGCAAAGTTATGCAAAGCGATGTTGCAAGATCAGAGGCGGATGGGCATTGGGATTGAGAATTGGTGACAAATATGGGCTGCATGCGGCACACGTCGGAGGATGGCGGGATTTGTGTGTATGAGAGTCTAGACCGCAGGCGATGATACGCAAAAGAGGCGACGAAAGAAGTAGCTCTCCCATTGGGCGAAGGCAAACAGCACATCAAAGATGAAGGCTAGACCGGTGTCGTGTCGTGTTGTTCGGCCGTTTGTTACACACAAACGACACTTCGTAGCAGTTCACGTCAGAAAAAGGTCGTTTTGTTTTTGCCATGGGTCGTTGTGTCATCGAACAGACGCTCGTTCCGTTCGTTCGCTTATCGTGTTCATGCCGCCGCAGAAAACATCAGGCTTGAGATTTGCTTCTGCTTCTGTGGGCAACGTCTCGCGTGGTGTTTACGTGCATGCCAGATAGAGTTTCCTGCTCTGCTGTGAGTTTGTACGATGGAGAGGCACACAGCACCTGTCTGGGTGGCTTTCTTGCATGTGAGAGACATGTCTGTGCCTTTTTTTCGGGAGCTGGTTCCGTGATGCATGCCGGCCCGGGGTGGAGTGTCAGAGATGCAGAGGAGAGAAGATGCTTCAGTGAGAGGAAGCGAGCAAAACATCATGGCCATAGCTCTTTGGATTGCTTCCTAATGTTCGCGCGCATTGGTTGGGCACGTTTGGTAAACTCAAGATCCAATGCTGGCGGGATGTCCCTTTTTCGCGTAGGGTACATCAGCCAGGTCTTGCACTCTTTTTGAATATCATTTCCAGATCCCGCCAGTGCGTGAAGTTCCAACACGTAGGAGGTGCTGAAGCGTTTGGCATGTGAGAGCTCCAGAGCTCCCCCCCAAGTCTGAGCTTCCGTGTCGCCTCGCTCCTGATTCGCTTCCCTCTGTTCGCCGTTATCTTTTGACAGCTGCGGCGCGCGCGCGCGCGGATGCTCAAAGTGGATAAAAAGCTACCCTGAAAAAGCCGGTTCATGCGAGAGGTGATCCCGGTTTGACAGGTTGTATGGGGCGCGGGCACGATCTTCGCCCTTGTCACCAAAGTGTATCTCGAACAGACAGACATACAGAGAGAGATAAAGGATTGATTAAGTTAAGGTTGTGAAAAAGAGCGTGGCTTGACAGATTTACCTTGCAGATGCAGCGATGAGGTGCTAAGATAGCCGCCGCCCTGCGACGACGTCCGAGTTGTGCTTCTGGTTTAGTACCGTTACCCGCAGAAGGATGGATTTACCTCCTCATCTCTCAGTCACAGATCCCATTCCTCGACAAGGAAACAGATGTATCCCACCGGATGTACGACATTGCAGTTCCAGCTGCAAGTGCTGAAGAAACAAGCACACACACACACACACACACACACACACACATCGACAGGAACAAAGAACAGACGGTGCGTTTCGTTCTGACAATCGAATCGTGCAGCAAACGATGAGCAGTTGATGTAAGGGTCTGGGCAGAAATAAGGGACACAAATCTGACAGAAAAGGTGGCCTTGTCTCGCCATCCGCGGATGCCTCGTTGCTCGATCCGCCCGGTTGTCTGTGTTTTTGCGTCGTCGCTTATCGAAGACCTGCATATGATGATGTCTGTCTGCGCGTGTCTGGATCGTGCTTGCTAGGATTTTCACATGTGAAAGAAAAAAAAAGATCAGACCCTCTCAGATCATGCAGGTGGTCGGAGTTAACTGTTCATATCGATGCCACACAATGTCGCGAATAACCTCCGCGAGGGAATTGCGGAAGAGTACTGCTGCGCTGGAAGACGCCGCCGCCCGGGCCTGGATCATGTACGAATGATACGAAGCAGCAGCAGCAGCATCAACGAATGCATGCGTCACGGGAGGAATGTTAGATCTCGCACCGGCAACCCGCCTCGACGTCTCGGATGCTGCCGAGGAGCTTATCGTGTCGCCCTGCATTCCATTGGACACTGTGGAAGAGTGAGAGAAGCGCGTGTTGGCGCGTGAAATCATGAGACTTGATTGAGGCGGAATTACTATTATACAGTGTGCTTTTTCTTTTTCCTATCGTCAACCGCCTGTCCGTGCCAACCTCATCCGCCGGTAACATGGAAATGGGGAATCAAAAATTTCAGCTGTAGCATGAGAAAGGAAAAGTGACGGTCTGGTATCATGTCCACAAAGACCATAGAGCTGCACTGGACGGGATACGCATCCATACGATGAAGGACGTCAAATAACCTTGGTTGAGGTGACATTGACGACGCAAACCCACGTAGAGATTCAACCGTGATACGATGCTGGCGTGATGGAATCACTCGGCGAACGAGTTGAAAGACAGTCGAGATAATCGCTCAGGCCGTAGAATGGCAGTCGCAGATTTCCTCAGGCACCAAAGCCCAAGCGGCATCTTGCATCATGACCAGCAGGAGTGTCTCGGAGCTTCACCATGGCCACCTGCGAAGGGAAATATTCCACGATAAACGAAGAACGCCACCGGTGTCAGATTCTGGAGCGTCCAAGTCCGAAATAGTGTTCCAGCCGTCACACAGGCGAAAAGAGCGTGCATCAAGGACATTTGGCAGGAACCCCATGTCGTCGCAAAGCGTCATTACGCACCGTGTCCATGTCAGGGTCGAGGGTCCCGGTCATGCCAGTCAAGGAACATGTGCAAGCGAAGAAGTGCCACCATCATCGTCAAGTGTCGAGTGAGTTCAGTGCATCGGAAGTCAACGAAGCAGGACCATAGGCAGTCCGACATCTTCCTCCTTGTTTGCGATTCCCGGTTGGCGATGCGTGTCCAAGTATACCAAGTAGGACGCTGTGCTGTTGCTGACTCTGTCCAGCGGATGAAAGTTATCAGTCGAGGATGAGAATGAATCGTAAAATGCGATGCGACACGCCGGAGTCAAGGGCATGTGCACCGCTTCAGTATACGCAACGCAAAAGGAAGCATCATGTCGAGTCCATGGCAAGTGATCAATCACATCACGTAGGCATGGTCTCCACGAAGTGGGCGCACGCTCAGTGCCTCCTCTATGAAGCTCCCGGGGGTGCAGCACCTGGCTGGCCTGCTGCGCCGCCTTGTTGCTGTTGATATACGAGGGACTGGTACCACAAGGCAAGGTAGTTCTGGTAGCCTCCGTCTGTTGATTCATTAGCCGCTATCACGAGTGCCGGAACACGTCGACATCACTCACACTGGGCATAAGGGTCCGCGCCATCGGCTCCGGCTGGAGCCTGCGCAGCTGGGGGATTAGTCGATCCTGATGCTGGTGGGTTAGATCCCTGTTGAGAGTAGCTTCTGTCATTGTAATCCTGGTTCTGGCGACCGCGACCACCACCGCCGCCTCCGCCACCTCCTCCAGAGTTCTTCTGACGCTGCGATACGTTAGCACCCACACGCTTCTTTAGTATTCATGTTGACTTACCACGGCATCAACCTTCTCTTCGATTGCTTGCTTCGCACGGGCGATGCTATCGCGCGAGCCGATGAGAGCAATTTCGCGCTGGACCTCCCCTGGTCCTGAGGATTGAGCGACGTTGATCTTACATCCGGTACCGTTCTGCATGTCCCGGATGGTTTCGCCGCCCTTCCCAATGATCATACCGACAGCCTCGGAGGGAACGTAAACAGCATCGTGAATTTTGTCGGGACCTCCAGCCTGCGGGCCAGCATCTCTCTGATGACTACCATCCTGTCTGGGCGGCTTCTTGGCCGGGGCGGCAGGCTGGCCATCATTTCGGCTGTCGCTGTCCACAATCTCCATGATGAGATCCTTCGCTTGAGCAGCAGACTCGTGCGAGCCAATGAGATTGACAGGTCGAAGGCCGTTGACGCTCTTAGATTCACCGACAATGTTGATATGGCATCCGGATCGCTCTTGCAAGTCACGAATCGTCTCACCGCCACGACCAATAATGAGGCCAACGGTTCTATCGGGGACCATAATCTGCATACAATCTTCGCCGTCTCTCAAAGCGGCAGCTCCTGCGGCTGCGGCTGCTGCACCTGCGGCTGCGCCGCGGTTGTCGCGAGGGGCTCCCTTCGGGTTCGCAGCACCGCGGTTGATGGCGCCCATGCCACTGTCTTCAATGATGCGGTTGATGGCAGTCTTCACCTCACTGCGTCGAGCCCTAGGGCCCGTAATCTTGCACTGGCGGAAAGGGCCATTGTCGCTGGACGGCAGAAACTGCACCCTGCAGCTGGACTCGGATTCTATTCGCCGCAGATTCTCGCCTTGGCGACCAATGATAAGCCCAACGAGACTGGACTCTATCTGGATAGTTTCGGAGTTGTCATCGCCGCCGCCGCCACCACTGGCTCGGAGCGGTGACCGTTCTCTGGCGTTGGAGTTGCGCGGCGAGAAAGCGCGACCACGGGGGCCTGGGCTGTAGGACCGTTCGCGACCGTAATCGCGAGGACGTTCGTCGGCGCGACGTTCATCTCGGTAAGGGCCGAAGTTGTCGCGGAACTGGTCGCGACGGTTGGGAGGCGAACGAGATCGCGAGCTTCGGTGGTAACCTCCGCGAGAATCCTGGCGCGGGGGCTCGTTGGAGTAGACGAGGGGTCGGTCGTAGGAGGCAACGCCCTTCTCAGCGGCAAAGGCCTTAGCTTGGGCGATGGCGTCGGCGATGCTCACGGTGCCAGAGTTGACGGGCCGGATAGAGCTCAGATCGAGACTGCCGCTCGCAGAGGGCTGAGGCAGCTGGTAACCTCCGGGTGCGCCGTAAGGAGGCGCACTCTGTGGCATTGGAGGGTATGACGGAGGTTGGGCGCCGGGAGGAGGAGGGTATCCAGGTGGCATGCCAGGCTGGGACTGGGTGGGTGTCGAAGATGTGCCTCTTTGAGCTGCGCCTATCGAGTCGAGTCGTTAGTTCGGGATGAAGACAAGGCGCGGGTCATGTTTCGGGTACCTACCTAGGGCAGCAAGGATGGACGAGATGTCGCGGGGTGGTTCGGCCATGTTGGCGTTTCTTTGATAAGAGAGGATGGTGACTTGTTAGGTCAAAGGAAGTCGTGAGGTTGAAGGTCTCGTGGGTGCGCGAGTTGAATTTTCAGTGCGACACGATACGAAATGGGATGTGGAATACGAGAGTGGGCTCGATCAGGTGATGAAGGGGCGCCGCAATCTCTTTATTGTCGCGATATCAGAAGAATAGGAAGCAATGCGATATTCTTCTGGAACGACGCGATGATGACCGTACTGATGTTGGAAACCCGCGACAATGCCCTGATGTTGTCGGTTGGAGAGGAAGAGGGCAGGGCAAGCTGAGGGTGAGAGTTGCAAGGTTTGAAGTCTGAACGAGACCGCCTGCCGAAAACAGAATGCGCCTACCTCAGCTGTGATGCGCGACAGGAAGGAGGGTCCAGGGGCAGGGGCGACCTGAGGCAGGGCAGGAGGCTGGTGAAAATTTGGAAGGAGCGGACTTATGTTGTCCCTTACCGAGAGAGAAAGCTTGGCTCGTGCAGCTGCTTAGCTAAGAAGTATGAAAGTGCACGTGCCCTCACCCGGTGGATGCTTCTTCAGCGGCGCAGCTGCCTCTGAAGCCGGCGGTGAGATTGAGTACGACCAAGTTTCTGTGCTCTGAAAGCTACCTACCTACGTCACCTCTGTTGAGAGCTTCCGTCGACTGACTAGATTCAGTCAGGCAAGGCGCAGTCAACGCTGGCTCAGAGCATAAGGAGCTAGGATGACTGCCACTGGTATGTCCGAGTGAGCAAGAAACTCCACGTGAGTCTGCGACACTGCAGACGATCCAATTCATGCCTCGCATGCAAGATGAGGCCAGTCAGTCAGTCTCAGGCGACTCAGTTCGCAACCATATGATGCAGCAGCCCACGCATGGCTGCTGGCAGACTGGACCGAACGGCTGAATAGACCATCATCTTACGATGCGAGATTGCTTAGATACGCCTGGAAGCTAGACGAGGACCATCCGAATATCTCATCTAAATATCCGTCTCACGGCCCCGTCCCAGAGACCGCAAGCGCCGTCCTCATCGTTGGCGGTTCGTCGTCCGCAGCGTCTGCAGCGAAGCGCCCAACGTCGCAGAGCGCGGGCCACCAGCGGCCAATCATTCTCTCGTAGCGTCAAGACTTGAGACGACCCCACAGAACCAAAGGAAGCACAGGGCACTGGTGAGTTCTTGTTTGGTGGGTCCATCGCCAGTTGCCGCAAGAACCCTCCGATGGAAATGCGCATCGATGGAACAATGAGCAGGCAAGCAAGGTCCATGGAGAGTGCAACTAAGGCACCTACCTAGGTATGCTTTCGGACACCTTCCATCCTTCCCTCTCCCGATAGGCAGGTAGGGATGGTTGGATGGGGCAGCAGCACTGGAGGAAGAAACTTGGCAGGCGGAATGTGAATGAAGTCAAGGTGCCAGCCACTACTGCCTTATCAGAGGTGTACCTGCCGTCCAGTGCCTGCTCATATCTGTAAGGTACCTACCTGGACCTGCCTAGTCTCTCGTACCTTACCTACCTTACCTTACCTAAGGTACCTAGGTATCTTCAATCATTTGGACGAACCGACTGCACGCCTGCCTCCCTTGAATGCCCACGATTTGTGGGATTGCCTTAAGCTTTCCTGCCGTCTGACCAAGATTAGCCTCCAAAAGACCGTTCCTGTCGCAAACCGGTTTTTGACCTGCCGTGGTTGTAGTGGCAAATGCTTGGCACTGATCATCGACCATGCTCCATCGCCCACCCGCACCCATCGCCATCGGCCGACTTGCCTTTTGGTGGAAAGGTCTGCCCGGCAAACACATCCACACTTTTTGCCAAAACACCAAGGGTCCGGTCCCATTCTTGCCCGTCGCTTGCCCAGCCAGCCAGTCTTTTCTCCTCTTGCCATCTCGTTACAGGGGCTGTACCTTAGCGGCGTGAGCCGAATGGCGGTATCCGCATGACGATTGGACAAAATGTTTGTTCAGACGTTGGGGGGGGGCCTGCAAGCGCCAGCCATCCGCCGCCTCTTTTCGTTCGCTGGCTGACGATCTTTACTCTGTTCCTGCTTTCCTCTTCCCAGTCACCATGACCCTTCGTGCAGAACTCCCCGGAAATCCAGCAAATTCAGAGAATTCCAGACCACCCTAGCCAGGACAACTCACCGTTTCTCTCGCCCGCATCGCACCAAAGCCCATCTTGCGAGGTCCGGCACAGCCACCGGCACCACCTGGCGTGACTCGCGACGGGGATCCGACTGGGCTTGAATCTTGACTGGGCAGCCTGTTCTGTGTCTGTCCACGAGGTTATCGACGAGGAGGTCGAGAGGGCGCCCGGCGAGGGTGGCACGGTGGGCAGCGCCGTTGCCCAACAACCTTGCAGCTGCCTTGAAGGTGGGCAGCTCTCCGCAGAAATGCCCCCGGCTTGCCAATGGCGTCAGAGTGCATTCTCGCCGGGAGAGCTTTGAACGAACCGGAGCCTACGAACGAGACCGGGTTCTGTTAAAATGCCATTCCCCTCTGCTGGCACCCCCGAATGGCGACTTTTGGAAAGATGGGCACCATCCGTCTGTCGCTCCGTGGTGTCCCCTTGCTCAGTGACTCAAACATCCATTTGTATATCACTCGCGAGTTCGCCCCATTCACGAAGCCGTCGACTGCTGGCTTAGATGAATGCTGCGCTGCTTTGCTCTCGTGATACCACAACACCACCTCACTGCGCAAGTCAAGTTTCAAGCAACGAGCCTTGTCTTTCGACGAGACTCTTGTAGGAGCAACACACTCAACTCGGCACACACCCCGTAGTTATCATTTACCCTTCGCCAAGCGAGCTCAACTCAACTCTCAACTCGTCTCTCACATCAGATCCAGCTCGGTTGCCAAGCGGAGCCGCGATACGAGCCTCATCGATCGAGTCAATCTATTCCGTGCGGTCTGATACGGCTACACAGCATCGAGAATCCCGTCCCGTCTTCCGGAAATATCGCTTTGCCTTAGCAGCGTTTGGGCAGCCGCTCATCGCGACCCCGGACGGCGTCTTTGGTTGGCTGAGAGCAGCCGTTGAGCGCGCTTAGAAAAAGGCTTCACCCAAGTCCTCCACCTCCGCACCTGCCTCTGCCTTTGCCTGGTGCCGCCAAAACGAACGAAACAAAGGCTTGGGCCAAGTCCAATTTCCTCAAGGCCACGGCCAAAAGGGCCTTTGCAGGCTTTATTCCTTCTGCCTCGAGGTGTGAATCAAGTAAGCAGTCTTTCTTCTTTGCTCGGGACCCATATCCCCGTCCCCCTGCTGCTGCTTCTGCTGCTTCTGCTGCTGCTGCGCGGCTGCTGCGTGATCCCGCGGCCTCGACCTCGGCCGTGTTAGTCGTGCCTTCCTTTTATTGTACTTGCTTCCCATTCACGACTCCCTTCTCTGCTACACCTCTCCCAACCCAAACTCAGTGTCCCAAACTCAGTGTTCTTCACCTGCACCTCAAAGACCCCACAATGGATTCATAGAGAGCTTGTTCAGTACCAGTGCTTGACGAGTTTCCTTTGTCAATTTCCTTCTTTCCTCTTTTTTCTGTCTCTGCCTCGACGTGTGATTCACCTAATTCAGTCACCACCACCTTCGACACATAATCCTCTCTGCTTGTCGACCACTACCGCCTCCTCTCTTTTTAGACTTTTCACACTTTTTCTTCTGCTTCTACTTTTCTGCTGGCCACGAAATTTTTGCATCAAAAATCTTACACCATCGATAGACTCAAGATGTTTACCTCGCGGAAACAACAAGAGGCCTACCCGGCCGTCCCCGATTCCCTGAGGTCGGACTCGCTCGAGATGTCGGAGCTTAGAAAGACCCAACAAGCTCGAGCCGACACCTCACCCTACATCACGCCCTATCTCGGCCTCAGTGCCAGACTTTCGCAAATCTGGATCAACCGCTGGACGATCCTCCTCTTGCTCGTCCTGCTCCGAATCATCATCCTCATCGCCAGCTTGAACGACAATGTCGACGAGGCCAACGCCAAGGCACTGTCTGCCTGCACGAAGGTGGAGGATATCGGCAGCGCCATGGCTTCCATGCCCCACTTCCTTTCCGTCGGTGTCAACGAACTGTCCGCCAAGGGCATCGAAAAGACCCTCGACGGCATGGTCGCGGTGCTGGGTCTGGTCATCACCGGTGTCCAGAACCTCATCATCTTCGTCATCAACATGATGACCTCCATGTACACCTGCCTCATCACGGCCTTTGTTCACGGTGGTCTCGACGTAGCTTCCGATGTCACCAAGAAGGTTACCGATGCCATGAACAAGGCTATTGGCTCCATTACCGACACCATCGACGACAAGGCTCAGAGCTTGCAAGACGGTATCAACAAGGCGGCCAGTGCCATCGAAGACTCGGTACTCGGCAAGGTTCTCCCAGACTTCCCCAAGGTCGACTTTACCGGCCCGGTCAACGATCTGCGCGATATCAAGATCGACACTAGCGGCTTCGTCAGCGATCTCAACAAACTCAACGACGACCTTCCTACCTTTGAAGAGGTCCAGAACATGACTGCCGAGGCCATCTCTTTCCCTTTCAACTTGCTGAAGCAGACCGTCAACGACGCCTATGCTGGCTACAAGTTCGACCGTTCTGTCTTTCCTGTCGCGCAGAAGCAGGCACTCACGTTTTGCTCCACCAACAACAACATTTCCGATTTCTTCCGCAATCTGAGGGACAAGATCACCAAGGCTCGCATCGCTTTTATCGTCGTCCTCTCCGTCCTGGCTGTATTGGTCATCGCCCCCATGGCATGGCTCGAGATCATGCGCTGGAGACGCGAGCGCAAGACGGCCAAGATCATTGCCAACGGCCAGTACGACTCGATGGACGTCGTCTACATTGCTTCCCGCCCCATGACTGCGACTTATGGCGTCAAGATTGCTTCGCACTTTAAGGGCAAGCGCCAGATCATGGTTCGCTGGGCCATTGCCTACGCCACGTCTCTTCCGGCCCTCTTCGTCCTGGCTCTTGCTATCGCAGGCTTTTTCTCCTGCCTGTGCCAATACATCATCCTCAAGGCCGTCCAGAAGGAGGTGCCGGCCCTGGCCAACCAGGTCGGCAACTTTGCCGGCGAGGTTGTCACCACACTCGAGGGCGTTTCGAAGGAGTGGGCCGACGATGCCAACGGCGTCATCCTCAACACCCAGAACGAGATCAACAACGACATGCTCGGATACGTCACGAACGCGACGTCAGCGGTCAATGACACCCTCAACACCTTCACAAGCACCATGACGCTCGGCCTTGAGACTGTCTTCAACGGCACCATCCTGATCAACCCCATCAAGGACGTCGTCCGCTGCACGATCGGCCTGAAGGTTGAGGCTGTCCAGAAGGGTCTTACGTGGGTTCACGATCACTCGCAGATCTCGTTCCCCACGTTTGACAACGACACCTTCAGCCTTGGCGCGCAAGAGTCGATCTCGGGCGACTCAGACCTCAACACGTTCCTTGCATCGCCATCGTCCGTAACCACCGACGAGGTCACCGGCGCCGTCACCCACGTCACCGACTGGCTGGAGCGCGGCATCATCCAGGAAGCCCTCATCTCCACCGGCATCCTCCTCATCTACGTCATCATCGTTCTCATCGGTGTCATTCGCGCGCTGGTGGGCATGGTCGTGCCAGACAAGGGCCGTGGTGAAGGTGGATTGAGGTATACTGGAGATGACCGTCCGGCCATGAGCCCGAGAAGCCCGCCGAGATCTCACGGCAACGACGCGCGGTTCCCGCAGTTTGGCAGCGATGCCCCTGCGGTCGATGACGAGCACTACTCGAGAGACATCCGAGACGAAAAGACGATCAAGAAGACCAGTATGGGACGCGCACAACCCATGGAAGGCCACGAGAGGTCGAGCTCATACGGCCACTTTGACACGGCGTCATCTACAAAGTTTTAAGACGGTATCTATGTCGACAAAGAACATCGAACATGCAGAAAATACAACAAAAAAAAGACAAAGAGGTTGGAGACCTTATACCTCCGGCCTGGCTGGACCTTAGCCGAGAGATACCCCTCATTTTACGACAGGTCTGAATAATACGAAGAGCATGAGATAAAAGGCGTTGGATCATGGTGGAATTTACCCCATGGTGGGAACAGGGAGGGAAGGTCGACTCAAAGATACCAACGGCTCAGTTGCCGCACCGTTTGTTTTCGATTCTACAACGGTTCTCATATTTTGCGTTTTGATTCCGCCGGAATGATTTGGTTCGTGGCAGCCTTGCTAGCTACCAGAATGTCTATTCGGTATATACCACTAGGTAGTTGAAGATTGAATATACTGCTAGCTGCAACCAAAAGTCAGATGTCCTGATGGCTGCTGTGTCGTGATGAAACAGACGTGAAGTTCGCCGGCGGAGTTGGAGCAATGACACTCACTAACCATGATGGAGACGGAGCCGTTCGGGATAAACGTACCGAGGCGACCCACGATATTGGATATGTGGGACATGACTTGTCCGTACTGCGTAGACATTGGCCTGGCCGCATTGCCTGCCGGAGCGGCGACGGGCGAAATGGCAAAGTGATGTCTTTGAACCTCTTTTGGGCATCTCCGCCCCGCCGCCGAGGCGAATTGCGCTGTGGTGGGCTCCGCCGCTGGAGGACGGGGCAGGGACCTGCAGCTCAATTGAACCGCTCAGGAGGCCAGGATGTGGACAATCAGGCCGCTTGCCGGCGTCGGTGCGGTGGCGGGTGTGGGGTGCAGCTGGCCCCTGGGGGGCTCTGAAGCATCGCTGCACCGCTGGAGGGCGACGGGTAACGCTGTATCTGGCGTCACTACGGCGGGCAGCGTCCGACTGTCCAGCGGGTTGGGGCACCCCAGACACCATAGGTAGGTACTTATCACAGCAAGCAAGCAGCACTGCGCCAAAGTCGGAGCTCCCGTCCGTTCCATCGACTCTGGCTGGTACCGTCCCGCCTCCCTCCGACCAGTGACTCCCCGATCCCCCTCCCCCCACGTTTGTCGGAATCATTCATAAAACTACCACCGCCTTTCGAACTTTCTCCAATTGACCCTCCACAAAGCGACAGCACAGAGTCAATTTCTTCCGTATACCCAATTGACAGGTTCATATTCAACATGGAAGGTCTGAGGCAAACATTCCAGCGCTGCAAGGCCCAGGGCAGGGTGAGTCTTTGCTGTTTCCCCCGGTCTCGTGCCCCGCGATCGCAATCGAGGGGACCCCGCGGCCGACCTCGTCACCGCCGAGACGGAGCACAAGAATGCAAAACTGACAGTGAAAACAGTCTGCGCTTGTAACCTATGTTACTGCTGGCTACCCCACGCCGCAGGACACGCCTGGCGTCCTGCTTGCCATGGAGAAGGGCGGCGCTGGTAAGTTTTGCCTCTTGTGCTGGGCCGTCGAAGAGGACAGTCACTGACACCGCGCAAGACGTGATCGAACTCGGCGCTCCCTTCACCGACCCAATTGCCGACGGCCCCACGATCCAGACATCGAACACTGTGAGTTGTATCCGCGGAACGGCTTTTGAGGGGATATCGAGGACTAACATGCGCAGGTTGCGCTGAAACACGGCGTCACGATCGAGTCCACCCTCCAGATGGTCAAGGACGCAAGGAGTCAGGGCTTGAAGGCGCCCGTGATGCTTATGGGATACTACAACCCCCTCCTCAGCTACGGCGAGGAGCGACTCCTGACCGACTGCAAGAGCGCCGGTGTCAACGGCTTCATCGTCGTCGACCTGCCCCCCGAGGAAGCTATCTCCTTCCGCAAGCTCTGCACCAAGGGCGGTCTGTCCTACGTGCCCCTGATTGCCCCCGCCACCTCGGACGCCCGCATGAAGATTCTCTGCAAGCTCGCCGACTCCTTCATCTACGTTGTCTCCCGCCAGGGCGTCACCGGCGCCCTCGGCTCCCTGAACGCCAACCTGCCGGATCTCATCGACCGCGTTAAGAAGTACAGCGGTGACAAGCCCGCCGCCGTCGGTTTTGGTGTAAGCACCCGCGAGCACTTCCTCAGCGTCGCCCAGCTCGCCGACGGCGTCGTCGTCGGCTCCCAGATCATCACCACCCTGCAGAAGGCCGCCCCCGGCGAGCTCTTCAACGACGTGGAGAAGTACTGCGCGTACCTCTGCGGCCGCAACAGCCCCGAGGGCGCTACCACCCGCGAGGTCGGCATGGTCGAGGCCATGGCCGCCGCCAAGGAGCCCCAGAACCCGACCGTCGACCACATCACCGCCGACCAGGACAGCGAGCTGGTCGCGCAGCTCGCCGCCATGCACGGCAAGATCCCCGAGCGCTTCGGCGAGTTCGGCGGCCAGTACGTCCCCGAGAGTCTCATGGACTGCCTGTCGCAGCTCGAGGAGGGCTTCAACAAGATCAAGGACGACCCGTCCTTCTGGGAGGAGTACCGCTCGTACTACGAGTACATGGGCCGCCCCGGCCACCTGCACCTGGCCGAGCGCCTGACGGAGCACGCCGGCGGCGCCAACATCTGGCTGAAGCGCGAGGACCTCCACCACACCGGCCCGCACAAGATCAACAACGCCCTCGGCCAGCTGCTGTTGGCGAAGCGCCTCGGCAAGACCAAGATCATCGCCGAGACGGGCGCCGGCCAGCACGGCGTCGCGACCGCCACGGTCTGCGCCAAGTTCGGCATGGAGTGCACAGTGTACATGGGCGCCGAGGACGTCCGCCGCCAGGCGCTCAATGTGTTCCGCATGAAGCTTCTCGGCGCCAAGGTCGTCGCCGTTGAGGCCGGCAGCAAGACGCTCCGCGATGCCGTCAACGAGGCCATGCGCGCGTGGGTCGTAGAGCTCGACACGACGCACTACATCATCGGCTCCGCCATCGGCCCGCACCCGTTCCCGACCATTGTGCGCACGTTCCAGTCAGTCATCGGCACCGAGACCAAGGCGCAGATGCCCGAGAAGCGCGGCAAGCTGCCCGACGCGGTCGTCGCCTGCGTCGGCGGCGGCTCCAACGCCGTCGGCATGTTCTACCCCTTCGCCAACGACCCGTCGGTCAAGCTGCTCGGCGTGGAGGCCGGCGGCGACGGCATCGACACGGCGCGGCACAGCGCCACGCTCTCGGGCGGCAGCAAGGGCGTGCTGCACGGCGTCAAGACGTACATCCTGCAGGACAAGCACGGGCAGGTCGCCGAGACGCACTCGGTGTCCGCGGGCCTGGACTACCCGGGCGTCGGCCCCGAGCTGAGCTCGTGGAAGGACAGCGAGCGCGCAAAGTACGTGGCGGCGACGGACGCCGAGGCGTTCATCGGGTTCCGCCTCATGTCGCAGCTGGAGGGCATCATCCCGGCGCTGGAGTCGGCGCACGGCATTTACGGCGCCATCGAGCTGGCCAAGACGATGAAGCCGGGCGAGGACATTGTCATCTGCCTGAGCGGCCGCGGCGATAAGGACGTGCAGAGCGTGGCGGACGAGCTGCCAAAGCTGGGTCCCAAGATCGGCTGGGACTTGCGCTTTTAGATGAGGCATGTTAAAAACGGGGGGTATTTCACGACGAATGGACACAAAAACACATTTGCAGGCGTAACGAGGGGATATCCATTTTACAGGGATGGTTTTTTCATGGGCAATTCTGGGAATATAGCATTGTAGACCACAAAAAGACGCAAGGGGAAGGTATCAACTCCCCCGCAGTGTTTTCTTATGACATGACAAGGTTTTTTGTACATATGATACAATGAGTTCGTTTCATTCTTCCTCTCTTCGTGACAACCTTACCCCTTTCCCTGCGATGTGTGATATAAAATCATATCGTCTTATCAGACGGCCCGGCCTCCTGCCCCTCGATGTGCACCTCCTCGTACGCCTCGTCGAGGGCCTTCTCCTCCTGCGCCTCCTCGCCGAGCGCGAACCCGTCGGCCTCGAGCATCCTCAGCTCTTCTTCCCTGCCAATGTGCTCCATGCGGCCGTGGTAGAGCTTGTTCGGGTCTTCCCCAAACCTGCCGGCGTGGATGGCGGCCCAGTTGCGGATGGGGATCAGGGCGGAGTAGTCCGGCACGGGGGCGCCGTCGCTGGGGGTGAGGGTGTCCTGTGTGACGCCGAGACGTTCGCGCTCGGGGCCGCCGACGGACTCGCGCCAGGCGGCGGAGTTGACGATCATCCAGCGCAGCTTCCAGCCGCTGGGGCCGAGCTCCTTGACGCGGGCGGTCTTTGTCTTTGTGACGTAGGCGTCGAGGCCGCCCTCCTTGCGTATTGTGCGGAGGACGCGGATGGTGAGGCGGGTGCGGACCCAGGCGCCGAGGGCGTCGGACCAGAGGCGACGGCGGTGGACGTTGGGGCGCCACTTGCGCGGGGAGACTTGGTGGTGTTTGGGGGCGACGTTGTGGCCGACGCGGATGCGGGCGGAGCCGTAGAGGCCGTTGTTTGATTGTTTGTAGATGAGGCGGGGGCCGAAGGGGTATGGGGGCAGGGCGTCGGAGGGGAGGTTCTTGATTGGGATGACTGGGATTGTTTCTGTGAGGGTTGGTGGTGTGGAGGAGGAGGAGGAGTGGCGGAGGGTTGGTGGTGTGAGGAGGGCGGCGGGTGTGCGGATGGGGATGGAGGTGGTGAGACCTGGGCGGAGGATGGAGAGGCCGCGCATTGTGGGTGAGGGTTCTTGCGAGGGTTCGGTTGCGGAGGGTGGAGGTGCCTCGAGGGCAGGCCGGGGGGAGGTGTCGTCGTCGGTTGGCGGGCGGCGGCGGCGGTGGTGCTTTCGTGATGTTCGAGGAATGGAATTTTTGGAGTTGCAGCTTTCCCGTTCGGGCGGGCTGATGTTCCGCCCGCTCTGTTGGAATTGGGGGGTTTGATTGGTCGGAAGGGTAGGTTTGGTGGGGGGGGGGGGCGGCGGGGGGGGGCGGGGTTAAGGGGGAATCAGCTGATTGCGTGTGGGTTTCGCGACCTATCAGTTTGGGCCGGGCGCCCGCCGGCCGGCAGTAGCGACCAGGGATTCAGTGACATCCCGCAACCACCCGACCAATCACTTTTGTTTTAGCAAAAAAGACCTTGCACAGTCCCATTCCTGCCCCCGGTGGGGGAGTGGGTCCTCCAAAACAACCCCGACTTCCGGGCGCGCC
>VYYT01000754.1:48970-192553 GCA_032988895.1 Colletotrichum kahawae | reverse complement strand
GGGGTGGTTCTTGGGTGTTTTGGTGGGGGGGTGGGTGTGCTTCGTGTTGGTATGTATTTGGGGTTGGTTGGGTTTTTGTTGGTCTTTTTTGTTTTTTTTTTGTTTTTTTGTTTTGGTTGATTTAGGTGTCTCTCTCGGTCCCCTCTCCCTCTGTTTTCGGGCCGTGTGTTTTGGTCTCTCCGCGGGGGGGGTGGTTCCGGGTGGCTTTGTTTCTTGTGCTGTGGGTGTGGGGGGGGGGGGGGGGGGGGTGTTTGGGGTTTGATTGATCTCCCTCACCTGCCTTGGTCGAAGGTGCTGAATTGACGAAGGGGAATTACCGGTTGTGGTAAGGGAGCAGCAACGAGTTCTGCAATCGTCGTGCCTGGCAATCGCAAATCCTCGCCGCTCGACTTGCCATCGTTCAGCCAACCGCTTTCCCGACACCGTGGGATGAAGCATGGGAAACATGCACGCCCCGTCACATCATTTAGGGTTCTGTGCGTGTGTGCTTGCGTCGGGCATGACTTGGGGCGGCGGCGGCGGCGGGAAGGGAAGTTGTCGATCATCTCGTGTTGCCCGCGAGACGGGACCCCTTTGAGAGTGTAAGGTAGTTGGACCCCTAAGAAAGGCGGCATCATATGTGGACTCTCTCTCTCTCTGTCTCGGGGCGGACGATGGGAGGTAAGGTACAGAGTAGGTTGGCCAGGGATTTGCCCGCTAGGGGGGATATGGCATCATGATGTAACGTTCTGACTTGCGCCAAGAGTTGGGACAATTTTTGGTAGCACCGGATTTTGTGGGGAGCTGGGAGGACTTTGCGTTATTGGTTCCGCGTGTTCGTTCTTTGGCGGCAAGGCGGTTCACTTTTCGTGGTGGAGTTTTTTTGTTTGCTGCACCACCAGTGGGGTCCCTCGGTGAGGGCGGTTCGGTCGGCGGGCTTTACCGGGGCCCCGGGAATAAGGCAGGGCAAGGTGAGGGAGCCGGGGACGTGCGGAGGGGAGGCTGAGGGTGAGCCACGGAGAGGTGGATACCAGCCACTGGGGAGATGCCTCAGCCACAGGGGAGCATCGGGAGTTCGGTTATCTTATCGGAGTTGTTAGCGCGTCCTGCAGGGGTCGCGTCGCTGCTAAAGAGGTCTGTTAGTGCAGGACGATGGTGAGATGTTCAATATGGCTCTTGGGATGGAGTAGCCAGACTTCAAGATGCGTCTTAATACCATGAAGATGTCGATGTAAGTATTGAATACTCTACGATGGGTCTGCAAAGCACTTCAGATGTCTAATTACACAGCATTAATCCAGTATTACGTCGTTACATACCTACAACTTCCTCATCACACCCACAGCAATGCATCCCAGGGAAAGGCGTATCGTCCTAGCAGCACTAACAAGCGCTCCAACAGACTTTCCCATCTCCACCAAACGCAGCGCCCCTGCCACTCCCAACGGCCCAAAGACACGACCCCGGCCTCGCTGACGCCAAATTTACGCGTCCGTCGCGTCTCGGTGGAGGAACAACGCTCTCCTGCCCTCACTCAACCACCTACAACGGCCCCATCAACGGCCCTTTCCACTTTGCTCCATCCGCGATTTCACCTTTTCGAGACCTACGAGCCTGCCGCAGCTGTCCCTTTTGCGATCCTAAGACGGCAAACCCATGTCCTGACCGAGTCGATGCCCTCAATTGGGATCAGACCAGTCTAATCTACTTGCTTCTCGACATTCCTTTCGACCCCACTCAAGTTTTCAACACTTCACTCCTACACCGACGAACCCCACAACCTGCAACCACTCACGCCAGCCCGACGAGATACGGTCGCGACCCCTGCGACACACACAGCCCTCCGATGCCTCTGTTCGACATGTCACCTAACCTGCAGAGAAAGAACGAGATGGAGAACGGCTTGAAGAGGAGCCACGACGAGTACTCGGGCGACGAGGTCGCCATCGACGACCGCGGCCTCGACGCCGGTGTGAAGCAGCAGGCCATCGAGGGCGTCGTCCAGACGAGCAAAGGTATCTATGCCCGACGCACCTGCCACCGCAGTCGGTCAGTATTCTAACGACGCAGCAGCAATGTCCCCCTCCATCGAAATCACACGCGACACCCCTCCTCCCCAGAGCAGTCCTGATTCTCTCACCACCGCGGGCACGACCACACCAGCACGCGACTCACCGTCTCCTAACCCCACACCGACCAAGGCCTCGCCTCTGAAGCAGGCCCAGACCGCCGACGCTGCTCCCTCGTCACAACCGCCCGCCTCGACGTCGGCATCGTCGACGGCTCAACCACCTGCTAAGCGCAAGCGCCGCACCGCCGCAGAGCTGGAGGCCGAGGCGAAAGAGAAGGCCCAGAAGAAGAAGGAGCGAGAAGAGGAGAAGGAGGCGAAGCAGGTCGAGAAGGCCAAGCTCGATGCCGAGAAGCAGGTAAAGCGGGCCGAAAAGGCAAAGGAGGACGCGGAGAAGCAGGCCAAGCGGGATGAGAAGCGCCGTAAGAAGGAGGAAGAGGAGCGCAAGATTAAGGAGGAGAAGGACAAGAAGGAGCGTGCCCAGCCGAAGCTCATGTCTTTCTTCACCCCGAAGAAGGCCCCCGTCACGCCAAAGAAGGAGTCGCCAGCTGCCGCCGTCAAGACGGAGAGCCCTGCAAAGGCCTCAGCCGCAGATTCGACACCGGTGCCGGTGATGAAGGAGGAGAAGTCAGAGTATGAGAAGCGGTTTAAGCCCTTCTTCGTCCACGAGACGGTCCGCATGGCCAAGAACCCCTTCGAGATGGATGAGGAGGCGCACACCGCCAAGTCACAGATTCTGGACGACTACATTGACGGCAAGAGGACAATGGCGGAGTCGAGCAAGTTCAACCCCATCGAGATCTTCCAACTACCCTGCCGCCCCGCACCACGAGGCAGAATCTACCCGCCCGTCCGATACACCATGGAAAAGATGCAGAAGCTCACCCAGAAGGCCGAGGGTGCCAGCGAGGAGGACAGGAAGGCCATCACAAAGGAGACCGCAGACGCCCTCCGCAAGATCCCCATGAAGACCCTGCGCTTCTGGCAGGATGTGCGCCCTCCTTACAAGGGAACGGTAACCCTCAGACCGTACCAGGCAGGTAAAGACGGCATGCGGCGACTAGCACGAAACCCTACCCTGCGCGGCCTCGTGCCCGTCAACTACGACCACGACTCAGAAGCCGAGTGGGAGAGCGAAGGCGAAGACGTCGACATTGACGACGATGACGAAGAAGACGTCGACGGCGATGGCGAGGACATGGACGAGTTCCTCGACGACTCGGAAGACAACGGCCCTGCGAGATTTGTTAGTGCCAATGGACTCGAACCTGTCAGTACGGGAGTCTGCTGGGAGGATCGCAAACGCATGGGCCCGAATCGCACCATGTACGAACACAGGATGGAATTCATTCTCGGTAAGTCACCTCCCCTACCAGACGCGTACAGCCAGCCGTGTTAACACCTGCCTCAGAAAGTCTCGATTCCCACCACAGCGTTGACCCCTTTTCGACTAAGTACTGGGAGCCCGAGCCGAAGCAGAAGGCGCCAAAGGCTGCGGCCAAGACGGCGGACACATCAGCGCCGGCCAACGCCTTCCAAGCCATTGGGGCCAAGAACACTCCGCAGTCGCTTCCAAAGAAGATCCTGGAGAACAACGTCCTGCAGGAGCTCAAGAAGGTCATCCAGGCGAACCCCAAGATCGCCAAGGGCGGCTTGATCGATCTCTCGTACGTTGCGCTCGCACATGCCAAGGTCTCGCGCAACGACATCAAGGAGGCCATCACGACCATCGCAGAGCGTTCCGGCGGTCAAGGGCGTGCCGGCTCATGGGTCGTGAAGCCTCTGTACCTTGATTAAGGGGTACCACCAGATGTGTTGCGGATGAATGGCGTTATTTCCTTTCGTTTTTATTCTTACTCGATGAGGATACCTCGGCGGACATGTCTTTATTTCACAGTTCGCCTTTTGTCAAAGTTATGGAGTGCATTGATTTTCAGAGGTATGGGTTCATTGGGACGGGGGAAACGGGCGGACAGCATTGGCATCGTCCCGTCTTAATCCTCGGTAAGCCGCCGGCATGGGGCTTGGCGGCGAACACAGTTTGATTGCTTGCAAGGCTGCCTTCACAGGGCGGTTATGATATGACGGCATGAGGGCGGCGTATGATGGAATCCTTTGGTCTTGCGCGGATGCACAATTGTGCTCCGACCACCGGCGTTCGAGAGGCTGGTGGATATTAGGAAAAGCCTTACATTTTATTCTGATGCCCCAGCGGTACGTGATGTTGTCGTTCGTCTATATGGTCTTATACACAAGCTACCCCTTGACTGAACGAGCATACCTCTCCGGGAACACCCCATCGATATCAGCCAGGACCTGGATAGCAGTGAACCTCGACTATTCACCCATTAGCATATGATCAAACATGGCAAACCGGAGCAGCAAACTTACAATCCCTCGACAGAAAATAAGTCCAACCCCAGAAAAGTAAAGATTCGGATCTGCCACAATCAGTCAGCCACCTATCATCTTCAACCATCCTCAAAGCAGCACTCACGCCCAGAGAAGGTCGTAATCCCAATCCACTCCCCCTCCTCATCCACCCCGATCCTCCCGATATTCTCAATCCTCCCCGCCGTATCCTCGTCCACGAAGCCGCTCTCCGCCCCCGCCCTCGGCGCGTCCGCGTCCCCGAACCCCGTCGCGTACACCACCGCATCCGCCTCAACCACCCGCTCCGCCCCCGTAGCCCTATCCACGACAACCACGCCCGTCTCCGCGAAGCCGCGCGCCTCGCCGCGCTCGATCTTGATCTTGCCGTCTAGGACTAGTTCGAGGGTACCCGGCTGGTCGACGTAGAACGCGTGCCCGCGCTCCTCGAGCTGTTTCGAGATGGGGCAGGGGGCGCGGTCGACGAGGTAGCCTGCCTCTTCGAACTTCTGCGTGCGGGACTCGAAGTTCGCCATGAGGGACCGGATGCCGGACTGTGCGAGGGCGCGGGACACGCCGGCGGGGAGGGCTGACTCGGCGAAGTCTGCGGACTCGGGGGCGTCGGGGAGGAGGGCGTAGCGGGCGGTGATGAGGGGGAGGAAGGCGGGCAGGTCGAGGAGGACGGTGGGGCTGCGCTGGGGGATGGAGACGGAGGGGACGGAGGGGTGGAGGGCGAGGTCGGCGGCGATGTCGTGGGCGGAGTTGCCGGAGCCGATTACGAGGACGCGTTTGGAGGCGAAGGGGGCCGGGGTGCGGTAGGCGGTGGAGTGGAGGACGGGGCCGGGGAAGGATGGTGGTGGAGGGGTAGACATGGGGGGAAGGTTGAGGTTGGAGGGGGAGACAAGCCAGCCGGTGGAGAGGATGAGGTTGCGCGCGAGGAGGGTCATGGAGGTGTGGGTGTCGGTGAGGTGGACGGTCCAGAGGCGCGTGGAGGGGGACCAGGTGTTGCGGGTGACGGTTATGCCGCCGAAGAAGGGGAGATGGAGGTCCTCGACGGCGGAGCGGTAGTAGGATGTAAGCTGGGGCCCGGAGAGGAATGTTGGGAGGGAGGATGGGACGGGGTAGTCCGGGAGCTGGATCATGGACTTGGGGTGGTGCAGGCGGATGGAGGCGTAGCGGGAGGAGGACCAATTGCCGCCGGCGAGGGGCTCCGAGTCGAGGACGATGCACTCTGCGCCGGCACCCTCGAGGCGGATTGCGTTGGCGATGCCGTTGCAGCTGCCGCCGACGATGACGGCGTCGAGGATGGTGGACGGTGGGAGGGAGGGCAGGCCTTGGGCGGAGGAGCGGCCGCGCTGGGAGGCGGGGAGGATGGAGGAGGAGGGGCGCGGGAGGGGGTTGAAGGGGCGGGAGAGGAGGGCGTGGACTTGGGTTGTCAGGCCCCAGATCTTGAACTTGGGGGAGGTGGTGTTGGTGGTGATGGGGATGAGCTTTGCGAGGCCGGAGCAGGAGGTTGAGGGGTGGGCGCAGTGGAAGGCGAAGGGGACCTCGAGGGTTGCGAGGGTTGGGGATAGTCTGACGAAGGCGGGCTTGAGGCCTTTGAGCTCGATGTCGAAGGAGAATGCGGACGGGGATCGTGTCGAGGAGAGGCTTTCCCAGGCGTGGAGGATGGCGTCGCGGCCGAGGATGGTGCGCTTGTCAAAGGTGAGGGTGAGGCTGTCCCTCCACCAGGACTCTTCGACGAAGAGGTCTGCGAAGGAGGGCCAGTCGGCGTTGGTCACGGCATCGGAGAGGGTTTTGAGGAAGTGAGACGCTTCGGCGGCGGTGTCGAGGGTTGATTCGGAGGGGAAAGGGGGCACGGAGGGGATTGGGGGGGGGGGGAGGTCTGCGACCCTGGTGCGGGTGCGCTGGTTCGTGAGGGTTGTCATTGCGGCTGTTTGTTGATGGAGGTGACGAAGATGATACTTGAAGAACAATGTGATGAGGGTATGAGGCTGTAAGTCAGAAAACTCAAGGGCTTTGGCTTCATGAGACTTTGCTACGAGAGGTGCCTGGAGATGGGAGGCTTTTATGTCAGATGGTAAGCGCCCTCAATGGAGAAGCCTGTTTGTGAAGTCGCCGTGGTGAGCCATCTTCAAACATCAAGCACCCGGATCAATGTGGTACAGGCACCTTGAGCACATCAGCAGCCAAGTGATCCTTCGCAAAAGACACGCCCAGATTCCTGACGCAAGCAAGATCTAGAGCGGGAATTTCGTAACAGTGTCCAATCATACAGAACTAGTCTTACCCCTCGCGGTAATCTTGAGACTTTCAAGAGCGCGGATCTACATATGATGCGTGAACTTGACCCCATCGTCACAGATACTCTGTGGTGGTTCAACAGAATTGTAGTAGTCTGGGATGTAACGTCCACCCGGACTTCACGCCGGAGTTTAGGATGGGGACCCGGGGGTTGCGGGCGAGAGCTGCTGGTTCGCGCCATTCCTCGGTTCGCATTCTATTCGGTCCTCATTGGCGGAGAGGGTGCTGCAAGCTGACGGGGCAGCGAGCGTGTGTGGATATTGGAGGGGAAATGTCTTCTCAAAGCAGCAATCTTTCATGGCATCCGGATACGATGATTGGCCGCGTCGGATGTTGCTGCGGGAAGATGATTTCAACTGATTCATTTTGACAGTCGGGTTCGATGTGAAAAGCATGCGATGTTCTGAGAAGTACGATTGACATGGGAATATGTCAACATCGTAGAAGAAGACGTAGATGGATGAGCAGCAAGATGGTGATGCAGATGAAAGTCTTGGATATGGGGGCCAAATCGTGGTGTTGATTTGGAGACGCATGAAAATGCAAGCGAATTACGGTGGGTGACTTGCTAACATCCTTCCTTCACCACAGACCCGGAGAAACACTCAGCCATCAAGCATCAACATCAACAATTCCATCGCACTTGACACATCAATCGCCATGGCCACAAAGACGTCAAAGGTGGAGCGAACAACGATCGCGGGGTCGCTCGAGATACCCCGCATCCTCAACGGCCTGTGGCAGCTCGCCGGCGGCCACGACCAGGACGTCGACGTAGCGGCCGCCGCCAAGGCAATGAGACCGCTGTAAATCACTACTGCTTCATTTCAAACATCAAACATGGACTGACGATGTGCAGCATCGACGCCGGGCTCGACGCCTTCGACATTGCAGACCACTACGGCCCCGCCGAGCTCGTCCTCGGCGAGCACGCCCGCACCACCGACGACACCCGCCCCGTCACGGCGTTTACAAAATGGTGTCCGCCCGAGACCGGAGATAAGTCCCTCGCAACCGCCGAGGCGGCCGTCGACCGCGCGCTGGCGCGCATGGGCGCGCATGGGCGCGCGGCAGATCGCGCTGATGCAGTACCACGTGTGGGACTACACGGACGACACGTACCTGGTCAACCTGGCGCACCTGCGGACGCTCCAAGAGCAAGGCAAGATTGCACATGTTGGGCTGACGAACGTGGACGCGACGCATCTGGAGCTGTTGCTGGACTCGGGGTCTGAGATTGTCTCGAACCAGGTGGCGGTGTCGGTGGTTGATCTGAGGGTAGTGAAGGGGCGGATGGCGGGGGTGTGTGAGGCGCGAGGGGCGGGATTGCTTGCGTATGGGACGCTGCTGGGGGGGTTTCGGGGTGAGAGGTGGGTTGGGGCGGAGGAGCCGAAGGAGGAGGGGTTGAACTGGAGTTTGAGGAAGTATTTGCGGTTTATTCAGGTTGCTGGAGGGTGGGAGGCTTTTCAAGGGGTTCTTGGGGCGGTAGCTGGTGTCGCGGAGAAGCGTGGTGTTTCGGTTGCTGCTGTTGCGATGAGGTGGGTGTTGGATGTCCCGGCTGTGAAGGCTGTTATCATCGGGGCGAGGTTGTCCGAGCAGAGCTGGAAGTATGCGCAGAAGAATGTCGAGGCGTTCGGGTTCAAGCTTGATGAGGAGGATCGGGCTGCGATTGCAAAGGCGCAGGAGGGCTTGAAGGATATACCGGGAGACTGCGGGGACGAATACCGTCGGCCGCCGTTCATGACGGCTTCCGGAGACTTGAGTGACCACATCAAGGAGAGCAATGAGATGCAGAAGGTGGAAGAGGCTATCGCCATGGGGAAGAGGGTGGAGTTTCACTCGGGGAGCAAGTGGGAGCCGGTCTGTGGCTACTCTCGCGCGGTGAGGTTTGGAAATGTCATCAGGGTGTCGGGCACGACGGCGAATCCACCGCAAGAGTTGCAAGGCCAGCTGGGGGTAGTCGGAGGAAAGTCTGCAAAGTCACAGGCTCTTGCGGCGCTTGATATCATTGAGAGGGCCGTGAGGCGACTTGGGGGGAGCATGGCGGATGTGGTGAGGACGAGGGTGATGCTTCAGCGGGAGGAAGACGTCGAGGGTGTGTCGGCGGTACATGGATGGGTTTTCAACTGTCGAGGAGTTTGGCCTGCGAACACAACCACAACGGCTGGGTTGATTGGAGATGAAGTCCTAGTTGAGATTGAGGCCGAGGCAGTCGTTGGGAGTGGGAAGTCTGTTGTGGCCATTTCATGAATAGATCAGATCTTACGACTCGCACCAGAAAAACCACTAGAGAAGAGATTCAAAAAGAAAGCACAAATCTCGGATGCTACAAAACAAAAGACAGTTCTGTCCAAGAACGGACTAAAGACATTTGGATCGAACTACAAAAGGCCAAAAAATCGAAAAATGAAAGGGACGAGACTCGAACTCGCGCGGGTTGCCCCACCAGGAAACAGATGTTAAGCTGACCTTAACCTGGCGCCATAACCAACTCGGCCACCCTTCCGATGAATTGGGTGAGCCAATTTTGGATTCATACACTTTGTACCCACTACCCTAAATGCCGTTTCTCTTTCTGTGCAATGAACGACCTCTTCAAATACAAGTTGACACTCTTTGAGCAGTTGCAAAAGACAACTATGGTATCATGATTATTTCAAAAAATGATCCCACTTGAGACCCATGGCACGCCCAGCCTCCATGCGCCCGGCTGAATAGCAGGCCGAGACTTCACTCCACTCCGCAACAACGCCTGCACTGTTGGTTCTGGTCTCCATGCTCGGGTGAACCAACTGCTTCCAGGTTTACATATAAGTATCCCTTGCTGATATTGCATGGGTTCTTGCCGGTGGAGCATTTAATCAAAATGTGCCTGTGAGCTGCAGCCTACTGCGCGAAACTTGATCACACACTTGACTCTTTTCCCTCTTTCACTCCAAAGGCTCACCCAACATCAAACCTTGACGACAACTTTGCTCCCCGCGCTTATTATGAAGCGATTCAAATTTTGTCCTCTAGAGGAGGCAGACGCGATCAGACTTTTGGTTCTTGATCCTTCCCATGAGACAACAGCGCCTCTATCCGGCTGCCTGATCAATACCACTTTGTTTGCGTGCGACTCAGACTTCGCCAACGGTTATCTGGCTCTCTCATATGTGTGGGGAAATACAGCCCTCACATCATCTGTTCGCATCGAAGGCATCGACGTGGGAATCACGGATCGTTTGGCGGAGGCTTTGACTCAACTACGCAATGCCTGCCCTGGAGTGCCCCAGCGAATCTGGGCTGATGCTGTGTGCATCAACCAGTCAGACACTGCAGAGAAGAACAGCCAAGTCCGGCTCATGGGCAATATTTTCTCTCTTGCCAAGGCCACAGTCATTTATCTCGGCCCCTCGTCACCCGGGATCGAGACAATCTTCAAGGCTGTTACCGAGAGCAAGCCAAGATTCGTGGCTGTGGACCGCGCTGGAAAGCCGCAAGTCGCGATCGCGAGAAACTTGCACAAGGTTGAAAAGGTCCACGTAAAACCTGGCCTTATGCCCTCAGCCGCCGCCATCGACGAGCTGCTTCAACGGCCATGGTTTACCCGCGTGTGGGTTACGCAGGAACTTCTGCTGTCCCGCGATGCATGGGTCCAGTGTGGTGCTCTTCGCGTGAGATGGAGAGAACTTGGTGCGCTCCTGGTACCCATTCTGGACCAGACAAAAGGGAGCGGCAGCACCGCTCTGCAACAGATGCTCTCACTAAGCTTGGAGGATGAGAAAATCCCGGACGACGAAACACCGATGTCCCCCTGGGAACTTCGGAAGAGACGCGAGGCACAAGAAGGGAAACGGTCGCTCTCATACATTCTGCGGATGAGACAGGGGTGTCGCTCATCGGATCCCAAAGACATGATCTTCGGATATATGGGTATGCATGCCGACCGGGATAAAGTTGCCAAATTCTTCACGGTGGACTACGAAATGCCGTTGAGGCAACTTCTTATTTCGACCGCTAGGTACATCCACAGTCGTGACGGGCTGGGAGTGCTACTCCGTTGCGCCAAGCGTCCAGCCAACAACAACTGGCTGAACTTGCTTTCGTGGGTGCCTGATTGGGGGATTCATGAATGGCCGCAAGTGGCCTCGGCGGGCCATGAGATGAGCAGCGCAACTGCCACGATGCAGACAGATGACATGTTGGAAGGGCTTGTACAGGAAACCCATGATCCCTTTCTACGATCCCAAGTTTATTCAGCATGTCAGTCCTATCCTTCCGCTCCCGGAAGATTTCCCTCAATACGTGGTCGATTTTCTCCAGAGAACAATTCAAAATGTGTCAATGAAGACCCAAGGTTCAGACCGGCGAAAGAGGTTCCTAGAAGAGGAAAATGTTTTCTTCTGGAGGAACCTGTTCATTGGGTCTTCCGACCCGCAAGACCCCAACCCCGTCAGGCTTTTTCCAGACAGCGTCTGGGATCCAGCTGCGGAAAACGAAGGCGAACGCCAACGCAGGGCTACGAACGACTTACAGAAAATACCTCGCGAAGAGACACTCGCTGCCATGGCATATCAGATTCTCTCTTTCTTCATGGGGTACATGGGAAGTAGAGTTCGTCATCCGTCACGTGCTTGGTATTCCTTTGATGATGCCTTTGGGTGGAACTTTTATGAAGGACAGAGCATGCGACTAGCGGTGTCCACCACCGGTTTTGTGCTTGCTGTGCCAGAATTTGTGGAAGTAGGAGACGTATTTATGTCCCTTCACGGTTACAGAATCGGCCGCTTTGGGAATTTATTGAGGCCGATTTCAAGGGATACAGGTGAACCGTGTGTAAAGGCCTTCAAGTGGCTTTGCGTTGACGGTATTCCGACTATTGATCAGGTGTTCGCGGATGGGGATATTGGTAGCTTCATGAGGACTATTAGGGGACTCCCCCCAGCTGAAGTAGAGAACGATGATCCAGGTCCTCCCCGCTCGTCGCGCAATGTTAAATGCATTAATCTCTATTAAAATAAGCAGGTCACTTAGGTTGGTGTTTAGGTCGTAGATCAGTGCATAGCTTCATAAGTTTGATGGGCTTAGCAAGAAGGTTAACGAGAAGAGTCTGAAAGCTGCCTGGTCGGGCTAGAAATACAGTTATTGTTCACGTTCTAAGACGCTATAAGAAGTTTAATGCTCCTGCTTTTCACACGCAGTCTCATCACGGGGTATTCTTAAAAACTGCGCAGCACTTCTCGTGAAGGGATGGCGTCCTAGGTTAGCGGTATGCATCATTGTAAGCGATCTCGATCGTGTTTCTAAATTGTAGATTAAACGCACAAGCCCACTTGACCCCCCTCCCTGTTGAGCTCTGCCCCGATCATCCAATAAGAGCGGTGCCATAGTCTCGGTCCGCTTACATCAAGAGAAAGACGGAGAAATCCCTACACCTCGGTTTCTTCAGCTGAGAATTTGAAGAAAACCACCCGTCCTGATTTGCAGCCTACAGCTACAGTCTCTCCATAGACAGCTATTACGTCTGACCGGTACTCTACTGGAAGCCAGAGAACTCGCTCGTCTCCTCTCATGATATAGGTCCCATCATCACTAATGCCGTAGCCTAGTAAAGAACAAGATGACACGCCAGAGCTCAAACCTTGGTCCAAGGAAAAGACACCGACGTTCGTCAAAAGATGTTTACTGTCAGCGAAGGCAACGGACTCAAACGTTGAACTCCAGCTTTTCAATTTCACCCGCTCGCACGCGCCTGTCAACAGGTCCTAGGCCATGATATCGTTTTCGAAGCCCACTGCTGCTAGTCGCTGGCCGTCTGCTGAAAACACGAGTGAGGAATCATCATACTGTTGCCAGTGTTCAAAGCTTTCGTCATGAATGTTCAACACGTGAGCAAATGTAGTTGTATCCCAAATCTCGACTCTCCCATTACCAACACATGCCAGCCGCTGACCGTTAGCTGAGAAGTTGACTGGCACGGTATGTGTGGTCTCGAATCTCGACATGAGCGCGCCTGTAGTAGTGTCCCAGATACCGACTTTCCCGTCCTGATGACATGAAGCTAATCGACGGCCGTCAGCTGAGAAAACGAGTCGCTCAAATCTCACGCCCTTGAGAGTTGATATGTAAGCGCCTGTAGCCGTGTTCCAGATATGAGCTTCGGCCTCATATGCACATGAGGCTAGACGCCGACCATCGGCCGATAGATTGACAACCACAACACCCGAGAGCTTGATAGTCGACACACACATGCCTGTAAGCGCGTTACAGATCTTGATCTCGACTTGTATACTGCCAAAATCCTTTTTTGACGCTAGCCACTGACTTTCAGCGGAGAAGATGATCTCCGAGTTGACCAAGCCCTTGGGCGTCGACACGCACGCGCCTGTTGCCGTATCCCAAATCTTGCATATCCCGCCAGAACACTTTGAAGATAGTCTCTGGCCGTTGGCTAAGAGTTGAAGTGACATGATCGAACTGCTGTGGGCCTCCTCGGGCGGTAATACGCACTCATTTCTAGCCGGGTCCCACATTCTGATGGCTTTGTCCCAAAGTTTTGAAGCCAGTCGGCGGCCCATTGATACTGATGTGTTTTGAGCTGGATTCCATATCTTAATAATTCCATCGGTAGATCCCGTTATGAGCCGTTGATCGTTTGCAGTAAAGGCGATTGACGTAATCTTATCCTTGTGACCCTTGAGCGTTAGTACACAAGTAGAGGTATCCAAATCCCACAGCTTCAAAGAGCCATATTGTGATCCTGATGCTAGCCAACGGCCGTTCGCGCTAAACACCATCGAGGTAACCCGATTACAGTCGTGAAGAGTTGCTGTGCATTCCCCGAGGCTAAGTTCCAGATTCTGATTGTCGCGATGTAAGATCCGGCTAGTCGCTGACCGTCTGCTGTGAACGCGACTGAAGTAACATCAGACTCGTAGCGCTCAGACTGATCGAACGTTTTCTTTCCTGATATTACATCCCATACCGTCGGACCCGTAGATGCCGACGCTACTTGCTGACTCTCTGCCGTCAATGCGACTGACCAGACATCCGATTTGCTGTCTTCAAAAGTCAAGACACACGACACTGACACTGCGTCCCATATCTTTTTCACCTGGCACATAATGTTTGACTCTAGTGTCGGGTCTCTCATATACCGTGACTTTCGTTTCAACCAACCGTGATAACCCTCAAAAGCTGACAAACAAGCTCCTGTGGCCAGGTCCCAGATTTTGATAGATCTATTATCGGACACCGATGCTATTTGTTGATTGTTGGCGGTGAACATAACTGACTTGAAAATATCGTTATTTTTACGATGGTCCAGAGTCAATAAGCGCGCTCCGGTATTCAAATCCCAGATCTTGATAGAACCAACAGAGAATACCGATGCTAGCAGCTGGCTGCTTGCTGTAAGTGAGGCAACCGCATCGTCATTTTCAAGTGTCCACAGGCATGCATCCCAGTCCGTCGGTACTCTTGGTGACTTCACGATCGTCTTGGAGATGTCTGCTTTGAGGCCTCTCTTACTAGGCTGCGTGTCGGGCTGAAAACAAGCGCGGATGCGTAGAGTTGCATAGGGGTTATCTCAAACACAGTCCTGTGCGAAAGGATAAATCGCTGGGCATCTCGAATGAAGTCCAGAAGTCGAAGACTCCCCTTTGACTAAAGCATGTTAACATTGAACTTCAACAAATCGGGTGGATTTTCAATCTCGAAGCCTTTACCTTCTCGGCCCATTTTTCGAGCGTTCGCGTGGCCATCACTCCCTCGGACAAGCTGCGCATCATAGTGAGAGCCTCTAACCAGTGGATGAACTTCTTGTGGAGGAATTCGTAGATGGCCGCTGCGTCTGTCTTCTGGTTCGCTTTGGTCCCTCCTAGAGATTCCGACGCGCAGAAATGATTCACCCAATAGACACAACAGTACCGCGCTGAAGCCAATGGGTCCTGCCTAGGCGGGGATATTTCATCGATGGAGTGACCCAAATGCCGCAGGCCGTAGACGTTACGTCGTAAGGTTCCGTACAGGACCTCCATTGAGCTCGAGAAAATGTTTCGGTGTTCATATTCGATGCCATGCAGCAGTATCTTTCCAGATGCTGTCTCCAGAAGGAAATCCTTTGCAGACTTGTGCACGAAGTCGAGGACACCGGCTCTGAGGGTCAGGAACGAGCCGCAAGCACCCACAATTTCCGTCAGCGTATCGAGATCATCTTTGTACTCTTTTAGTGACGGAATAAGAGCCACCAACTCTTTCAGTAAGAGAGGTCGAAACACTACTAAAGCTGCGGCAAGAATCTGCCTGCAAAGAACCGCATCGTCTGACTCAAACATGTAAACCATCATTCGGCCGTACAAAGCATCAAGTCCTGGAGGGAAGGAATTCACTGTGGGGGATTCAAGTGAGACATGCCGCCGCCGAGCTCCAGTCAGCTGATTACAGACCAAGGCAACCCAGAGAAACGTATCGTTGGCGTTGGAGGTCAGGTGGCTCCGAACTAATTCTGTGGTGCGGTAGTCGTATTTGTTCTTCGACGCCAACTGGGCTACCTTGTGCTGGATATACACACGAACAGCCGCTGAGATGGCTTTTTCGTTCAACTCGAGGGACAGTCTGACCTTTCGGGTGCTGCTGTCTAGGCCTTGTTCGATAGTAGACAAATTTCGACTCGATACGATCCATTTGGCGCGAGAGGAAGAAGACTTGGAGATGAAGTCGAGAATCCGTTGAAGATCCGTCACGCACTCATCGAGCGCATCAACAATCAAGATCTGGTTGCCTGAGAGAGGGTCGGCCAGCATAGCGATGAGCATGGTTGACAAAGCGTACCATGCATTGGCGTCTTCGAAGAGACGCTTGCCCGCATGCATATATTCCTTTCGAAGGTAGGTGACGAGGGTAGGCTGCTGCTTCACGAGAAGATATATGAGGCCGCGTAGCACAGCCGTTGCGGTATTTAGCCGATGATCGGCAGCCTGGCAGAAGAAGTATACCGGCTTCTTATGCGTTTTGTTCAGCTCGTCGATGATCCCGCAGAGTAGCATGGTCTCGCCTTTTCCCGGGTCGCCTTTGATCCAGAGAATCCGGCTCTGCGGGTCGTTCAGCCATTGCAAGAAGCTTTAATTTTCGAGAATCCAACGATAGCACTCATCCAGAAGGCCTCCTTTTGTATCCTGAATTCGTATCTTGTCGTGGCGCGGGTCGGTGACATAGAGCTCCTCGACACATTTCTCGACTGACTCTGGCAGTGTGATTTGTTAGAAAAAGTAATTGTACCAGAGAACGACTTGTGTTTTCACCATTGTAGTAGTTATTGCCTAGGTGGATATGATTCCCATCCCCAAAGGTGCTACCAGAGATGACGCGGTCGCCCTCCATGCCTGGTTGATTGTTTGGCGATTGGAGTGGGGATTATCAGAATTTCCAGCGTAAGCGCGCCCGAATGAGATTTTGCAAACTCCAGCAAGTCACGAGACCTGCAGCCTTCTCACACGGCGAAATTCCACAGAACCAATCATAGTGGTGCACGTTTCTGACATGATAGATAGCCATAGTTGAACCTCGGCATGTATGCCTTTAGGCAGCAGACATGGGAGACGAGGAAAGCCGGGTTTAGGCAATGTCTCTTCGTTCACGCTGTCTTTATCATCACGGATGTCCAAAAGCAGTGGGTTAGGGTCGGCAAGTGTTCTCTTGCCGATCATCGTACCCAAGCCGTATGAATAAGATTAAGACTTGAAATTACGGATTGAATAGATAAGGGTGAAATCACGCAATGGGTTGCTTTGCAAGCTTCACTTTGCCATTCTCACGCTTTGAAAATGAGAGCAACATAAGGAATTGTCTGCGCAGAAATGTTACCAAAGAGATACCCCGGAATACTGAGGTACCATGCAAAGCCGGATCATCTTTTACACTAATTTTCCCATTGAAACAAAAGTCCACCGGTTACAATACACAGAAGCTACCACTACAGAAACCGGAGGCCATCCGGTTGTAGACACCAGCATCCGTCAAATCAGAGCTGTCTAAACCCTACCATATTCCCATACAGATCACCTTGCATGATTTGGGTATGATTACCAAAAGAGTTGTTTGAAATCGTCCGTCCACCTCTGCTCCTCAGTTCCCCATATGCCGCCCGCGCCTGAGGCACGGAGCCATCGTCCACTACATATCGCTCGAGAACTGCCCTGGCCACAGATGCCGCTGTTGCGGCCGCGAAATCCTGCCAGTCCTTGTTCTTGTGACTGTCCGCGTAATCACAGACCCCTTTGACGACGATACAGGGAACCTCGTCCCAAGCTCCAGCGCCCTCCATCTCGAACGCGATGACGTTATGCGCGGCTGCAGCTTGGTCCCTATGTTTCCCCGACTTCATCACCGTATTGCCCGAAGCGATGCGCCCAAAGAAGATCTAGGGAGATCGGGTTCCATCTCCGGCCATGGCTTCCTCAACCTGTAGGCGCTTCCTGGAGACTAACTTGCTCTCGTCGCAGCCAAGCTCGGCGCAAGACGCATGCGCCGCCCCCTCGCAATAGCTCGTGCCTTCTGTAGCACACAAATCACAGGTCTTTTGATGGCGATGAGCGTAGTCTGATGCGAATAGCTTGTCCGTGGTCGGGCCCGGGTCGCAATAATTTGCTCGGCGCCTCTTGCGTACTGCGGCGCTCTGTAGGCTTCGAAGATGCCTTGCAGCCTTGTCTTGGAGACGCTCTCTTCCGTGCTCGCTTTCGAGACTCGCAACAAGACCGCGGATGTCTCTATTGGCTCTTCCGAGGCTGTCCTCGACAGTGGTCTTGGCCACAAATGTTCCGAGGAACTGCCTGCCAAAATCGTACTGGATCAGTGTCTTGCTAATGACCACGTCACCTAGCAAGACCTCATCCTTTTCGATGATAGGAACGCCGCCGCACACTCCAACAAGTAAAGCTAGCTTCAAGCTGCCATAGCTCGATCGAAAACTAGCCGCTGCCGCCGCTGCGCTGTTGTTGCCCATGTTGGGGAGTACCACGAGGACCACATCGAGTTTCCCGATGCGGCCTGTTGTGTAGGTGTTTGTGTCCCCAGGCGCCCGACCGTAGGAGTCGTCATCTTCGTCCCAGAACTCATCGAAGAGTAGCGTAACAGCATCGAACTCTCGGGGCAATGCACAAATTATTGCAACCTTGAAGTCATCGCGACTCTCGGGTCGGGGCAGGCTAGCCATCAATACAGTGTGAAGAGAGGACAAGTGAGAGGTGCGACAGCAAACTGGGGGTGCAGTTGCGGAAGAGAAGAGTGAGATTACGGGGTTTATCAATGCATGTCAGATTTGTTAGGTCTGTTGGCCACCAATTTCCACAGGCTCACGTGAGGAAATGCTGCAGCCGCCTTGATTGAGCAAACACTCTCTAACTACCTATGCTGCGGTTAGTTTGTTCGAAGACATCTGACTCTGATGTTGCATACGGCTTTAGACGAGGTTTGATTCTTTTGTTCTTCTTCCATTTCTATTTTCATCTTCGGGTGCCGATGCAGCTTCATAACCTTTTCTCGCATACCCCTGCCCACAGCCCCATTGAAATGCATCTTCAAACTTGGAATGTCCACGGGTGGTTAACGTTGGCGATGGAATCTGAGATCCCCTGTCCCAAGAGTCTACATTGACACTAACTCGTATGGCCATGCTTGCCATTGCCTAGTGAATTCCTTCCGTCAGGTTTCCCCCAAGAATCTTCCTAGCCATAGCCTCCACCAGCTCACTTTAAATCCATAGCATCCACAGACTTGAGGATCGTAAATGTCCTGTGACTGCAATCCTTATGCACCTGAGAATGGTCATGGGGCGGATCACACTCAGCGATAGTGCCCGATGGATGGTGCTTCAAGCAAGCTGGCAGCACGCCGCCGTGGTTATTCGGAGGGCAGTAATCATTGACCTTCTTCAGGCGGTAGAGTAGTGACTCATGAAGCACGGCATCCTTGGGTATATCGCGCGTCTCGCCCTTGTTGAGAGGGAAGCGCACGTTCTCCCATTGGCCGTCTTCAAGCTCCCACCGCTTGATGAAGGGGAGCCATTCTGTTCAAGCTGCGTTAGCAATATCATCTTCAAGAACTTGAAGAGAACTTACCCATGAGCTTCCACAACAAGACCGTGAAGAATCCCGTTCCGGTGTTGAACGCCAGCGAATCGTGGATAGGAGCCTTCATCGCCTTGTGTTTCTTGTCTGCGTACTTATCCTTGAAGTGCTTCAACTTATCCTCCCGCCATTTGAGCGCAGCTTCAGGGTGCTTCTGGCCCACCTCCTCGACTTCGCCAATCATCCACGCCAGCGCCACGTCACTGAGCTGCAACCTTTCGCACCCGATTGCCTTCCCCTTGGGCGGTTTACGCGTGGAAAAGAAGTTCTTGATCGTCTCCCACCACGTCATCTCAGCCTGGCCGCCTTCGAGCGGGTTCTTGTCCGAAGCAGGCCACCCGCCGCCGACATCGCCGTGGCACCCAGGGAACCACACCTCCAAGATGTCCTCGTGGATCTCCTCGCCCTTCTTCATGTCCTGCGCCATCAGCGCGGCCTTGAACTTGACGCGGCGCTCGTCGACGGCGACCGCGTGGCGGACGTGGTGCGCCGTGCCGACGACGGGCACGGGAATCGGCGCCTTGCGCTCGAGGATGGCGACGGAATTGACGCAGTCCCAGATGCCGAGGAAGTGCACCTTGATGTTGGACTCCTTGCCCTCCTTCTGGTCCGTGTCGCAATGGGAAGAGACCTCCTTGCGGCAGAAGGTGTCTGAGAACGCGGCAATCTCGTCGGCCGCGACTTCAAAGTTGTGGCCGTGGACGGCGGGGTCTTCGCCCTCCTGGTGGTCGTGGGGCTCCACGTCGGGCTCCATGTCGTCCAGGAGAGGCTGCGTCTCGCTGTGGCCGTTGCCGTTGCCGTTGCTGTGACCGTTACCGTTGCCATTACCGTTGGCAGCGGCGAGGGCGGCGGCTTTCTTGGCTGCTTTCTTCTCGGCCTTCTTGGCGGCCTTCTCCCTGTTCTTCTTCTTGGGGTGGGAGGTGATGAAGTCCTCAACCTCGCCGGCGAGGTAGCGCTGGTAGAGGCGATAGGCGAAGGGAACCATTTCCTCGTTGCCCTTGCAGAGGAGGCCGACTGTGCTGATCATACGGGCAAGGAACTTTGCTGTGAAGGCGCCGCGGCTGAAGCCGAACATGTAGATCTTATCACCCTTAATGCATTGAATTAGTAATAGGTAGTATAATATAGTAGAGGAGGAGGGGCCTACGGAGTCGTAGTAACGCATCAGGAACCTGTATCCGGCCATGACATGGGCATCAAAAGTGTTGCCGATGCCTTGGTCAACGGTCTGCGAGATGGAGCTTTGCATCTCACCAAACCAGGTTTTATTCACAGACTTCTCGTTGATATCGTACGTGCCGATGCCGGCTATTGAGTGGCAAGGATTAGCATCCAAGCATCAGTCAAAATGAAGAACGACTCACTCTGGTAGTAATGGTACTGGTCAGGGTCGTTGCGGTCCAGCTTGCTCAAGATCTTGACGACATTGGTGTCGGCATTGGTGCCAGTGAAAGTGTTACCAGTCCCATCAAAGCAGAGAACAAGTTTTCTGGGGGTTCGCTCGCTCCCAGGGTGCTGGCCCTGGGCTGTCGCGCTCCCGTTCGCATGGCCGTTTAGGACGCCGGGCATGATGTCTGATAACACAAGACAGAAATGCTTGTAAATGAAATACTGATGAACCTCTGGTTTGAATGTGCGAAAACTACGAACTGGCTATCTATGGAGGGCTTTGACAACCCATATATCAACAATCTCCATCACAAGCAAGCTTCCCTAGCTAAACAGCTCACCACCAAGACAGCCACTGAATTATCATCATTGCAGGTGGCGGGGATTTCCTGGCTAGTTGCACAACGTTAAGACGGCCGGAGATCATCGAGATCATCAACCATATCCAAACCAAGAGGGAGAGGAACGTACGTCACCTCGTATACACGGCGAACGGCAGCGCGTCGTCCCCCCAACCCCTCATCTCGTGTCTTACACATCAGCTTCACGCAGGGCTTCAGACTCATCTCCCTTTTGGCGTCTAGCATCTGATAACCAATAAGCCACCGGCCAAAAGAAATCTGGCGCATAACCGGTGAATGTTCGTTCGTGGAGGGCATCCGTCGATCGGTCGAACCAGGCAGGGGGCACGGCAGCCCGGCACCCGGGGTGCAACCGCCTGTCTGCCCTCAGATATGTCGTGCTTGTTCAAGACATCCGTACCAGCTACTGGGGCACGTAGCTTTGCCTAGGCTAACCGCGGCCAAGAACGATCCGCGAATGACAGCGGAAGGTTATCGTGTAGTACAATCGCACGGCAGCTGGCATTGACCAGTGCTTGGTCGACCAGTCCACGATAACCCGAGTCACCCGCATGTCGTGTAATCAACTCTGAACACTACGTGATAGGCAGGACGACGCTTTCGACGCTGGTGGATACAAGACTAGAAAGAAAATGTCTGAGACCCAACCTCCGCGCCGAGGTTCCCTCCTGAGGGGGAGGTGGGATATGTGTGAGCTACCAGAAAGCTCGTTACCATATCAGGCCACAAGCTCAACCGTTCTGTTACAACGAGCTGGATACAAAAGCCTTTTCGTCGACTATTTCGTACATGCATGTCTTAGCGTCTCTACTCTTGTAACTCAATCTGGATACATGCTGCAGCCTTCCGCCGATCAGCTGTACACATTGTACGCAGGGCGAGTAACAGCCGCTCAGCGCGGGGAAGATAGCTTCATGTCTCAGACAATTAGAAAGTGTAAGCCGGCCCGCGTTGAGCAAGGAAAACAACGCACATGAAAATGTCTTGGAAGTGTACCGCCATGCAGCATGCCTAGACAGGCGGTCAGCGGCATTTGAGGTCCCCGACGGGGACCCCGCCGCGGCTTCTGCCAATCAGGCAAGCCGTGATGACCATTCTCAGCATGCAAGACATCGTAGCCGCTGTTTCACGACATGGCAGAAAGCTAGCCAGGAAAACCCCTCAATCGTCCAAGACATAGGAGAAAGTTACAGATGCCAGAGCAAAGGTGACGAAAGCTAGCTGTCTAGGGGCACTAATGTAGCTAAGAAAGAGCTGAAAACATCGCGGCCTATCTTGATGATCTTACAATAGTCCCGGAGTAGAGTTGAGAAAGACGTCACCATCTCGACATTGCCAATTGGATGCTGACCACCCTTCGCCACGACGTTAGGCTAGCTTCGGGGGGCCGCTCGTCTTAAAGCATGTCTGAGCCTTAGGGAATCGGAGTGCCTGCAGACGGTGCGGGCCGTTTGGGACGGGAGCCGGTTGCGTGAGGGTGGGAAGACGCAGATCTCATTCTCGACCGTAAACGCACCTCGGTCCAACCTGTGCCTTCTCGGCCGCCTTGGTGCGGCTGAGCCCAATGTCACTCTTCGGCTGGCATCCCTTCCGTTTCCCCCCTCCATTCCGCTCCGTACTCCAACGCCGTACATGCTCCTCCGTCCTGGCAAAATTCCCTTCTGCCTCTTGGCAAGAACTTTGCTGCGTACCCCGCCCCGTCGTGGCTTTCTGCATGTCTCCGGTTGCCGTTGATCGTCACCCGAGGGTGATGGAAGGAGAGCCAGTGAAACTTCCTGCAATGTCTCGGGGACAGCTCTTTCACCGCATTTCGAGCGCGTTTCCGGCCTGAAGCCAGCATTCTCGAGGTTGAGCTGTGTCTCTCTCTGGGCCGCTCATCTCGTGGAACGCGGGCGGTGACGCACCGAAATGGGATTGCGAGCGCGTAGATCCATGTTCGGCGCGGTTGAGCGAGACGCCACCGAAATGCAGACGAGGAGGTGAGGGGGATGATGTTATTGTGTTGCCCCGCCGAGGAGGTCGGGGGAGATGAGGTCGGGTTGAGAATGGGTTTGGTATAAGTGAGGTATGAGGGCGGCGATGGAAAGATGATCCCGGGCCAGATATCTCCTCTCACATCCATTCTAGCCCTGTCTTTTTGCCCGTATACCAAGCACCGGGCAGAATCATGGCGTTCAACACAAAGTTTCAGGCCGGCGAGTCCTACGGGGACGAGCGGAAGGGGTCTAACAACTTCTTCGCTGACCCCAAGAAGGTCGCCGTGGACATCATCAAGGACTTGGGCGGTGCCCACGGCCAGCTCAACCCCTTGGAGGTTGCTGCTCTCATCCAGCAGCTTCTCCAGAAGGGCGAGCCTCTTGACGACAAGAAGGGGTGAGTTTGGAATCAAATCACAGGTGAAAAGAGTTCTAACCACGAGTAGAACCACCGAGGCCTTGATTGGCATCTTGACCTCTCTTCCATCCGGGTCAAATACTAGAGTACAGCTCACCAACAAGCTCATCGACACGCTGTGGGGAAACCTCCAGCATCCTCCACTGAGCTACGTCGGCGGCGATGTCAAGTACGAGGTCGTCAAGACCAAGGAACAGATCGCCAAAGAGCAGGCGGACCTCGCAGCGCAGGGCAAAGCCCCCCAGTCTCCTGAGGAAAGCCACATCACCTTCAAGGCCCCAGACTTCCCCGACATCACCCTGCGCGAGCACCTCCCGACGCCGCCGGACGGCCTGCACAACTACAGAATGCCCGACGGCAGCTACAACAACATCCTCGAGCCCAACCTCGGCGCGGCCGGCACCCCCTACGCCAAGACGGTCAAGACGGAGAAGCGGCTCGCCGGCGTCAAGCCGGACCCGGGCCTGCTCTTCGACCTGCTCATGGCGCGCGACGACAAGAAGTTCACCGAGAACCCCGCGGGCATCTCCTCCATGCTCTTCTACCACGCCTCCATCATCATCCACGACATCTTCCGCACCAACCGCCACGACCTCAACAAGTCCGACACGTCCTCGTACCTCGACCTCGCGCCGCTGTACGGCTCCTCCTTCAAGGACCAGCTCGAGATCCGCACCATGAAGGAGGGCAAGCTCAAGCCCGACACCTTCCACGAGAAGCGCCTGCTCGGCCAGCCCGCCGGCGTCAACGTCATGCTCGTGCTCTACAGCCGCTTTCACAACTACGTCGCCGACATCCTCCTCAAGATCAACGAGAACGGCCGCTTCACGCTCGCCGTCGGCAAGGACGCCGCCCCGGAGGACCAGGCCAAGGCCGTCGCGAAGCAGGACCACGACCTCTTCAACGTCGCACGGCTGATCACCGGCGGGCTGTACATCAACATCTGCCTGCACGACTACCTCCGCGCCATCACCAACACGCACCACTCCAAGAGCGACTGGACGCTCGACCCGCGCGTCGAGATCGGCAAGCAGTTCGACGGCGAGGGCGTGCCGCGCGGCGTCGGCAACCAGGTCAGCGTCGAGTTCAACCTGCTGTACCGCTTCCACTCGTGCATCTCCAAGAAGGACGAGCGCTGGATCGACGGCTTCTTCTCGAAGCTGTTCCCGGACCGCAAGCCTGAGGATTTGCAGAACGTCGGCATGCAGGAGCTCGGCGCCGCGCTGATGAAGTTCGAGATGAGCATCGACAAGGACCCGAGCAAGCGCACGTTCGACGACCTCCAGCGCGGGGAGGACGGGAAGTTCAAGGACGCGGACCTGGTGCGGGTGCTCAAGGAGGCGATGGAGGACCCGGCGGGCACGTTTGGCGCGCGCATGGTGCCGAAGGCGCTCAAGATTGTCGAGATCATGGGCATCAAGCAGGCGCGCGCGTGGCAGGTTGCGTCGCTGAACGAGTTCCGTGACTTCTTCGGCTTGAAGAGGCACGACACGTTCAAGGACATCAACTCGAACGAGGAGATTGCCACTCTGCTCGAGAAGCTGTACACCGATCCCGACATGGTGGAGCTCTACCCCGGTCTGATGATCGAGGACATCAAGCCCGTCCGCAACACCGGCAGCGGCATCTGCCCGACCTACTCCGTGGGCCGCGCCGTGTTGTCAGATGCCGTCACGCTCGTGCGCTCCGACAGGTTCAACACGATCGATTACACCGTCTCCAACCTCACAGCCTGGGGCTACAACGAAGTCCAGCAAGACTACAAGACCCTCGGCGGGTCCATGCTCTACAAGCTGATCCAGCGCGGCCTGCCGGGCTGGTTCCCGTTCAACTCGATCGCCGTCATGCAGCCCATGTACACCAAGAAGGCCAACGAGAGCATCGCGCGCGAGATCGGCACCTTCAACCAGTTCACGCTCGACGACCCCAAGGCCCCGCCCAAGCCCGTCGTCGTCGCCTCGACCGAGGGTATCAAGCGCGTGCTCGGCAGCCCCGACAAGTTCGTCGCGCCGTGGCTCACGCCGCTCAACGCGCTCTACACGGACACCAAGAAGGACATCAGCTGGTTCATGCTCGCGGGCGACGGCAACACGAACAAGCAGGAGAAGGTCAACTTCGTCAACGCGATGAAGAAGGTGCCGAACCTGCACAACGCGGTGCACCAATTCATCGAGCGCGTCGGCCGGCAGCTCATCGAGAAGGAGACGTTCAAGCTCAAGGAGGGACTGTGCCAGATGGACATCATCCGCGACGTGGCGATCCCGCTGAACGCACAGCTGCTGGCGGACCTGTTCTACTTTGACATGCGTCACACGGAGAACCCGGGCGGCACGCTCAGCGCGACGGATCTGTACCGCCACCTGCTGAACATCCGCATCTGGGGCGTGAACAACAACGACCCCGGCCAGGCGTGGAACCGTCGCCGCCGCGCTGCGGAGAGTGTCAAGGTCATTACTGATTCGACGCGCAAGCTGGTTGACGAGGTGTCTAGAGGACGCGGTCTCAACTTGGGCTTCATCTCGGCGATCAACGAGGTCGCCTCCCGCAAGACACACATCAACAAGGACTCCCTGCGATCCTGCGGGTACAAGTTGGTCGAGGAGCTTCTCAACCAGGGCGGTTCTCCTGAAAAGGTTACGGATAACGTCTGGCTGACGGCGTTTGGCGGTATCGGTGTTCCTGTAACCACGGTGAGTGCTTCTAACTCTGCAGATGCAATGAGGTGGCAATGGCTGATCCAGTGCAGTTCTACGAGGTCATGGAGTACTTACTCCGCCCCGAAAACAAGTCCATCTGGGCTGAGGTGCAGGCGCTCGCGCAGAAGAACGACGAGGCAGGTCTCCACGCCTACGTCAACGAGGCGATGCGTCTTACGAGCGGCCAGCGCAACGTGCGAATCGCGACGGTCAAGGACGAGGTGGACGGCCAGAAAGTCGAGCCCGGGAATGCCCTCGTCATGCTCCTTGTAAGTCTCCGTGGCTAACCGCTTGTCAAGTGAAATGATGTTAACAAGCATCTCTCCAGGGTGCCGCGGGACGGAACCCCAAGGAGGTCCCCAACGCGGACAAGTTCGACGCGAAGCGCTCGACGGACCACATCAAGCCCTTCAGCTACGGCCAGCACGAGTGCGTCGGCCAGGACGTCGCGCGCGCATTCGTCACCGGCCTCGTCAAGCTCATGGCGGACCTCAGACAGCTGCGGCCTGCGCCGGGGGAGATGGGCAAGGTCAAGACGATCCAGGTCGGCACGGAGAGGGCGTACCTCAACGACAGCTGGTCGTACCTCGGCTTTGATGCCAGCAGTAAGTGTCGCTTGACATGTTATCCTGATGAATTCGATGCTGACTATACCCAACAGCCTGGAAGGTTCACTTTGACGGCCACGGCCAGGGCACGTATGAGGGCGACCCGGAGCCCAACAAGCCCATCGACATGGGGCGGTACTACTACATCCTGCAGAAGCGCAAGGAGAGCCTGCTCAAGGGGGTTTCTGCCTGAGCTTGGAGATCTTGGTAGTCAACGGAAAAGTAAAAACATTGAGATTGTTGAATCCACTTGGTCTGGTTGTACAAACGTGACGATGCTTGAAGTAGTGCGTGAAATTGGCTGTTGTTTGGTGTTGTGATGAGGGAAAGCGAGAGCGAATGAGAGCTTGGCAGTGGAGTCTTTCCAAGACGAGTCTAGCGTTATCTCGTGCGATTACATAAGGAGACAGCGGGAGAAGAGTGGGTCACGTCCAAATGCAGCGAGCGGGTCCGGACCGAAGCGAAAACCTCAACGACCAATCACCACACTTTGTCTGACGTAAGGTGCCTGGGTGGGTGGGGGCGGCGTCGGCGCCCTCCAGGGCCGACAATGACGTTATTCCCTGCTCACCTCGTTATTTTTGCCAACGAACATCTCCACCAAACAGACAGGCCGTCGGGAACGAAGAAGGGGACGCTGGTGGTCTGGGCCGCATCCATTTCGTCAATCGTTCATCCTCATCGCAACAAGGAACGTCCCTGGGGCTTGCTGTCTCTTGATCGCCCTGCCCTCTTCAATGGTGTGGTGTTACAGCAAACCAGGAATCCGGAGCAGCCGCCGTCGCGTCCCACTTCCAATCGGATTTCTGTTCCTGACGAGCCTCTCGGGCTGTCCGCCGGTGGATGAAAGACCTTAGGCATCTGCACATGCGGCTCGGATACCTGACCAGCGAACAGCACCAGCACCGAAGCTGAGACCACTCGCCTTATTACTGTCGGCGGCATTTTCAGCCTCTAAACCGTTTTCATTGACCGAGGCAGGCAGATTTTTGTCCGCCGGGCACAATGGCCACAGCTCGCACGACTCATACGCGTGGATGACGTTTCCAGCTCAGGCAAATGGCCACACGACAACCTGGATTCGCAGCCATGATTGGTCGTCAAAGAAAGGAAGCTACCCTTTTTTTGCCTTTGACCTTTTGCCTTTGGTCAAATTTTTGGTGGTCGTCACTCATAAAAGGGGGCGAGATGGAGGTGTTCGTGCGGTCTCGCGACATCCCACCCGGAACTCTGTCTGGACTCTGGCCTCTGCTTCTGCTCCTCTAACGCAATTGACAAGGAACTCTTGACTTGGCTCGTTGGAGTTTTTTGAGGCTGCCAGCAGGGAAACCCGCGCCGAGCTAATTACAATCGGGTTTCGAAATCCCATCCGAGCACTGCGATTCTGTCGACTAATTCGCCCTGCTTCCCTTCTGTGGCCTTCTACACGGCCACGTTGTCGCCTCGTTGTCGTTGAGTCTGGATCATTCTTAATTGCATATTGCCTGCGAATAAGTGCCCGTCCAGAGGTCGGATATCGCCGGCCACAGCTTCCATTGCTTGCAGTAGTGTAGCTTCGACACAACACCAACAGCTCAACACCCCTGTCCGTCATCACAGCAGAGTTACCGACATCCTGGCTGGCGGCACGCCATAGCGCACCGGACTGGGCTCCAATTGATTAGATTGGCCTACCGCAGCAAGAAGTCTTTCGGTAGTGGCTCCGCTGACGAGGAGAAACTGTCTTTCCCTTGCTTGCATTCCGCATCTTACCCTGTTGGCGACATTTTCCCTGCTTCCATCCCGTCGCACTGAACCCGCATTGAGCGACAGACCACCCTGGATCGGCGGAAACATTGGTTTAAAACACCATCGCGACACTCGCATATCCGACCGCGAAAAGCTTGTAAAGGGCATAACGCGATCACGTCCTTATGACCACAGCCGATCCGATCCGGTCTCTTCTTTCTTAATTTTCCTCCCATCCTCGGGCTTGCGCTACGATTCTGTCGTCCTCTCAGCACTTTGCGCACCGCAGCATCACATCACCAGACCAAGAAACCCACGACCAATTCTGCCCGTGAACTCGTCAAAACACGCACAATCAGCAGCACGACTGCAGTAGCAGAGCCACATACCACGCAGAGATGTCGCCCGCTGCGCAAGCGACCCCGACGGCCGCCGAGAAGGTCGCCTCCTTCTTCTCCCGCCTGAGCCCCGTGCCGGCCTTCCCCGACTACACCGGCCCGCACAAGGTCGGCACCGTCGACATCGAGGTGCCCGTCTCCGAGCTCGAGTCGCCCAGCCCGACGCCCTACACGGCCACCGAGATACACACCGTCCAGTGCCGCGTCTTCTACCCAGCCGTGCCGGAATCCAACGGCAAGAGGATAAACTGGCTGCCCTCGCCCCAGCGCCAGCATGTCTCGGCGTATACCCAGTTCATTGGTATCCGCCCAATGGTGGCTGACATGATCTCGTACGTCTGAACCTCTGTCCTTCTTCGGGTGACAATCTGAACTGACCATCGGCCCCAATAGCTTCCTCCCGCGGCACCTCCACTACACCACGATCCCCGTCCATAAGAATGCCGAGATCCTCGAACCAGACACTGCGAACCGCCGCTGGCCGACCATGATCTTCTCCCACGGCCTCGGCGGCAACCGCAACACATACTCCCACTTCGCCGGCTCCCTCGCCTCCCACGGCATTGTTGTCATCTGCCCTGAGCACCGCGACGGCAGCGCCGTCGCCTCCTTCGTCCGCATCCCCGGCAAGCAGGACCAGTACTTCCTCCGCAACACCCGCCGGGTCGTCCCCTACGTCCGCCTCGACCACGACGCCCGCCCCGCGATCTACGAGGCCCGCGAGGACCAGCTGCGCATCCGCCCCTGGGAGCTCGGCCTCATCCACGTCGTCGCCCTCAACCTCGACCTCGGCATGGCCATGTCCAACCTCAACAAGTCCACCCCGTCCCTCACCCCCTTCAAGAACAAGCTCCACGTTCACGACCCTGGCTCCATCCTCTTCGGCGGCCACAGCTTCGGCTCCGCCTCCATCGTCCAGTTCCTCAAGACCACCTACTACGCAGAATCCTCCGCCCTCGCCCACGTGCCCAAGGCCCTCTTCACCCCGCGCCGCGACTCCGCCCTCTGCAAGCAGGTCACCGAGAAGAACGTCACCATGCTCCTCGACATGTGGTGCTTCCCCCTCCTCGCCCCCGGCTCCGCCGCCCTCTTCGAGCTGCCCTTACCCGCCTACGCCAACAAGCCCTCCGCGCCCGGTGGCACCGCCATCCTCGCCGTCGAGTCCGACGCCTTCTACAAGTGGACCGACCACCTCCACGTCACCGCGCGCGTCCTCTCCCCGGAGCCGTCCTCCAACGTCCTCACCCCCGCCACCTTCCGCCGCAGCGGCGTGCGCCTCCCCGAGCCCAACTTCTTCTACGTCGAGAACTCGGCGCACCTGTCGCAGTCCGACTTTGGCATCCTCTTCCCCTGGCTGACCAAGAAGATCTTCAACTCGGAGGAGCCCGAACGCGCGCTGCGCCTGAACCTGCGCGCGCAGCTGCAGGTGCTCCGCGCGAACAACGTGCCCGTCGCGCGGACGTGGATCGGCGACCTCGTGGACGGCACGGGGTCCGGCAAGATGGGCATCTCAGGCGACGAGGACGGCGACAACGGCCCGGACGACGGGTTAATGGACGACAAGGCCATCTTCGACAGGAGCGAGGGCAAGGTGCAGTTCTGGAAGTGGATCGACGTCATTGGCATGGGCTCGCCGGAGCAGACGCCCGCGAGCGCAGCGACCACGACCGCGACTTCGACAGCAGCGGCTCCGGGCGGCGGCGAGGGAGTGAACACGCAGGTTGCCGGGGTGGAGCAGACGGACCGGGACATGGAGGAGGAGCTGGAGCCGCTGCAGGCTGTTGCTAGCGCCGCGCAGCACCAGGCGGCTGCGGTGCGGGCGTAATTCACGATGGGATATACATGTGTATAATTCACGGTTTGACGATTACAGGTGGCATTATAGGTTTAAAGACGGAGTTTTTAGGTTGTATCCTTTTTCAGCATTGCGTGCGTCGAGCGCGTGGTAGATACCTCAGTACTGTAGTACATACATAGAACAGAATTCTTTACCGACATTGAGAAGCCGATGAGTACTTATGCAGGTGATGACGATCGGCTGCATGTAGGGCCAAGACTAGAGACGAACGGGTAGATCGATCTCGGGTTTCACATGCGTTTTTGCAATCGAATTGTGCTAATGGATGTTTTAGTTGATGGTTGATGGAATGTGGAAAAGGGCGATGACGGGATCGTCCGGTATTAGTTCCCCCCAGCACGGCCGGCGTCGGTTGTAAGTCATACGGGATCCAAGTCATACACGTCATTGAGATGAAGGCGTCAAAGAACCCTACGAACGCCATTGATTCTGCAACGGCTGCGCTTCGACTAGGCGGGCTACGGAGAATACTCCTTAAATCAGCGTATTCCAGCTCTCCGTCAATCTTCAACGACCTCCATCGATAAGATTAATTCATCCACAAGAGCAAAACCGCGTACACAAGCATCATATACACAATGGCCCCTGTAAGCCCAATCTTCTCCCTCCTCGACCGCTTCGGCGCCAGTCCCAACCCCAGCTCACACGCACTGCAGCAGCAAAAGCAACCCGAGCGCCTCAAGCACGTCGCCGGCGGCAACCCCTCGCAGCCGGGCGACCCCGTCTCGCTCAAGGCGGAGGTGTCGAAGCTGGTGCCCACGGAAGGCGAGCAAGGCGCACAACAGCAAAGCTCGGCGGGAGGAGCATCCGGCAAGAAAGGCGGCGTGCTTGGCGCGAAGAACTCGGACGGCAGCCCGGTGCAGGACAAGGAGAAGAAGCGGCTGAAGCAGATTGCGGAGGAGAACAATGAGGCGGGGAACCCGTCGCAGCTGGGGGATCCGATTAGCTTGAAGGCGGAGACGAGTAGTACGGAGCCTGGGGGTGAGGCGGATGGGCAGCGGAGGGAGAAGCCGAAGCTTTGAGGGGGTGTTGTAATCGTCAGCAATTAGGATCATTAGCCTAATTCATCTTGGTTATCTCGAATCACGAAATTTCATCTGTTGTCGCCCTCAAGATGGGGACTTGATGAAGCTGATTTCATAATACTCCGCGATGCGGCCGGGCCCGGAGCCGGTGCTCCGCCGAACCCACTGTTCGCCGGTCGGCATTCGTAGGTTTTGCCTGTCGTGCCCCGGAAGTTTACGTCGGTCAATTCATCGTAAATACATAAGGCCGGACTGCTCTGCCGACCGCCAAAATGTCGACCTCTTGGCACCTGGGATGTTCCTGTGACCGCAATGCCACAATAGGAAGCTGGTTAAGGTTATTTCCATCTCCATGCCGTCTAAATTGCGCCTTTAAACAATACAAAGCACCATATGCACACTTTTTGATCTGATCATCGTCCACTCCCGCGATACGAGGCGCGTCGACTCGGGAGCCTTTCTCATTCCGGCAGTTCGCTCAACACCCTTGCTTCCGCGGGCATCCAGCGTCACCCCCGCGGTGGAGTATTCTCGCGATTTAAGCAGTCTGCCAAGAGCCCAAGCCCTCGTGTTCACGATGGGGTCCCATGGGTTGTGGTTGACATGTTTATCTTGGCTTTCTGTGCCGTCATTGCTGGGCAGATTGATCCTGTTTAAATAGGCGGTGATGGCGGGTCATGGTGGTGTTGAAGTCTTCCGCTCGCCAGCTTTGCTCAGTCTTTGGTCAAGATGATGTTCCACCGCGCCACCACCGCCCTCCTCACGCTCGGCGCATCGCTGGCGCTGAGGAAACTCCAGTGTGTCAACGACGACACCCTCGCCGCAGCTGAGCTCCCTCAGATCTCGCTGCCGACGTACGTCAAGCGGCAGGATGCGCCTAAGGAGGTTGACGTCTACTTCCACGTTGCCAGCACCGAGGCCAACAAGGACAGAATCAGCGACGCCACCGTCGACGCCCAGGTAATCCATCACCACTCTCTTCTCACTCATGAAACAAATCAACTGACGCACTGCCAGTTCGAAGTCCTGCACTCAACCTACCTCCGCCACGGCTTCTCCCTCACCCTCGTCAACGTCTCCCGCGTCGTCGACGACGTCGCCGGCAAGGGCTTCTACGACGACGAGGGCATCGGCATCCCGGACTACGACGCCTACGTCGCCTGGCGCACCGCCACCCGCCGCGGCGCCTATGACGCGCTCAACGTCTACTTCTTCAGCGACCTGAACGAGGGCATCGGCGGGTACTGCAACCTCGCGGGCGTCGTGCAGGACGGCAGCCAGCAGTTCTATCTGGACGGGTGCTGGGTCAACGGCGACAGCATGCCGGGCATGGTGCCCCGCAGCAGCGGCGCCGGAAATGGTACGGTTACCCCGAACAAGGGACACATTGCGATCCACGAGGTCGGGCACTGGTTCGGGCTGTATCATACCTTCCATGGGCGGTTCTGCGATGGGATCAATGACCAGGTGGCGGATACGCCGGCGCAGGCGGGGGCGAGCTCGGGGTGTCCTGTGGGGAGGGACTCGTGCCCGGATGCGCCTGGGTTGGATCCTATTCATAACTTTATGGATTATTCTGATGACACTTGGTAAGTTTTGATGGCTACGGTTGACAAAAACCTTGGCTGACTAGTGATGTAGCACGACTGAGTTCACCCCGGGACAGGAGGAGAGGATGCACCAGCAGTTTGATGTTTACCGCAGGTGGCAGGGATAAGTCAATAATGGTTGGAAGTGATCTACGCTCTAAGCGGCATAGACTAGAAACCAAAGACATTCTTATCCTCCTCGTAACCCCATTCTGATACCCATTAGTACCACATGACAGTTTGAGAAGCGGCTTCTCACCTTTCAATGCCGGCAACGCAGCTTTTTGAATCATCGCCGGTGGCCCGCACAGGAAGACCGCGCTATCATCCGATGGAGGGAACAAGTTCTCCCGGATAACTTTACTGTCAACATGCCCGCTCAAACCATCCCAGTCACTACTCGGGTGGTGGCTCAGAACATGCGTGACCTTCAGTCTCCCACCGCTCCGCTTCACGAAACCATCAAACTCCTTTCGAAGAAGTATATCATCCTCCGTCTTGTTCGCATCCACAACTCGCACTTCGGTTTCGTCATCACTAGACTCCACGATGCGCGCAACCAGGGAGTACCCAGGCGTGACTCCTGATCCACCTAGCACCACCGACACACGCCGGTACACGCGCTCCTCGCCGTCAATGATGAACCTACCGTTACCCTCATACGTGATCTCGCCAGTCGGCCCGCGAATTTCTACCTCGCCTCCGATGGGCATGCAGTGCAGGATGTTGGACATGGCTCCGCCGGGCTGCTTGTCGATCGGGAAGTACGTCTTGACTACCATTTCAAAGGTGCCGTCGCCGTCTACAGGGCTATGTTTCTTGGTCCCGTTACCATTCTTCTCAGATATCTTGCTGGGTGCGTTTTCCGCAGCTGGTAGAATGGGACGCGTCGGCGTGTAAGACCGCACGAGCATCTTGTCCTTCAGATGGAACCCGATCAAGACGTGCTGGCAGGTTCCCAACCCCAGCACAGCCTGTTGATCTGGTAGTTGAAAGGTATAGGAGAATGTGTCCTTCGAGAGCACTTTGCGGTTGATAAGCTTGGTCGGAATCCATTTGTGCTTCTGCAGCGCTCGTTTATTGTTGCTGGCGTCCTTGGCTTTTTCGGCCGCTGCCTTTTCGGCGTTCTTCTTGATGAAGTTCCTGGTCTTGTCAGTCACAACACCAAGAAGGCATTCTACAAAGATGTTAGCATCTACCCAAGAGTCATTGCAAGGCTCATTGTACCGTTCAGCTTTTCGTAGGCGAACCCATCATGAATGCTCTCAAACTCCTCCGTCGTCTCCTGATGCACCCTCCCAGCATGCGCCATAATCGGCGCCTTGCCACCAGGATGCCACGCCATAACCGACGTCGCATCGTACACCTTCCCGTCCACCACAATCCAGCAGTCATCTTCTTTATCATGCTTCTCAATCTCCTCCCTCGTGAACTGCTTCTGCGGCGTCCCGGCATCACGCTTCGCCGCCTCAACCTGGTTCGCCACACTCGGCTTCATCCACCCTCCCTCCCCCGTCCCAGGCTCAACAGGATGCCGAAACAATACACAAGCAGCACCCTCTTCCGCCTCCGCCTCCACAATCTCCGACTTGACCGTGTACCAGCAGTTATTCATCATCCCCATCAGGTTCCACGCCGGCTTCTCGGGCTGCGTATTCTTAAACACATTGAAACACCGCGCCTTGATCTCCCTCGCCTGGATCAGATGCGCCAGCGGCACATCCACATGCCAATGCAGCCACGTCCAGAACTTCTTCCCATGCCGGATCGGCGCCTCCGGGAACTCGCGAATGCAGTACAGCCACGTCTCCCCGCCGTCCAGCGACACCTCCACCTTCTGCACCTCGTGCCCGCCGCCGTCGTACGCAAACCCCTGGACGCGGTACACCTTACCCCCTTGCGCGTCCGCGAGGCTGATCCTCTCGCCCTGCTCGGGGCGCACGATGACGGAGTTGAGGTTCTGCTCGTTGCACGCGGTGCTCGGGTGCCGGAACATGGTCTCCGCGAAGGCGCTCTCCATGTCGGTGATGAAGGACGGCAGCACGCGGTTGTCCCAGATGTGGTAGTGCGAGGCGTTCTCCGTCTCGCTGATCCAGATTCTCTTGAGCCATTTGACATTGCGCCCGCCGACGTAGCCCGGGATGATCAGCCGGACGGGGTAGCCGTGGTCGGGCGGGAGGGGGACGTCGTTCATCTCGTAGGCGAGGAGGACGTCGTTCATTGGATCCATGGCGTAGTCGAAAGGGATGCTGGTGGCGTACTTCCCTTCGCTCAGCTCGTCTGCGCCGTCGAAGTTGACCCAGTATCGCTTGCTTTCGCTGAGCTCGTCGAGGGTTCCGGCTGCGAGGAGGATGTCTCGCAGGAGGGGGCCCTTCCAGTAGGCGCAGCTACCTCCACCAGCGCCCCAGTTGAAGCCCTTGGACTTGCGGATGAGGTTGAGTTCCTTCCGGCGATTGCCGTCGCAGGCGAGATAGACTGGGATGTTGACCGTGTCGAAGTTGTTCTTGAGCTGGTCCATCGTCAGGACGAGGCTTCCGTTCTCCACGTCGAGGGTGTGGAACTCCCATAGTAGGCGCGGCACGGGACCGTGGTTCCTCACGTAGTGCAACTCGTTCGGAGTTATCAATCCAGCGTCAAATAGCTTTGTGAGCTGGGGCTCGGCGTTCAGGGGATGCTTGCCCGTCAGGCGGATGAGTTCGGGGCTTCGTGGGAGCCAGTTGTCGGGGGTGAACTGATCCGCTTCGTCGATGGCAATGTGCTCTCGATGGGTTTTCTGAGGAGACTCCCGCTTCCCATCATTGATCTTAAGTTTTTTGATGTAGTCGCTCTCGTGTTCCAGTCCCCGGAGAAGCGCAAGCTCGTGATGGGAATACTTGTTCTCTAGCTTTTCCTGGCCTTCCTCGTCCTGGTGCCCGTTCTTCTCCAAAGGAGCCTCATCGTAGCCATTCTGATTCAGGCTGTCCTTGCTTTCTCCATTCTTCTTGTCGGCGTCTTTCTTCGTGGCTTTCTTTTCAGCTTCCAAGTTTGCGGGCCATTTCTGACCATACTTAACCCATTCTTCGGTAACGTTCAGCACGTACCGCCATCCAACCGACCTGTTCTCTGGGTGACGGAGACTCATATTCTCCTTGGGCCTGATGATGTCCTCAAAGTTGACCAGCTCGCCATTGTCAATGCGCGCATGGTAGGCACTCAGCTTTCCCTTCGATTCTTCAATGTAGCCAGGCACACGGTTATCTTTGTTCTTGAAGCCGACACGATGGTTGTGCCCCGAGCCCCAGTTGGGCTCATCATCGATCTCTTGATAGGAAGAACCTGGATGGTCCTGTTTCTGGACGACGAAGTGGCTGGTTGCACCCATGTTCACAATTGAGCAGGGTTCTGAAAAGTGAAGCAATAATATGGCCAAGAAGACAGAGGATCCTCGACAGTTCTGTTAAAGAACCAAACATTCAATGAGAGAGAACGGTTTTATTATGACATAATAATTATTTGGGATGACGTCGATGAATGTGCTATGAGAACCCGGGTGGGCTCGTTTACTTAGGGAACTGTCTCGTCGCTGAAAACCGGCCTAGGTCGGAAACAGAGACGTGCATCGAGATCAACCTTTCCTGTTCCGGTTGCGAATCTCGGGGGAGGGAGGAAAAGAGTCACGGCGCTGTGAAGCTCTAGATCTTCAGGGAATTAGGTTCGCCAGAGTAAAGGCAGTCCAAGAGAAGAAAAATAATGGTACGACCCTAGAAATATCTTTGTGTCAGTTATATTGGATCCTGTTGGTTAAAGAATTGATAGGACGTTTCTACGTCTCGGAAAGCCCGAGGATCCAGCATCCTTAACCCGACGAATCTCGACGGTTTACTACCGAACCAAACGCTCTAAGCTCTTTGGTTTCTTAGGAACGTCTGCCATATTCTGTCGTCTACGTTTGCTTCCGTGCTAGCTTTGAAGCTCTCATCAACTCAGGATCGCGTGTTCGACTGGTCCTGGTTACTATCTCAACCGGGAGTTAGGGCTGCCAGCTCCTGCTGTCGCCAAACCGTCCTTCTTTAGCGATGCTGTCAGACGGAACGTGGACTTCCTACTTTGACTGTAGAACCTTCATGGATGTATGTCGAATGAAAGGCCCACCGTGCTGCTGTCTCATAACTCTGAGAGTCAGGGGCACTATGGCTACATAGCTTCATGCTCTCGCAAACGAATCCAACGTTTCACTCTTCTTTTCGTTAACCGTTGTAAACACCACCCCTTAGGAACTTTCTAGCACTGAACTTCTGATATAGTACTTTAAAGTACGCTATCACTAGCTTCTAATACTGTACTTCCAAATCTTTGCTGTCATGTCCTCTGAACCCGTTGCAAAGTACCCTGCAGCGGGGCTTGCGGCTACGCTCATGACCGGCCTCGTGTGACCCATCAAAGTCAAGACGGTTCTACCAGTATTGCGATCCCAAATCATTACTTTGCGATAATATGAGCAAGATAGAGCCCAATTATCATCTGGAGTAGAAGCCACAGCAAGCACCCTTTCCTGGTTTTGTATCAGCAAATGCGCAAGAGGAAGTCGATGATGCCTGGCAGGCTTACCGAGTGTCCCTCGAGGGTACTTGTACACTGCCAAGTTTTGAGATCAAAAGGCCCCCAGACCTTTACCGTTTCGTCGAGAGAGCAAGAGAAGAGCTCCAACCCATCTGATGAGAAGTTCACACCATAAACAGACTCATTGTGGCCTGCTACATGTACTATCCTGCTTCCCGTGAGAGTATGCCAAATCTGAATTTGGCCGTCTGAGCACCCAGACGCAATCAATCTGGAGCTTTGACTTGTCGCAATATCATTGACGACGGCCCCTGCATTCATTGTCTTAACGGGATCTTTCGTACCAAGCTCCCACACACGAACAGTGTGATCGGCAGATCCAGACGCAAAATTGCCTCCTTTTACGAAAACATCGATGGAAGTAACATTGGCCTTATGTCCCTCAAAGATAGCGACGACCTGCGCGCTTTGGATATCGAAGACCTGTAGAAATCTGTCAGATCTCCACGGAGGGCCGGGTCTGGTCTCATTAATCCGGGGTCAGGTTTACTTACATAAATTAGATAATCCCAGCTACTAACAACAAGTCGCCTGGTGTCGGTTGTGAAGCATATATCTTCAGCACCTAAATCTTCAAGCTCGTTCGGATGAACCAAGACGGTAACGAGCTCCCCACTAGCTACCTCGTATACCTCGACCTTTTTGTAACACCCCACGGCAAGATAAAAGCCATCGGAGCTGAAGCGAACGCAGGACACTTCACTGTCAGACGACAATGTGTGGACAAGGTTGATGTCCAGTTTGGTATCAACGACTGGGTTGGATGCTGCGTAACAGCCATCTCCCACGTGCGTATACCCCGATAACGCAGTTTCCGTGCTCATCATCGTTGGGTCATCGCTTCCAGACCCATCAGAAACACTCTGTTCAGGGCCCAGAACTTTCTCGCAAGTTGGATTTTGAAATCGGCGTGCTTCTTGTTTTGAACCAGATAATTTATTCGAGCGTTCTGTTTCCTTCCGTGCTCCGATCTGGTACTTGGGAACACCTTTCGCGTGTTCTTTGGCTCGGTGTCTCTTCAGAGCCGAGATCGAAGGGAAGGCAGGGTATTGGCAGCCTGGTACCTCGCAAGGAACTCGCGGTATGTGCGTCTTCTCGTGCTCATTCCGGAGATCTTCGTTGTCAAACCCTGTGCTAGCCAGTGGGCAAGATGAAAAGCTGCAAGTGAATGCCGAGCGACGAAAGTCATGCTTGAACCTTTCGAGCTCCTGCACAGTGACTCCGGGATGACTCCATAGCTCCAACAACTCTTTGACTGTATGCTGATAGTTACTCAACAGCGTGGAGAGGCTCGTAATGATCACAAGGCCATCTGAGGCTTCATTGCCAAAGATAGGCTCCCTTGCCCGCTCCAACTCGATGGTCCTCATTGCAGCAAGAATTTCGGGATGGTTATCGAGACCCCGAATTTGGCTTTTAGGAAGTTGAGTTGACAGCTCTTGGTCCTCGTCTTGTCGTAAAGAATTAAGAGCCACTGAAAGCTCATGTGATGTGATCGACGGAAGAAAAGCGAGTTTGTGTCAAGACCGGTTCTTGAAGCAGCAATGCTGAGTAGATACTCCGCCCAGTACTCCGAGGCATAGACGTGAAGACCATGGAAGCCACGAAGTACTCGCAGTCGCCGTTCTAGACTTTGGGTCGTCGGTTGGAAAACTTCTAGTCCTGACAACAGACAAGCTGTGATGGAAAGACCCTGGTCTTGTACTTGATCGAACTCATTTAGACACACTGTGCTTTTTGAACTCATGAGGAAACTATTGCTAAACATTAATCACTTCGGTACATGTACGTGTGTGGCATCAGCTGATGAAATCCACTTACTCTTTTACAGAAATATGGATGAAAGCAAATGCCGTGTCGCTTCGCTCTTCAATTAGCGGCATACACATGTCGAAGAGGTAAGTCGGGGCAAGCTCCTGAATGTTGACGCCGTCAGATTCTGTAGAGAAGGATAAAGCAGATCTTAATTCCGCCTTGCGGAGAGGCCTTTTGGCAAAGGCAATCCAGCCCATGATTGATTGCAGACGAAATACGGAGCGTTGGTCGAAATGTGAAATGATCTTAGCGAGAATTTGTGCGTAGCTGCTCCAGTTAGATTCACTAATCTCTGAAACAAGTTCAAACTTGACAAACAAATCGCTTAGCTCATGGGGGAGAGCATCAACTGCTTCCATCACTTCCCGTTTTCTTACAAACATGTTGTTTGTTAGGAAGTTCAACACAAGTCTAGCCCAAAGAAACATGCCTAAAGCTAAGTTAGTGGATAGGTGTTGATATGACCTTCCAGCTTAAACTTACCGTCAGCCTTTGTTGCCACCTGAAACTCTAGAAATTTGAGTTCGTCCTCCTTGAAGTCCATTCTCTGCTTGAGCTCGCCAAGTCTCTGGGCAGCGTAAGATGCTATGGCTTTCATTATGGCCTCCTTCTCCTTTTCCCCTGAGAGTGAGATTGAATGCTTCTGCTTCAGCTTTCTGGAAATTGCTGGCGGCATGGTACTCGTCACTAGAACCTTACAGACCGCCGATGTGACGGCAAAGGCCTTGGATACCATTCGCTCCAGTATGCTGATAACCTTAGGCTGATTCTCCTTGTCGCATTCGTCTAGCCCGTCCACTATCACGTGTACGTATGTCGTTTGCGATGGATTGTCGGAGACGGCCCCGATCACCTCTAGGATCAAACTCTCAATCACTTGCGCCTTTACACCCCTCTGATTGAGAATGAATTCTTTGTAGATGTAGGCAATCAAGTCGCTGTTATGCTGAATGAGCTGCAGCAAAATTGACCGGATGACTTGGTCGTAGTCCGTGGATGTTCCTTGGGAATATGTGCATATGTAAGAAACGACCATGGAACGACCCGACGACCTAAGAAATGTTGCTATTCGGGTTGCTAGAGCGCTTTTGCCTGTTCCTGGGCGACCTTGTAGTACTAGAAATGTTGATTCCATACTACATTTCATCCACGTCGAAATTCTTTTCTGGTCTAAAATCCAGTCACGTGTTTGGGGATACTTCTGAAGCTCGGCCGTTACCATGTCGGAAATCCTGGCCTGTTGATTGTCGTCAATCTTGAGCCAGCCGACGATGTCGAGTAAGTGTTTCGCGGTGCGTTCCCTTTCTTGTCTGTCGACCTGTTCTGCCGCCTCGCGACGCAAGGCCTCCACATTCTCTCTCATCTGTTTAATCTGTGAAAGACCTACTACATTGGCGGTGTTGTCAACAAGCTTCTCATGAGCTTTGAGGTCGTCGATAATGCCGTCAAAACGGCGCTCAAAGTGACCCCAGGATGTCATGAAAAAAACCTTCCAGCCTATGCATTCGTTTAGAAGTGAGCTTCTCGTGTGTGGGAAGTGTCTCTTACCGGCTCTACGAACGAATTTGTAGGCTTCTTTATGAAATTTAAGAATGTCAGAGTAGAATAAAGCGAACGTCTGTTGGAGCTCGACATTTGTGTCGAATTCCTGATGCAGAATCTTGAATCGAGCCAAAGGCTCTGCAATGCGACTATACGCTCCAATGATTCTATCAAAAGCATCGACGTAATCGGACGAGATCTTGCCGCCATCCAGTCAGCCTTGGATTTGACAGCGGTCTAATCACCTTCTGGCCAATCCATTGTATTCCATACCTTCAGAATAATTTTGATCGGAGCCCATATCCAAGCCATGTATGGAGTTCCCTCGCAGGCAGCCTCAATAGACTTTGAGTAGTGTTGCAGGCCATCGAACAGCGGAGTAAGACGTCGCATGTTCCGCAGCAATTGACGAGACGCGAGTTGGTTTTCGACTTTATGAGCAGCTTGAATGACCTTATCGAGTGTGGTGGTCGCAAAGTCAGCACTATCGTCGTTTGAAATCGTTCGTTCGAGGTCCTTGAAGGCATCGCGGATGATACGCTGGGCAGCGGGTGAGACCCGCGGTGCCAATGGCATCTTGACAGCACCGCTGCGTACCAGATAGAGCTGGATCCAAGATCAAAACGAAGAATAATCAAGAAAATTGGGACCAGGCAGTTGGAATTAGAAGAAAGGGTGAAAAGAAAACAGGACCCCTGCCGTCAGCTTGTACCCAGGGCTGACCGCTGCAGCCTCCAGCACAGCCTTCAATAAAACAGCTGTCGGGCAAAAATGGCCTGATGATGCAACTCACTGCATGTGGAAGAACGGACTAGGCATCTGATTTGAAGAATCTTAACGAATAGGATGCTGACATGTCGCATCCGTGGGGGAGGGGGAGAGGTGGGTGCACGGGATGATGGCAATATGAATATGACGCCTACATACATGCCAGTGTCCTGTTGGTGATTAATCGATACTATTTGTTGATTTTTATGGCATTAAAATTTGTCTCGGTACCTGCGGCTTTCTTTGAATAAAGATGATAAGTTCGCGTGGCAGCTATCGCTTCCTCGCTGCATTGGACGATGCTTCAATGTCTACCGGGGAAATCGCTTTATCAGAACTTGTCATGTCGAGCCCCATCGCAGCCTGCTTCGACACACCCGCGTTTTGGGTGCATAAGCTGCACAGCCCCAGCCTGATTGACCTCCTTGACAATTGTCATCTTAAACCATCGTTCAAATGCTACCAATTTCAACCATCATCTTACTACAAAGATGGTAGCTTGAGGTTCAGTTCTCACCCCAGCCATGTCCTCTAACCACTTGAATTTGAACAAGCGGCAGAGGCTTCTAGAGCCATCCGGCTACAACAACATCTCGGCAGGAAGTTTGTGGGGCTCCGCCGATCAGCATAGCACACCTCCTAGCCATAACCGGGACACCATAACGCCAAACTTACCTGCGTTCCGAGGACCCTCAGAAGCTGCTACTAGTGGCCGTTACGGGGGCTCCGATCAGATTCAAGAGCCGGGTAATGACTGGAGAGACTCTGGCCATGCCAGCTTCAACTCGGGCTCTCAGCACAGCTTCTGGCAGGATGCTAATGCCTGCATTTCATCGCTGCCAGACTCAGGATGGGGAGCGAGGCCCCCAAACGCTCAGTTCACACACTATGGAGAACCAACCACGACGAGTTTCCTTGGAAGCATGGCGCTGAACATCAACGTGCCGCATGAAAGCTTTCCTGGCCCAATGCAGTTGTCACAAACACTTAGTTAGGGGGATACAGGAGTCTCACATACCCAAGTCTCGCCCTCATTCAACCAAATCCCCCACCATGATAACTATAACTTCTCATAGCTAAACTATCGACTCCAAGCGACATATGTTTTGCCATGTTATGAATCCCAACCGCCAATTTTCCCAACGTCACTTGGATTGACGTATCCATCTCTTGATTCTTCAGGCCACAACTCCCAGACCCTTTCCGCTACATTTCCCGGACATCCGACATTCCAACCCCCTTTATCGCAAGGAAATTTGACCGAGTCTGGTCTACTATCGGGCGACGCGAGCGATATTGAAGTGGAGGAAGAAATAGAGGAAACCGTGGCCTGTAACGTTGTCGAAGAGCCATGCGATCTGGAATCAGAACCAATATGCTTTGGCATGGTGAGTCGTCAAGTTGACTTATTTGCAGAGAAAGTACATTACTGAACAATTTATTATAGTTCGTGGGCATTGCGGCTACGTGTCGACCGCATTCTGTGGGAAATGCGGCGACTTACGCAGTTGAACTTGAGAGTCCATCATCCTTCAGTGGAAAAGATAATTCCGAAATCATGGGAACCGTTGGCTCAGAGGTCACTTATCTCACGGCTGCTCTTTTGGCAGATGTAGACACTGAGCTCCAGGTCATCTGTTCCATAACTGACGATGCGCTCAAATTTGCAAACAGTGGTTAGCGTTTCCGTGGGTCAAACATTACGACAAAGTGTTCGTTGAACATTATTCTTTACGGGCAAAGTAACCACGCAGAAGACATTTTGCTGTTCATCGATCAATGCAATGGAGAGCTCGACTATGACCAAAGGTTGTATCTCCAGGATCCTGTGGGTTGCGACCGAAATGTGCGATACTGCAACCCTCAACGACTGCCTCCATTGGACCCCAATGACTATCAGTGTACACTAGATATAGGAGAGAAGCGTCAGGGCCTCGTTGGGATGGAAGACCTCGAACCACTGCCCGAACTTCTGGAACTTTTGGACTCCCAAGAGGACTTACCTGAGGCTTCGCAACCTCCGGCAATAGTAACAAAGCTTAAAAGGTGTTTCCAAAGCATCCGCTCGTTTTCATTCAGATAAGTCACCATGGCTGACTTCAAAGTACATCAGGCATCAGAAGCAAGCTTCGACGTTCATGTTACGACGAGAGCAAGGATGGGTATTTGATGGGACGAGACCTGACATCTGGGAAGGAGAAGAAACTGAACGTGGAATACGGTATTTGTCTTCATCTCATTGCACTAATGTACGTGTTTTTGCTGATGGTCTCGAGGTTTATTAACCGAGTTTCTGGTGCTCGTCATGATCACGAACCTCCAAGCTTTTACGGCGGCATTATTGCGGATCCGATGGGCCTCGGAAAAACGCTCGCAATGATCACTCTTGTTGCCTCGGATTCTTACTTTATGGTACAGAGTGAAGATTCTAGCTTCTCTGGCGTTCTAGGCGAGGAATCATGTGGCTTGACGTTGATTGTCGTCCCACCGGCGCGTATGTCACTGATGAATTTTGTCGTGCTAATATGGCATGAACGGTCGACAGTAACACTGACTTGGATTTAGTTCTTGGAATGTGGGATGAAGAGCTTATGAGGTACGAATGCTTTCAGGAAAACGCAAAAGAGGACTTATTGCTATTTCCATTGTCTTGGTTAATGAATGGGAGCTGATCTAGCTCCATCTACAGACACACCGAGCCTCGAAGATTGCCATGGCGTCTGCACCATGGAAAGAATCGCCTGAGGCATATCTCAGAACTAGCAAACACTACTATAGTGCTAACGACCTACCACACGGTATCCACAGAGTGGCGTACTGAGGCTGCTCGCAAGTCGTCAATGCTGTTCGCAACCCGCTGGAGGCGAGTGATACTGGATGAAGGTACAAAATGGTCAATGTTCATCGAAAACGTGATATTTACTAACAAACTTAGCACATTTTATCCGCAACAGGGACTCAAAAATGGCGAAAGCTGTCTGCGCTCTTGATTCCGTCTCACGTTGGGCTGTGACTGGTACACCCATTCAGAACCACCTGAACGATCTCGCCACTCTCCTCAAGTTCCTTAATGCCCACCCCTACAACGAGAAACGGGTCTTTGACGCGGACATATCGCATATGTGGAAGGCAGGTAACGCTGAAGAGGCAGTCAAAAGACTTAAACGTCTAGCCGGCTGCCTGTTGCTCCGTCGGCCCAGAAAAACGGTTGAGTTGCCACCGAGACGCGACCTCGCGTGCCACATTGAGTTGCAGCCTGATGAGAGAGAGCTATGTAACCAGATCCGGGCCCAAACCATCAGTCAAATCGACCAAGTCCTTCTCCAAGGCAGCCAAAAGCAAGGAGCGACGTCATCTTTCAGCGTGCTGCAGCAGATTGTCGGAATGAGGTTGGTATGTAACCTTGGGTTATTCTACCCTAGTAGACATGACCACTTGGCGATGACTGCAAAGAAGTCAGCGGCAGAGGACTTGAATTAAGCGGCCCAAGGTCGATTCAATCTTCTAATGAATGAGGTGGGCAGCATAACATGCCAGCGCTGCGCTTTAACGATGGACATCAACTACAATCCCCAAGAGAACTCTGGACGTACAGATGCCCTCTTCTCCAGTTGCGCCCAATTCTTCTGTCCAAACTGTGTGCAAGCAGCCGCTCGAGATAAAACAAAAATTGGGTGTGCACACGACTCATCTTGTGTAATGGCTTCCGTGTCGACTAGCCCTGCAAGCCTGGAGGCCATGCCCATCTCAGTGCCGATTGAACAGATCGCAGGGTCAGGGTATATCCCTACAAAGGTGACGGCTCTCATAGAGGATATGAAAGAAACATCAAACGACGTGAAATGGCAAGTAACAGCAATTAACAGAATTCATATGCTGACGGGTCGTTAGTGTTGTGTTCTCAACCTGGACAATGACGCTCGATATTATTGAGGTTGGGCTGAAGCAAGCTGGTATATCAGTCCTTCGCTATGATGGAAAGGTTCCACAGAGGGAAAGGCAGAATGTCATTGACAGATTCCGTGATGACTCGTCACTCCGCGTGCTATTACTAACATTGTCGTGTGGTGCTGTTGGGTACAGTCAAACTACCAATCACGTATCATGCGGGCTCATTAAGCTGATTTCGACTCTCATTCACAGTTTGACTCTCACTGTCGCTTCGCGGGCATACCTGATGGAACCCAGTTGGTACGTAGTTGAATGGAAATCCTGGGTAGCTAAAGCTGACGCATGGGTATACAGGAATCCAACTATTGAAGACCAGGCCCTGGCCAGAATCCATAGGATGGGCCAAGAAAAGGAAGTCACGACGGTACGGTTCTACGTGAAAGATTCGTTTGAGGAGGTAAGTCGTCACCATCCGTTGTAGTCAACTATCACATGGCTTAATTCAGTACGTTGAGCAGGCCGTTGTCACAAATCAAAAACTCAAGAGGGAGCTCGCTGGCATTTTGCTTGCACCGGGCAGAACAGAAAGCAGGGAATTGGGTCATTTAGAGGTAAAGGCTAATCAAAACCCTGGTCTTTGAAGCTCTCTAACGCGCTCTATCTAGCGTATTCGTAGGCTAATCTAGCCATTTGATATTTATTGGGCGAATTCATGTGCGTGGCTTGTCTTTAGGTTAGACCGAGAGTTTGGAACAATTCAATTGTGAGGGTAAAAAGCCTTCAACCGAAGGTTATCTCTCTATTCTTAGTTGCGTTTATTTACGTATTACCTGGGATAACGTCAACGAATCTTTGCCATAAAAACCCGGGTATCTCACTTACTTAGCAATTGTTTCTTCGATAATCACTTATCACGTAGCTAAAACCTAGACTAGTAGGTATTTTGGCTAGCCTTGCCTGCTCCGCCATAATCAGTGAGGAACAAGAGAAAAGCACGTCCTCTGAGATTTGAATTTTTCGAGAGATCATAACTCAGTATTCGGATTTACATGTGAGTGACACACATACGTAAAGGACTGGAATTGATACTGAAGAGAGCTGCGTGAAATAAATCAGTGCCAGAGCCATTTGTGCTTCGCAGTTCAGCACAAAGCAAATTCCTGTAAGTCATCTTCGACGGCATCTCCCCATCCTTGCCCCCACATCAGGGCATCAACGAGAGCGAAGCCGATAAGCTGGTAATCGTCGCTTTCAGGAACTTCGCGCAACACAAGGGGCATTGAAACCCCCGTAACGAGGAAGATCAAATCTCCAACCTTTGTGTTGGCGGGGCAGGTCTCAGTCGCTAATAGGTGAGGAGCCGTAACAAACACGGACCTACCTTTTTGTTGATTATAAGTAGCCATTTCGCCGAGGTCTGCAGAAACTCCAACATACAGCGGACCTCTTTCTGGCGACGTAGCTTGCAGGCTCCGCGACGGCGAGTAATTTTTGGCCGGTCCAACGATCGAGGCTCTTGATTCATTTTGGTGCGTGGCTCATATGAAACGGGCCAAACAGTCATCGGTCTGTTTGGCGTTGGGATGATCGCGTGACTTTTGTATGTACCGGGGGTTCCCTACCTCAATCTTCGTGTGGGGGTCTGACACTATGTAATCACGAGAGCACTTGGTATATAACACACGCTGTCGCGAACATTCAGCATCGATAACGCCATATTGTGCCGCGTGGTTACATATTCTACCTTCCATCCTGGGAAAATGGATGCAGACTCACTGCAAGTGGTCTTGGGCATAGGGTTGGTTCAAACGCAACGATCCTTCAGGGCCACAAATGAACTCTGCGTTAAATGAAGCTGGAGCAAGGTTGGTTGCTAGATAAGCCAATTTCCATGTTAGCCGCAATTCGGGCCGGCGGACGGTCCCGCAGGAGTGTTGCAGAATACATCACACTCTTGCCTCAATTAGCCCTTCGCGTCCTGTATATTTCTTCAGCAATGATGACTGAACATTTTGACAAGTCTACACAAGCTGAATGGAAGCAATAGCCTTTTTCTAACAACTTCCATATCGGTAGAAAGCATTAGGACAACGTGCTATGCCGTTATGACTGCAAGCGAAGGGAGTTGTGTGGGACCTTTGCTACCGAAGTTGCCGCGGTATTTATATTATCCATGTGCAACTGTGTCAGCAACTTCAAGTTGGAAGGTTAGCAGTGATGGGCATGCGGGTGAACGGCACTTGTTCCACTATTTACGGTCTGCGCCGCAAAGATAAAGTCCCTTGCGTGATGGGTAGATGGCACTGTTGGGCCTGTTGACCCTGAAGAGGAAGGTCGCTACGCTGAAGCGGAGTTTTCTGTTCAGCTCCGTATTTCGGATTTCGGATCTCTCCTGTGCAAGTACGTGACGCAAAGTTGCCTTGTCGTAGACCAATTAAAATGATGACGGCGGGACAGCATCCTTGCGAAGAACCAACAACAATCATTCACTAGGCATGATGAAGCCCTGGCTACCCGGACCAGATCATCCCGAGCATTTCCTTCCATTCGAATTTTCTCTTGCTTGATCCCAGCCATCCTCCTCGGTCCCCAAAGCCTGTTCGCCCAGATCTGCACCGACTACATGCGCCTAGCAAGACGACAAATTAACACAACATTCAATGGCGTTCACGATTGTTCAAAACTTTCCTGTCGAGATTCGCTTGCTGATATGGGAGCGAGTGCCACAGCCGAAGAGGCTTGTGGGACAGGTGCCCTGCTCTACTTGCTCTGCGACCTTTAGGAGCACCGAAGATCGCAACGCGAAAAGAGAACATTGCATCAGAGCGACGCATCCGGACTGGAGGCTCCGATTCATCTCACAGCCGGTGGGCCATTCTGTTTTCCCGCCATTACATGCTTGCCGGGAATCACGTAGAGTGTGGCTCCCACAATACTGTCGCCTGCCTCGATATGTCAACCTGAGCAATGGGGACGAGTCCCACAGTCGAGCCGAGAACGGTGACCGGACGCAGCCATCTAACCACCTGCGATTCGATATCCCCTTTATCAGTTACGAGGCGGACATCTTTACCATCTTCGACGTATGGACAAGAGATCAAGTGGATATCGCTCCCAACGAGCCGCTGAATCCAGATCCTCTCGAGCACATCGCATTCGACCCTTTTATTGGTCTCGATCGGAAACGCATCCAGCACGTCGCCCTTGGTGAGAGCGCCGAGTATCTCGCTAGGACCATCGTCAGCCTTGACTTCCATTCTCTGCCTCTGCTGCGAGGTATTTCAGTATTATCATACGGACCCGCCCCGCAACTGTCTCTTGCCCATCCTAACGTAGAGATGCGGCCTTCGGACGTTCACAACCACAGCTGCAAGATCATCGATGTGCCCCAAGAACTGGTTCAATCTCACCAAATGTTTCGAGAGGACCGGCTCAGACACCCTCAGTTTGAGCCAAGGCCTCACATGAGGCACCTTAGCAATCACGTCGCCGTTCTCAAAGCGCTGATGTGGCACGCAGCACATACCGAAATCATTGGCTTGCGTCAAGAATCTTTTAGTACCATCATTGCCTTTGAAGATTTCGTGCTTGGCGCCCTGGGGCAGACTAACCTTGACCAAACCCGTTGCCCTCTTGGGCATGTTCCGGGCTGTGGGCCCCTAGGACACGAGCGTCAGGAGATGGTGTTGTGGACAATGTCGTTCGAGATTGATTTTTTAATGATGTGCGAAGAGTCGCTGGCGGACGGTTTCACACAGAGCTTGACAAGCTCACCTCAGAAGGAGTAGGAGGGGACAGACTGTGGTCCAAATATAGAATTAGCTGGGCAGAACAAACTTCAATTGCGCTCAGCAATGGGCTGTAGATGGAGATTATGATATGGAGAATCCTAGCACCTCATTCTTAGACCTACCTTACTAGTCTAAAATAATCACAGAGTCTGTTTCAAAGCAACATTAGAAGCAAGAACAAGCGGATAAGTAGTTAAGTCAAGAGTTTCACCCAACTAACACAGCGGCGCTACCAGTCTCGTTGTTTACCTAGGTAGGCCAAGGGCTTTACATCACCCCATTTTTGTTTTGGAGATCTGCTGCAACCGAGACATCACCTAGCTGTGTCCAGCGATTGAACAGCACTATGTCTGGAACTAAGAGACTGAAGCATAGCGTTAATACACAGGACGATCATCTAATCTCCCTAACTAGTGATGAGAGCACTTATTCTTGCGCCTAATATTACATATAGCATCAGAAGAAAGTAAATCTGTATCCTAGATCTCTCATAGGGGACTTCAAGATCATGCCAGATCGTAAGGATAATTCTGTCAAGGGCCTCAGGGCTGAGGTTATACTTCAGCCTTTTTAAATCCTCGAGAACACCATCCGCTGTGAGATCATATTTCATGCACTATCAAAAGATAAAAGATTAGGAAAATAACGCTATGAATTAGCGACTCCAAACTTGCGCGATAAATCTCACTGTGGTATGCCTTATCAGTCTCCATACCTGTGGCGTAGGTGAAAGCACGAAAGAAAGCCTCGCCTCTTGCCAGCATTGATTCCGATGACGCATTTCCATTCTTGGTGATGATACCCTTACACTTGTGCTGATGTAAGAAACCTTCGAAGGAAAAAGTACTTGAGTTCGGTCAGAGCCGGAGCAGGAATCTCTTTTCCTACAACGAAATCCCGAGTGGTGTTGAAGTCAGATGTTTCTGAGTTATGTATGTCAATTATATATGTTCAGGGATCGTTGTGCCTCCCAGATCAACGTTTGCATGACGACATCTCATCGCCCAGACTTTGGGCGGAGGATGGCTCCGCTGGTTGCACGTCGGAGAAAATCGGCGACAGTGGAAAATAGAAAGAAACTCACGTCACATTTCAATTCAATCAGCGCTGCCGCAAGTGCAAGTCACTTGGCAAGTAATGCAAGCCAATCGGCCAAGTTGACGCCATCGCCACCACCCAAGTAAGCAATTTATCACCCCTCGATTGAATTATTAGACTTGATGTCTTATTTATAAATAGATCTAACCAATAGGAGGCTGTAGATCGGTCGATGCCCCATTTTTTCTGGTATATACAGTCACTGAAACATAATACTATTGCTAATATCATGATGTCTCTATATCTAATTAATACTCTACGAACTGCCCTTAAAATACTAGACTTTAAGCAATCCCTTTAAAACTTTCTGAGGGGATAGAAGTTATTACGGCGGTTCGAATGGTATAAAGAGCATTGCGATCGGCCTTCTTTTGCGAAAGATATTCATTATCCCACATCTTCCTCATCATTTGCACCTATACACTTATACTTCTCATAATGTCGACTACTGCTACTGCCTCCTCGTCTGCCGCCAACGCGTATGCAGTTTTAGGCGCCCCTTGCGCCTGAATCTCGACCTAAGTTGCGGCTGCCCTCACTGCCGGCGTTCCTCTGAATCCTATGATTGACGACCTACCTCGTATCGTAGTGGGTAACTGGAGGTATGTGGTTGAAGAGCAGTTATCGCGGAGGCGAGGCAGGGGTCGATCGAGCTGGATTTGGCACCATGGCCACTTCCTCGTTGAGGTTATACAGGGCTGGGCTGGCGCCTCCTTCTGGAGTTGCCAGCGATGCGATGCAAAAGGAGCCCCACGGCTGTTCGGCGCTCTTGCCACTACTGCTGGGCAAAAGCACTTACTTTAGTATATTACTTCAAGCTTTTGGACCATATAAATCATACTCTAATAAGGCTGAAGTAGCTATAATATCTATAGGATCTCTCCTCTGTTAGATAAGGACTCTGATAGCGCTACTCTTGCCCCCTCGCCTCTAGCATCAACGCCATCTCCGTATAAGAGACTTCGCCTTACTAACACTAACGTCCCGAAGGCCAAGATCACAACCCTTAAAGATCTCTGCGTTGCCTCCGTTGTCTCTGCTGATCTGCTGTTTACCTACTTTGAGAATATCTTCCTCCAGCAGATCTTTCAGTACCACAGTATGGAGGTCGCCGGCGAGGTCCTGTGGGGCTAGAGCTCTATCTAGGACTAGCTCTAAGACTTCTTCTAACGTAGCAAGGCTCTTATAACGGCCGAACTCCACTTAGCAACGTTAAAGATATATCTATCATTCGATCTATGGTCCTTACCTAATATTTACGCCTTTATAGCAGTTACTGGTCACTTTGTTGATGATAAGGGTACCCTACAGTCATATCTTCTAGCCTTCCCTCAGTATCATGGAAACCACAGCGGTAAAAGCCTTGCGGAGACCCTCATTGGCGTTATCGACTAGTACCAGATTTAGGACTGCATTAGAGTGATGGTTGCTGATAATGCTACGAATAACGACACTTACCTCCAGACTTTCTACTAGTAGATCGACCTAGAGATAATAGAGATGGACGTCTAGGCCTAGCGTATGTAGTGCTATAGCTATATCCTCAATCTTGCGGCCTGGGCCTTCTTATTTGGCGAGGACTGGGGGACTCTTGAGGCTGAATTGGATTACTACTAGCTTATGGAGCAGTATGATAAGGATCTGAAGGCGTGGCGGCGTCTTAGGCCTATTAGCTGGCTCTGGAATATTGTTAAGTTTGTATGGGCTTCTCCGTAACAGATGGAATAGTACTAGAAGGCGGCGGCGGAGATTAACGACAGCTCTAACTTCTGGATCTTCTTGGAGTTGCGCTGAGAGGCCCAGCTTATACTAAATAATAACACCTGCTGGAATAGCATATATCTGATGATTGAGAGGGCTGTGAAGAAGAAGGCAGAGATTCACGCCTTCCTATTGGTTAATAACGACGACGATGACGTTAAGCAGCATATACCAGAGTCAGACCTACTCTCTGCTAATGATTAGAAGGTCCTTGCTGAGATCTTGATGATCCTTGAGCCCTTCTATCGCTAGACGAAGCGGTGTGAGGGCTGGGGTGTTGATGACGGGCACAGCTAACTCTAGGAGGTCACGATGGGTATTAAATGCCTTCTCTCGCATCTTGTCGACTGGAAGATGTACTATAACGCTAGTATTAACCCCAGGGTTGATAATGATAACGAGGGTGCCTCCTAGCCGTCGCAGCCATCTCAAAAGCGTGCTAGCTGGGCCTAACGCCGTCAGCATAACATCTAAGCCCTACCCACCTACATATAGAAGGACTGGGCATCGCCATCCTTGCGATCAGCCTCATAATTTGAGACTCTTAACGAGGAGTGGCAGACCTTCCTCTGCAGCAGCGTTAAGCAGGCGTAGCAGAAGCTCTTTGACTACTATGAGCTTCTTGGAGAGTTGCTACTGTTCTCTAGTGTAATCATTCTGCACCTATTATATAGTATCTTATACCTAAGAGATGTATGGAGTGAGGATCACCAGAAGGGATGGATTGAGAAAGCTCTGAGTACCCTCACAGAGTACTTTAACTGGTGGTATCGTCAGCCTGGTGAGATCTTGCCGCCAAGCTGGCAGGCTGGCATGCTTCCTGTTGATCCTGGCGCTGGAGACGTGGAGGACGTTTACTACTAGTAATAGGTTAACAGCTACTGCTGTTAGACGCTGCCCTGGACAGATGAGCTCGATCTCTACCTCCGTTAGCCTCTAGAGACCACTTCCGACCTGGTGTGGTGGTGGATGGACCACGCGGAGACCTTCCTAGAGCTCTCCCGGCTTGCTATTGATGTCTTCGCAGTGCTAGCGATAGCGGCTGACTACGAGAAGGCTTTTAGTACTGCTAAGTTAAGCCTCTCGTCGCAGAGGCTCTCGATGATGCTAGATACTATAGAGACCCTCTAACTAAGCAAGAACTGGCTGAAGAGGGGGGTTATAATACCTCAGAATCACTTCGGGCTACTAGGGGCATCATGACTTTGTTTACTTATTACCCGATTAGGAAGTAGGGATGACGTCGTTTACCATAGTGTTTGACTTGCCATACTTGCGAGTTAGCCAATAATCAAAGCCTAGGAAAAAGATCACCAAGTTGACAAGTATGGGGGGCAAAATTGACTTGATTGCACTTGCGGCAGCGCTGCATAGCGACATACTCTCCCGGGCTCAGACGCATTGTATGTAAGTGTTGGTGTCTTGTGGAATTTAGTGGTGTACTCAAAAAAAGAGGGATTAGGGGGGAAAGGATTGTGAGGGTTGTTGGGGGCGTGAGTATAAGTAGGCAGTCATGCCAGTTATGCTTTCTATTGTCGGCATGCTAATTCGGGAGTTCAGTGAATTGTTGTAGTTTAGCTGGTTTGTCTTGGCGCTTGCATTACACACACTGGTTAGCTTATTCCATGACCGACCTATCCTTATGCGTATCGCTCACCCTGCTCACCCTAGGCTCACCTAAGGCATCACTTTACCACATTAAAAGCAGCCTTGATGAGGTATGTAGCTGGGTGAGGCGAATGCACTTGAACAACAGAGTCTCGTGCCACTAGGTATCTTTGATAACAGGGGCCTTTGGACTCTAGAGCTGGATGGAGGTCAACGCTGGTCTCGGTTTCCCGGAGATATTCGCAGACGAGCCTAGTCAATGTCTGCGATGATGGTTCACGAAAGTTGCGGACCTAGCGGGACCTTTCGTGGTTTGAATCCGCAGTCTGACAAATTGAATGGGAACTACAATGTCTACTTAGGTATGTCATTCACTCTCGGTGTTTTCTTTTCCCTCAGCTTGGAGTTCTAGAGTGGGCCTCGGTGTGCGCCAACCTCGGGAAATGCTCAACTCCGGTTCGGATCAGATATCCACATCGTCCATACAGGGTATGGACGAGACTAAGCCACAGATCAAACAGCCAATGAGCGCATGGTTTTCGGATGATAAAAGAGCCTCCAGCCAGGTCAAACGGGTTTGAGTAACTATTCAAGATGAATTCCGAGCTTTTGGAATCCAGATGATGCGAATCCACCACTCAGCTGAAGAAAAATAGGAGACCAGACATCCGTGAACTAGCAGCGCACAGATCGTGCCAAGAATGAACGAAATAACACAGCCCCATACTGATTCACCCCCCAAATAGAAATGATCCTCTTCATGAGCTCTTCGGTCAAGAGTAGGCTACCAACAGTGAGAGGCACTCGGCATTAACGCGAAGAGAACCGATGACTGTGATGGGCGTTGTAATCTACAGCCACGTCGATCAATACAAAGATGATGGAAAATAGCATCTGTTCTCCACCACAAGGGGGTTGCCTCAAAGATAAGATAGAATGCCCGTGAGATGGTCTCTGGTGTTAGCAATTGCAATTATCTTAAGGTGCCTGAGCCTTCAAATGATGGGCTTGCGTGCTCAATGTAATACAGCCCCATGCAATGCAATGGTCGTCGGGGGCATTTTCAAGGACGTAGCTCAGCGCAGGGGAACTAAAGCAAATATCCACAAGTACAGATCGGTATCTGTGCGAAACAAATGTGGCCCACGAGTCCAAGATACGTTATGATCATCTGCATTCTGCGATTGATGCTGTGACTAAGCGGCATCACGACCTTCTTCAGGCTAGCACTATCGAGGCTCGGTGTATCAAAGCATCCACTTCTGAACAGGGGGCTTAGGCTTCTGGTAAATGTTCTGGCAGAGAGAGGCGTCTCTTTCAGCATTTTAAAATGATGATGTTTTTCTATTCTACGGTATCACTAGCACACCGTGACTCAGCGGCATCATGAGCTCCCATACTTCTCGAGGCCAGCAAGCACTGCACTGCCGAGACTACGTCGCCTGCGGTTTCTTGAGAATCTCCACTTTCAGACGAGCGACCAGGCATCTCAAAGCCGTTCGAACGGATATGGAGACAGAGAGACCCAGATGAGATTGCTTCGGTAGTTCGGTCATACGCTTTTGTATGTCAAAGCTGGTTGCTTGTGGTAGCGGAGGAGATTCGGACAACTTCGAGGAATCCGGCTTGCCGGGTCATACAATGAATAGAGATGATTGACGAATCGATCAAGTTCAAGAAAGCTGCTACGAGCTATAAAAGTCACTGTCCTCTTCCAGAAGATCACGTACTATCTGTCTTACAACACACACAATCCGATTTCTAGCAACTGCAATCATGAAATCCTTCACTCTTTCCTCTTTCACAGCCTACCTTTCCGGCATAATTGGTGTTGGCCAAGTTGCCGCCAACTCGCTCCTTCAGGCTTCTGAGCCAGATGTAGTCCAAGGCACCATACGTATTCATGGTGACGATGCCTACCCAGTCTTCATGCGCCGCCTGCTTCCAACCGATGCACCACGAGCTCGGTACCCGGGGTTCAAACAAGAAACCTTGCTTCTCAAGAATGGCACCATCCGCAGGGAGGGAGCATTGCCCCTGAGCTGTGACATCGTGTTCGAACGGGATGTTCCTGTCACCCTCCGCGACGGCATTACCATCTACACAGATGTCTTTCGTCCGGTCGGAGATCAGCCTGTTCCAGCAATTCTGGCTTGGAGTCCTTACGGAAAACAAATCGGAGGCCAGTGGCTTGATGACCTTGCGAACCGGTCGAATGTCCCCCTTTCCCTCGTTTCCGAGCTGCAAAAGTTTGAGGCCCCTGACCCGGCCTACTGGGTATCAAAGGGGTACGCCATATTGAACCCCGACGCCCGCGGAGCTTACGCCTCGGAGGGTAACATCACCTACTGGGGCCGCCAACTCGCCGAAGATGGGTACGACTTTATTGAATGGGCCGCAGCTCAATCCTGGAGCAATGACAAAATAGGCATGTCCGGCAACTCTTTTCTCGGAATCTCACAGTGGCACATTGCGGCGTCGCAACCCCCACACCTGGCAGCCATTGCTCCCTGGGAGGGCGCTACGGATATCTTGCGGGCAGCAGCCACATCGCTTGGTCTTGGGAACTTGGGCTTTGAAGAGGCTATCATGACCACTTTCTCAGGAAACAACTATGTCCAAGACACCCCTAGGATGCACTTGAACAACTCTCTGGACAACATTTACTGGAGGAATCGTACCCCTCAGTTGAGCAACATCACAGTTCCCGCCTATGTTGTCGCGAGCTACACGAACCTTGTGCACACTTACGGCACTTTTGACGGGTTTCGACACATCAGCTCCGAGAAGAAGTGGCTTCGAGTTCACAACACACATGAGTGGCAGGACTTTTACGTCCCAGAGCACACTGAAGAGCTGCGTGCCTTTTTCGATCGTTTTCTTAAAGACAGCCCGAACGACTGGGAGCAGACACCCCGAGTGCGAATTTCTGTACTTGACCCCGGATCCAATGACACTGTCGGTCGCGTTGTCGAAGACTGGCCCGTGCCGGGTCTGCAGTCTAGCACCCTCTTCCTCGACTCCAACAGGACCCTCAGCCACCATGCCAAGCCCTCATCCACCTCCGTATCTTACGAAATCAACGCGAATACCACTGGCGTGCTGTTCTCGTACACAGTTCCAAGCCTTGTTGAGATCATCGGGTACGTCAAGGTCCGTCTTTGGGTAGAGGCGAATGGGTCGGACGATATGGAGCTCTCTATCACGGTCGAGAAGAGGGACGCCAATGGCAACCCATTTCCTCGTGCCGGTAGTGCAGAGAGCACGGATCCTGCAGCGCGTGCAAACATTCGCGTTTCCCGCAGAGCACTTGACGAGGCTCGTTCGACTCCATCTGAGCCTTACCTTCTGCATGAACGAGAGGACCTGCTAAGTGCTGGCGAAATCGTTCCTGTTGACATCGGACTGTGGCCAACAGCTCTGAGGTTCCATCCGGGTGAGCAGATAGTTCTCACTGTTTCTCCAACGGTGCTGACACCGTCCACTTTGGATATGGGATTTGGGGTTGCGAGCGTTGAAATTCCGGCGGAGAATGGGACCTTTGTCCCGGGTGCAAGCCCTGCTATGAAGCAGTTGGGTGGAAACGCTACCAACCCTGTCTTCGTGGAAGCACAACGAACCAAGACCTCCACAACTCGCAACAAGGGATCTCATATCCTTCACTTTGGTGGTAAATATGACAGCCATGTTCTCTTGCCTTTGAATACGACTGGCACTCGCAGCCCTTGAGCTTCAGATTGGGAGCTTCCACACTGGCACGTACGCAGGACAAATCGATGGCTGCAATCCATGTGAACAGTAAGAAATGGCTTGGCATACGGTAGTGTAATCATTAAGTAGGCCCTTCAATACAACGTGTGGAATCTTCTCAAGACTAAAACAGTGAAGACGCCTTGAAAACCGTCAAGGATGAATCCCTGAGACATGTAATCTCTACCTGGCCCGACCATTCCGCCTTGAGATTCTCAGCCAAAAGTCATGGGTGATCCAAAATCCAGCACTCCAAAGCTTCAACGGCTTCTCAGGTTTGGCAATCGCAAAGTCGTATCTCCGAAGGAGCTGCGATGGTCAGCTTATCGGTAGCATAGCAGTCACCAGAACGGCGTCATGAGACAGCTTACCTCGACGAAAATCTTGTTCAACTCCATGAGCGCGATGTTTCTACCCATGCAGTAAAACTTGCCAAACCCAAAGACGAGATCTGTAGTTGCAACCATCATCCTGAACTTCTCGTTATCGTTTGCAGTTTGAATCCACCTTTCGGGCCTGAAAAGATGAGCATCAGGACCAAAGACCTCCCTCGTTCTTCCAATGCTGCAAACGTTCTCGCCTAGCTGCGTTCCTGCTGGCAATTTGTAACCATGAATAGTGTCTCCACCTTCCGGCACCTCCTTGCTCACAACACCCGTGGAGGGTGGGTAGAGACGAAGCCCTTCGCGAATGGCGGCCTGAAGATAGGGCATGGCTTTGGCCTCCGAATCTTTGACTGGAAAGCTTAGCATTCCGGTCGCAATACCAGCGTCGATCTCTGCACGAAGAGCTGCGAATGCGGAAGGGTTTGATAGAAGCGACAAGAGTATCATGCGGATCGCAGTGGCTGTGGTATCTGATCCGGCAATTCTGAGCGCTGTTAGTCTATCCTTTGGTGATAAATATAAGCAAATTAGTACATAACTTACGTTTCTACATAGACCTCCTGCGTCAACTCGTCTCGAGTCAGCCCGGCGTTGATGAAGGATTGAATCATGTCTTTCCCCGGTTTCGTATCGGGGGCCAATCTGCCGTCGACAAATGTCTTTGCGAATCTGACGCCAAAGGTTAATACTAATGTTATTTTCTCCATTTTCATTTTGAGAATATCTCACCCCATCAATGCCCCGAATCCGACCGAGTCTGCTGACTTCGGCAACCCCAGGTTAAGAGGCCAGCTGTGCATGAGCTTGGCCAGCCAAGGCACGTTTCCCATGGTAATCATCACTGGGAAGAAGGCGTCCTTTGTGGCAACATATTGATACAGGTCACGATCTTCCTTCAAGAAGCCATATGCGTGGCCGAAACCCAACTCACTGATTACATCCAGGGCGAAGTACGTCGACTTGCTGGCCATGTCCATGGGTCTGAACACGTTTGGTGTGGAAATGTACTTGGTGTCGATCAAGTCAACAAATGCGGCAATTTGCTTGTCAATACCAGCTTCGAAACCACCATTTTCGAGGCCGGAATACTGCTCATGTCAGCTGGAGCTGTAGATTAAAGACAGCTTTTCGCTGCGTGAGCTGGACTTACACCCGGGCCCATTTTGCTCTTCAAATGCTTCCGCTTCTCCTCATCGCGCATCGAAAAAAGGTGATCCTCGCCCGGAGTCGTTCTTCCGACTGCATACCACTCGCCTTTCGTGTACTTGCTCCGCGCAGCGGCGATCCTTTTCAAGGTATCGGGATCACTGAACATGACCGTGTTTGGTCCGATACGGACAAGGGGACCTGTAGAATCTCAGTGGTCATCCCAGACAGGTATCAAAACCCAGCTCTCACCGTATTTCTCGTGAAGTTCCATGTAATACTCGTGAACTGATCCGTTGAGCGCCGCGCGCGCCATGGAAAAGCCGGTGATCGCGTGCCAGAACGGGCCTGGGACATGTGATAAGCGGTACCAAAGCCAGAACTCCCTCGCGATGAGGCCGCCGACCGCCAGGACAGCGAAGAGAATCACGAAGCCCATATTCGAGTGCTTTTTGAATTCTTGTAGGCCACGGTATGCGTGAAATATTCGTTGGATGATGTCGGTGAAGAACCATGAAGACGAAGGCTAGCGAAGAATGATGGGGGTTGAGGTCTCAGCTGCCACCTTTAGCGCGACGCGGCACGTGGTGGCCGATAGCCGCTTTCAGATGTTCAGGTGACATCGGGCGCTTCTGAGATCTTTTCTGCTCAACGACCTGTCGTATTTCGCGTAATATCCCATTTCCGTCATTTAGACGACGTGTTTCATAGCCCTATCGTATGATGCAAATTTCACGCGTCTTCATCCGAAGACTTTGAGATGAATGCATGGTTCGAGGCCAGCCGTCAACCATCCTTTATGTTTCCAATTTTTGAATACTACAAGCCGTCCTTCTTGAACTACTTAAGAAACACGCCACTTGAACGCCTCTGCATCCATCATCAGGGAAGCCCTATCAACGAACTCTACCATGAACACTGCCCGCGAGCGCGTGTCATTTCCCCCAGAACTCGGCGGCTAATCAAGCAGCCTCTTCCTTTTCAGGCTTTCGCCCGTATATGGCCCATCTGTTGAGCACGTTAATGAGTGAACCAAAGATTGAAGCGAAAATAACTCAAGCTTTGGCAACTCACATGGAAAAATAGGAGTGGATGTTTCTGTTGCGGAAATCCTGCCGGTTCTGAGCCAACAGAACCAGAACCTCTTCGCGGGTCCAGCCGAGGGCCCTCGTCAGCGGAGCCATACACACGGCCTCCCAACCGGTCTCAATGTTCTCGCCACCCCAGTACCCAAGGTCCTTGTAGCGCTTCTCTGTGGGCCAAGGACTGGTGGGCCACTTCAACTGCTGCATCACCACATCTGTAAATCCGGCCTGTATCATCATGGGCTTCAGCTCTTTCGGGTCTTGGTATGCTGCCCCAAGCTTCTGAGATGCCTCTGCCAGGAGTCCGAGTGTCTTCATGATCGAGTGTTCGGGCTTGAGGCTGCCATCGTCCGACTTAAGATAAAGGTCCATCTCAACTAGCTCCAGATAGCCACCCGGCGTCAGGTTACTGCGGGATATGATTAGCTTCCAAAATTGGGTTGATACGGGAACTAAGTTACAATAATCCCGGCCGAGACCACTTACTCATAGGAATTTTGGATAAACTTTCTCCAATCACGGATTGCCGAGTTCATGATGCGGCTATGGATGTAATCGAAGGGTCGTGAGAAGAGCCATTCCTCTTCGATATCGTCGATCTCGAACTTAACGTTGGGAGGCGTGCTTGATATCAATTAGCGTCGGGAAAAGGAGCAGTGATGGGTCGTCCGAAGCCTTACTACTCAGGCTGGATAGCAGAAAGATCGACTCCGAGGATCTGTTGAAAATGAGAAACCGGGCAATAACGACCTTTTTCTGGTCACATACCTCGGCCTCCGGGTGTGCGTCACCAAAGTCCATGGCCCAGATACCGGTGCCAGTGCCAACGTCGAGGACACGCCCAACCTTGGCTCCGGGTTCGTTTGGAGGGGCAGTTCCAAGCTTGTCATCAAACGAAAGAAGAAACATATTGTGCTGCAAGTCTGTCACGGAGTTAACCACCAACGTTGCTTCTATTAGGCGGAGTGCAGTACCTAGCCGATCTTGTTCTCTCTCGTCGTTCGGCAGGGGGTACTCTGTCGTCCCGGATCAGCTCAACCTTAGGCGTTCACGCCCACCATAGGATAAACCCACTGCCGTCCTTGTACGAATGATAGGTTCTTCCATTTTCAACCCTATATTGAAAGACGGAACTTGTGACACTGGTGCTTGAAGTCGATAGGCTTTGCTAAAAGTGAATTCGTGTTAATTCCTGGAAGTCATCTGCCAAGTCGCTTCACGAGCTTACTTACAGTGTCGGCTTCCGAGACATCATCCTACAAACCTGCTTAGCTTGCATTTTCAACTTAAGTAGCTAAAAGGAAGAAATGTTTACCTCGTCTCCAGCCTCAATGAAGACCTCATGGTCGGGCACGTTGTTGGCATTGACCTGCGGCTCAGCTGGTGCGGTCGTTGCCTCGGTCGCCTGCTGGGAGACCACCCCAATATTTTCTGACATGATGCTCGACGAAATTGTGGGATTGGATAAACCAAATAGGTATACTCTCTTTCGAGGCCTTACGTTTCTGCGCAGACCAGCAGTCTATATAATAAGTCCCATGAAGCGTTGTACCCCTCTTCTTGGCTTGTTATCCGCAAATATTCAGCGGCGGATTCTGTATCGGCGACTTTTCTTCAAGGGGAAATATCTCCCCTATTTGGACGAATCATATCTGAATGACTGCAGTGTCTCGTACGACAGCAGAACCAACAGGCGTTGAATATGCTGCAAGAGGCAACCATTTCGTTGGACTGCATATACTAATCCGTGATAGGGAACTGCTAATTGGTGCAAACAGGCATTTGCTGTCCAATCAACTTGCCTCGGTATGCTTGCGTTAATCTTTTATGCGCTTCTGGATGCTGCGCCTTACCTTGTTCCGTCATCCTCCACTGTGCTCAAGCGAAGCAGACTCGCAGCCAACTTAGTGTGCATGGATGCGTCAGCAATCTTCCGCCGTTCTTCAGCCAAATATGGAATGCTAGCAGAAAGTCGCTTACAGCTTATGTTCCGAATGGTTTCGGCTTTACTTGCATTAAGAACTCCTGATTCCTGGCGGAAGTTGCGCTCGAAATGTCAACGATATTCCTTAAAATTCACTCTGCAAACCAAACATGTGCAACAGATGCGGACTTGTTTCGCAATAGTGTTTTGACCGACTATCTTTCTTGTATATTCACGCTGTGTGATCAATGAAACTACTCGAGGAATCAAAGACCAGGAGGAGAATAACACCAAAATAGGGGAAGGAACTACTTGCGGTTGGTAGAACAACTCCTTATCCATTCCGCAACTGCTGAGACACACCAAGGCTGTGGCGAGTCTTATCATTTCGTGAATGGCGTAGTAGAATGAACCTTACGATCCCTCTCAGATCAACGACGCGCGATGCACCACTCGAGTCGCCGACAAACTTCAGCTTATACCCGGAACAGTGGGAATATCCTCCACGAATGCTCACCAGCTGTGGCGAACACACTCTCAGGTTATCAGGGCAAAGATCACGTGTTTCTCAGAATAGCTGTGGCATTGGGTCACTACATAAGCGTCACGGATGACATGTTGCATTGCATACCTTATTCAGAGGCATTGGTTACAACAAATTGGCATGATATTGAACAAGTTTTATTTCAACTGAAACCGTTGCCCAACTCCCTGCTTAGCGACCGTTCATCAACTAATAATTACATTAAATCTACTTGCGGCAGAGACGGTCAGTCTGAAGCATGAGCCAGTCGTTCTGGCGGGCAATATACCAGTCCTCACTGCCGACGGCAGTGGGGGCGTAGAACACTCCCCAGGGGTCAATCTTCTTCTTGAGCTCAACCAGACGAGCGTAGTTGGATCCGAAGAAGGCCTGGCCAAAGTCGGGCTCCATGACGTCTCCCTCGTTGCCGTAACCACCGCTGCCGGGGGTGATCTTGCGGAGTCTGCCCATCCAGTCCTGGGTGATGCGGACGTTGGCAGTCTTGACCTCCTCGGTGGTGGCGGTGTCGGCCCATCCGCCCCCGATGATGGCGAACATGAGGTTCTCGCGCCAGGCGGGGTTGGCGGCGCTCTCGGTGGTCGCGGCGGGCGCGGCGGCGTTCATGTTGTACTGGATCAGAGCGGAGCCCTCCTCGATGATGCCCCTCAGGGTAGAGATGGTCTCGTTAAGAAGAGCAGCGTCCTCCCAACTAGCCTTGGGGATGAGACGAGAGGCAGTGCGGATGGTGGCGCTGCCGACGCTCTCCATGGGGAAATGGTTCTTCCAGGTGTCGTAGAAGTTGTCGTGCTCAAAGTACTCGGGCTCAACCTTGAAGCCGAGAGTAGCCCACTCCTCGAAGAGGGGAGCGACCATGGCCTTGAAGTCGTCGAGAGCCATGCCGGGGACGAGCCAGGGGCGCATGCTCCAGAGGAAGGCACCGTTGCCGGCGGGGAAGAGGGTGGAGTAGCCGTAGCTGTGGCTGGCGGAGAAGTCGGGGAAGCGGCGCCAGTAGGCCTCCATGGCGGACCAGAAGACGGTGCTGGAGATGTTCTTCTCGGCGGTGTTGAGGCTCCAGGTGAGGCCGGAGAACTGCTTCTTGGGGTACACGCGAACGGTCATGGAGGTGACGACACCCCAAGTGGAACCACCGCCACCACGGACAGCCCAGAAGAGGTCCTTGTTGTTCTTGTCGTCGGCGGTAACGTGGCGGCCATCGGGGGTAACGATGTCGACGGAGAGGACGTGGTCACTGCCAAGGCCAGCAACGGGGCTCATGGGGGAGTGACCACCACCAGCAAGGTAGCCACCAGTGACACCAACAGACTATTGCACAATTAGTATTGTTCCAAAGAGACGTGGTGTGTTCTCAACTTACGCGGCACTCGCCACCGACGGCGGTGTAGCCCTCCTTGTTGGCAGCCTCGTACAGCTCAGAGACCTGGATACCAGCACCGAGCTTGAAGGCAGGGCCCTTGTAGCCTCCAGCAGACTCGTAGTTCTTGATGAGCTTAAGACCCTTCAGGTTGTGGGTCCAGATGGACAAGGAACCAGCACCGGTGTTCTTGCCAAGGAAGTCGTGGCCAGTGTTACGGACAACCAGACGGAGGTTGAGGTTGCGAGCAAAGTTGATAGCAAGCTGGATCTGGGCGACGTTGGTGGCCTTGACGGAGTAGAGAGGGAAGCCGCCCAGCTCGCAAGTCTGGTTGTTGGCGGCGTTCTGGGGCTGGCAGGTGGCGCCCTGGTAGATGGGGGACATGACGGAAGTAGGATCCTCATCGCTTCAAAGAGTTAGTCAAAGGCACTGGCATGATAGTCGGGTGTAGCTACTCACTGAGTATCAGAGTTGGACCAGTTGTCGAGGAGGTACTGGCACTTCTCGGCATCGTAGTGCTCACCCTGGTAGCATGCAGCACCAAGAGGGACAGTCTTGATGAGAGCACCGCCAGTCAGAAGGTTGAAGACCTTCCAGACGAGCTCGGTGGGGTAGAACAGGTCGCCGGGGAAGGTCTTGCACTTGTTGTTGGGGAGGGCGCGCTTCTCAACGCCCTCAGTGTCAGGGAAGGTAAAGAGCGAAATGTTGCTGAGCTCGAGCTGGGTAAGGTTGGCCAGCACGGCGTCAGTCAACTGGACAGTCTCCTCCGGGATTTCAGCCTCGGGGAACTCCTCGGCGGCAGGGGCAACGGTGACCTCGTTGGCCTCTGCGAGCAGGTTAGCTGAGACTCTGGTGAAGAGGACTTGACAGGACATGCACCCCACTTACCAATGGCTTTACCGTCGACGACGATGTTCTGTGCGCCGACGAAGCTGGCCAACGGCATGGCCGCGGCGAGCAGCAGAGCTCTTCCGAGAGAAGGCATCTTGACAAGAGGGAGGAAGACTTGTCTTCAAAGGAGTGTAAGATCCGCTGAGCTCGGATGCTGGAGGGATGAAGAGAAGAGGGGAAAAGAGACACATTCATGATCGACATGCTCCTCATCCACAGCTATATACACGCAGAAGATCACCGCCGCGTCGGACCATTCCTCAACTTCCCACCCCCACACACGTGGCTATTTGCAAGCTATTGGTCCTGAGCCGCATGATCCCATCCCGAGCAGCCGGGATCCAAGCTCTTGCCACGAGGGAATATGGACTTGGCTACCGAATATGCAGCGTATGTCCGCATGCAAAATGAGACTCCATCGCCCAGGAGCGCCGTCAAAACTGCACCACCTGAGATGCAGAAACAGGATGCTCACCCCAGAGAGGTTTTTTTTTCTGCTTCTCGACTGCAGATGGGGGGCCTCGCCATCGTCTAGCAGGGGTCCCTTCTATACGAAGCCTTGGCAGGACAGGGTTTGGGCGAAATTAATTACCTTCTAGCCCCCAAAATCCCCCCAGCAAACCGCCGTTTCCGTCGACAAACAGCGGCATTCACGGTACTGGCGGCAGTTTGCTGCGGGTGGTTCGCTGAAGAGCCGTGACCGTGCCGCAGGTGTGTGTGCTTTATTTTACGGGGAGCCGACCTTTTTTCAACGTCAACTTTCGCTAAATAGACATGTCCATCAGTGACATGTTTGACGGATTGTAGATGACTGCTGCTTTGCCCGGCTTTCACTGGAGGCCTTTGCTGACCGCAACATGAGTAAGGCCTAGAATTGCATCCCGCTCTGCCTCGAAAGCATTGGCTGACTTTGAGCCGTCGGGGCCTAATGTCCCGCCGGTCCTGCATCATCTCAGGGGCGCTAGATATTCCCTTGCCACTTGCCAAGGCGCTTATTTTGATACCCAAGTTCAAGACAACTCGGCAACGCAAGGAACCTGTGTGAACCTTGAAAGCCAAGACGGACGATGATCCAGGGTCGCTCTGGAACTGCTTATCGTTCTAGAATGCGGACACAAAGTCAAAACCCACGGACAATGGCACCGAAAGTCGGAATCAGACCCGATCAGACAATCGACCGCGATCATGAATCCCCATTGATATTGAAGTGCTTGTATTCTGCGAACTTGGGAGACCTTGAGACTGACTCGTGGGTGCGGACGTGCCGGCGGGCGCTTTTAACTGACGGAGGATCGGAGCGGAGACCCGGGCCACTCCGTTCGATTGCCTTGAGCTGATCATCATGTCTAAGGAGCTCGTCAGAGTCATGATGTGTGTTTTGCGCTTGTGGTGTCGGGAGTCAGTTCTTTAATCCCCGATATACCTTTGGACCGCATTGTACCAGCACATTGCCTTGGATGCAAGTCAGCCTTTATCTTCAACCTTTGAAAGGCAGGAAGGAGGTTTTATCAAAATGATATCTACACCAAAAAACGAAGAAAAAAAATGGTTCGAAGTCTTGCTCAACTGATAGCCTCGGAAATTTTGCTTGTGGCAGTGTCTACGATCGGAAAACAAAGGTTTGCATAAGGAGCGGGCATGGAACCTTTCTCGTTGTAACTCCATGTTGGACTTCATGATTTCAAACGGTATGGATACTTGCGAGATCGCTGACAGTTGAAGCCGGTCGACATTGACTTCATTCAACTCACCAATTCGCTTCGGTGGTAGACAAAGCCGCCAGAGGTAGACTCCATTCACCTCGACAACTAGCAGACATTCACAGTCCTACCATTAACACTACATGAGCTTATAAATGATTCTAGTGGCTTCAAGCTGTATGGTCTTCACCTTCTCTCAATAATATCTCCAAAAGCGACTTGACATGGTTATAAGATACGCCCACGATGGCCGGTGAAAACGATCAACCTCCTCAGGAGCAGCAGTCTCAGCCTCCTACTAATATCCAACCTACAACGCAAGCACAACGCTCGGAACAAGCTCAACAGCAAGATCAGGTACAAATGCGCGGCGGCTGCATCGACAAGCAAGGATTCTGCTGTGGTGTTTGGTGAGCTTCCAACGTGAACTTTCCTCGTGCAATCCATAAACTAATTTGGATATCAGGCCAGCAGATGGGTGTTACTGCAACGTCATGTAAAGCCTTACAGGTTTGCGGTAGCCGGCTTCGTTGGAACAGAGAATCCGAAATCAACTCATTAGCCTTCGATGTGCTTGGGGGCCATCGAGTTCCAATACGAAATGTTCCTCGTGGGCTGTTCACTTTCCTGGTCATAGTGGACCTTGATACCAGCCGGTCATAGCTGCATCTGATGCCAACATCTTGCCTACAGAACCATGCATGATCGTTTGCAAATGATTAATGATACTGCAAAGCCTTTGTACTTTCCCCCAAGTGAACATTATCGCCCAACTTGAAAACCAGTGTTGGCCGCATCCGGCGATCTCATGAAGGTGCCTATCAGTGGACCTCGATCTCTCAGCGCACGATGCCACTGCCCATCCAGAAGGTCACCTTGCTCCCACCAACCTGGCTCGATGCCGATGCCAAGTTTCTCACAGTGAAGGCTGGACCACAGACCGCAGTCCATTCCGTCCCGAATCCAACTTTAACCCCGGTCTGTACAACCCCTGAGCTCACTCACGTTATCTGTTAGTTCGACGTCCAAGTCCACGTAACCTTTTAGCGTCGGTGCCTGCAGGTCGGCAGTGAATTTGAAGGTAAGGTGCAGATACGCATCTTATGCCCGGGCAGTGAATCGAAGCGTCATGAAACGGCAACTGGATCACTACAACAGCATGTCATTGAGAACAGTGAACATGGCGATGCAGGCGATGCTCTTCAGTCGCTTCCGCAACTCTATCTGGAACCCGAGGCTATCGGGAGCGCAGAACCCCTCGTCTTCCCAGAGTGGCGCGATTTTCTCGTCTCCATCCCAGCTAACTTTTCGGCGGTCCGCCGACGACGACGCAAGGAACAGTGAAGTCGATGGAGATGCCGCAAAGTGGACGCCTCCTTCGGGAAGTGATTGACATTCTAGCAGGGAGCAGTCTTCGAAGCGAAGGAATTAGCCAATTTTGACAGGCAATGACAGCGCTCACCGCAGCCAAGGGACCCCGACGCTAAATTGAAGCGAAAAAGCACGCGGCCCCGCTGGGGGAACGATGGAGCTTCTGTAACACTCTAGCGCGAAGAGATCCTGGATCCTGGGACGGCTTGACAGGGCATCTTCAGTGGTCTGTCCGCGCAGTTGTTGGGGCATTTGGAGGTTTGCGGGCACGGTAAGGTGGGCAGAAGCTGGGAAAGGATTGTGGCTAATCTTAACCTTGTTCAGACGAACTATCCGGAGTAGGCTTCGGCGGCCGGAGCAACAGTTCGTGAATGGGTGAAGAATGAGCTTGTTGCCTGACAGAGGCAGTGGCTTAGCTGCATGGTTATCACTACTAGTGATGATAGGAATCTCTGAGTTGCAGCGTGCATGCGTGTCTTTGTTGCTGACCTGGACGCCGAGATTGAGTTGTGCATGGCAAAATAGAAGTTCCCCATCGCTGCTGGCTCGGTAGCGAGTTCGCCGATCTCGCACCCGTGCTGCATGTGTTGTGGGACATTGCCTCGACCACAAGCTGACTTGCGCACTCGCCAATTGCTACAAGGATAAAAAGGCAAGCACATAGAATCATACGCATTGAGTTGGTTCAGATTTTCTGCTCAGCTGGCTCGGCGAACAATCCGTATGGTCTTTGATCCACGACTAAGGGGCAAACGACCAGGGAGCTGATCTCGTAACGCACCACTCGATCTACCAGGAAGGTCACAAGCGTTTCCGCATACCAGACAATATCACGTCGCCCCAACGGCGACACTTTCCGGCTGTGGTTATCTAGGTGCTTCAACTTATGGTTGACCAACAGCCTAAGCCAAGTGGCTGCTTCGAGTCAGGAAAGCTGGCCAGCTTGCCGGAAATGCACAAAGAAATGGCAACTATTCCTGTTCTCTGTACAATGGACAGCTGGTGCTGGGTCCCTGCATCAACACGGCAGCCTATGATTTGCGGGAAATTTATCAAGAGTATTTAATTACTAGCGAACTCCTAGATTCTAGTGACCAAACTCTACACCCCTTTCCGTGTCCCAAAATGTATCATAAAGCTCGCCATCCACGTCGTCGCATCGTACGGTGATCCTGTTGTGGCGCCTTAGAGCCTCCATGTATTTGTCGTAGTTCTCCTTCGTCCACTCTTTCAACCCCTCATCTTCCCAATCACCTTCATCCGAGCCATCATCTATGTCAGATCCGCCATCCCAGTATTGGTCGTCATTTCTATGGTATTCTGGAAAGATCTCGAATGATCCGCTATTCAACAAATGCTCCGTCATTTCCTCCCGCCCGTACCTCGCCGTGTAACTGAGCATCAACAGCCCTAAATGGTCACTCGCATTCACATTATCATAGAGAGGCAGCAAACTCTCGAAAGCGGAAGTGTTCCCTTGCATAATGGCAAATCGTATGGGGTTGCCAGGGTGCTCCCAGGGCTCAGCACCAAATTCATCCATGGACGCCCCAAGCCAGAGCAACTTCTTGACAACGCTCCCAGAATACCAAGATGCGGCCATCTGTAACGAGCTATATCCCTCTCTGTCCTTAGTCTCAAGGTCGAGTAGTACTGTGTCACCGTAACTAGCTAGGACGCCGAGAAGGTCCTCGGGTGTCCAGGACCCACCATGCAGGTAGCCGCCGTGAAAAAGATAGTGAATGGGCGTCCAACCCGCCATACTGGTATATGTGCCGTCGGCGTGGTAGGTAAGGAGAAGACGGGTGATTTCAAGATGGTTCTTGTAAAGAGCCCACTGGAGGGCACTCCTGGATAGCTTTCAGTAACAACCTTGAGGGGTTGAAAGTCAAATGAGCTTACGTCTGATTCTTTCCAAAAGTCCAGTTTACATCGGCTTTGTTTTGGAGAAGGAGCTTCACAGCCTCAACGTTCCCACTCTCGATAGCCAACTGCAGATGGACACTTGGAATCAACAAATAATCCAAGTTTCCCTTCTGTGTAACTTACGTACATATAAGAGCGTATCATTCTCCGAGGTGACATCATCAACACTTGCCTTCCCCTTCGCGAAAAGCTTTCGCATCTTCGTCACATTGCCAGCTCTACAGGCTTTGACTATTTTGGAGTCTGGAGAAACGACGTTGACAAATCGTATACCTTGTCGAATACCTTGTACTGCTTCCCATGACTTTGACGTAGCATTCCAGGCAAGATCGATAGCAATGGCCTGGGGCTGCGCAGTGCAGAAGGTAGGCACGAAAAGCCGAATGGAGACTCTCCATGTTGTTACGGCCTCATCAGCTTGTCTGCAAATGGATCCCATGATTCCAAGATAATACAGCCAAGAGGGAATCCCAATATGATTAGTGACTTTTGGTGTTATCTTGTCTCTCGAAACCACTTGTTCAACGCTGGCTGCGGGGTTGGGAGTTTTGTCACAGACCGTGGCGTTGATGGCCTTTTGCTCCCCCGACCCTTGTTTTGGGCCCCGAATCGCGCATCTGTCCAAAGTTAGTCCAAGTTACGAAGAAAGAAAATAGCAAGGCTACAGAATGTAGAAGGTCATCAAAATCTGCAGCTTGTCCAATGTCGCCGAAAGTCGCCGGTTATTTTCCTTTATCGCGGACGGGGTGAACCAGGCCCATCGGACCCGCGTACGTAGCTTTCCAGCATCGTTTGCTACTGGAATGTGCCGATCTATCTCCTCGTTCAAAGCTCGCAGCTCTGTCTCTGTCGTGGCCAACGCTTCTCGGAGGCCCGGGGCTTCGACACCGTCGCCAGGCAACACCGCCAACTGCTCGGTGATTGTCTCAATAATGCCGACATTCTCGCGAAGGTCCTCAAGATCTAAAGGAGCGTTGCGCAGGCGCTTGTGCAGTTTGCGAGCTTGCCTCGTGGCTTTGATGGCAAGCTCCGCCAGAGTGACGACGGAAGCAACGGCGCCTACGACCTCCATTGCCACCTCTGTCTACAAACGAGCATGTAGGCCGCGATAAGTCCCATCAGTATTTGAAGACATTTACTGATGGTTTTCTTGTTCGATGGTGTTAACATGTCTTCTTTTAGTACGCAGATTGTTCAGCCAGCCGGATGGAACTCTGAGGCTTGTTTGTTTGTGAACCATGAGGTGATAAATGCACATTGTGCGCCCGTAAGCTGGCCGGCGTTTTGCTTGGTACGCCAGGAAAACAATCAGGCGACCAATACAGACCCCTTGACACTGTCTGCCTTGAACCTGTGGCTTTGGCAGTGAACAAAGTGCAGATTGATCAACCACTCAGACTTGACCAGATGTCTGCGGCGTTCAAGCTGGTAAGGCGATTTATGTGTGATTGGCTTACTCCCCGCAAGTTACGTAGTCCAGCCGCACTGAATGTAATATGGACATGTGATTAACGCCCGGTAAGTGAGGCGGTTGAGACAGTCAGCCTTACTTATGTTTGAACGCGGTACGGTTTGAACTGGACCGTCACATGGATGCACCGGGAGTAATAGGAGTACCTGGGACCCATAAAAGGTGGCCACTTTGCCCGTCTCGAAACAACTTCAACTCGGCAGACCTTGAAAACGCTTCCCCATCTTACACATACATCAAGTGTAGGGAGCTTCTACTTTCATAAAAGAAACTCCATTATGATCCTGGAAGAATAGCACCACATGTTTGCTTCTAATAATAATAAGGCGTCTGCGGACCCTCCTCATTACGGGAAATGGCGATCGGATAAGCCCAAACCGTCGGGCCAGGGGCATGCGAACAACCCGGCGCAACCTCACCAGCAACCTCAGCATACTCACCAACCGCCTCCTCAGGCCCCTCCTGGAAACCGTCCCGAACGCAAGAAGCCCACCACGCCACCCACTCGACAACCCCAGGCACATCATTCCCAGCCGCCTGTCAGCTCTGAAGCCATCCTTGATCTGATTACACGATACAACCCAAACTGAGTCGAGAGCGGGGAGTGTGGAGAATGTCGAAGGACGCATCAACATATGTGAATGCAGAGAACGGTGTCTGTGCTCCGTAGGGACATTCGAAGAAGAGGCTTGGGAGGCCGGTTCTATGTACCTCTTGAATTATGCTTATTAGGTTTGCTTGGTCTCCTTTTCCATGTTTGTATCTTGCTGTATATTGTACCGGCATCAACGTGCAGTCAGTGACAATATAATACTGTTGAGAGTAAAGGCAATGCAGCTCAATCAGAGGGATAAATCAGTAGTTTGAGATATGACAATGCAAATGCGGCGTTTGATGCGATAGGGCTGCTTTTAAAACTGCCATGCACCGGTTTCCCTGAATGCGGAACGGTCTTCCAAAGCACCACTTACTGTCCACGTTGTAACCACGCATGTACATACCCAGGGCAGGCAAGGGATATGAAACTCATAGATAATGAAACTTACCTAACAGATTAATGGAGTCTTGGCTGTGCGAAATTGCCAAGCCGATTCATAAACTTGAACTAGGAAACAACATCGAACTCTCGTTCACGACCGAATCACTGCTATTGAAACAAAAGGAGTGAATGTCTACGTGTTAGATTCACCAGTTCGAATATCTGCACGCAATGAATGATATAAAGGGTCCTCGAGAGAGCTTCTAATTGACCCAAAGACGCGAGGAATATCATTCAACACAACTTCAAGCGTCATCATGGAAAGATGGCTACCAAACTACGGCCCCAATCCCCCTGCCCCTGAGCCAGCAAGACCACAACGACCAAATAACCAAGAAGACCTTCAAAACATCCTGCAAGACCCGCCACGGCCACAGCGACCTGTTGGTGCAGGTCGTATCCCCGACTATGGGCCCGAATTCGCAGATCCAGACCCAGATCCCCAGCCATGGCCTGAACCAATCCCCGAGCACAACGATCTGGGCGTAGAAGAGCCTCCACCAGCACCGGTCAACAACAATGACGGAGCAGCCGAAGAGGAACTCCCCGAAAACCACTGGTCTAGACAAATCGCTCCTGCAGCCATCACGCACGTCACATTCGGTGTGTCGGTTCCTCCTTCCGACGATGATGTCACGCAACTGCTCGACGAAGGATACGAGAACATCCCCTACAACTATTTCAAACGGACGCCGCACGTCGTATTCAACGTCAGGTACGGCAACTGCACTTTTGAACTCTACATCTCCTGCTGGACTTGGGAAGGTCGGGAATGTGGCCGGTCGCACAGCATCCTGTACCCCTTGCAAGAGCTTTTCGTGGCGCGCAACGATGCCGTCGTGAACAATGAGGAGTTCCGGCAGCGCATGGGTGACTTGAGAGAGAGGGTGTTGGCATTTTGTCGGCGGTTTCTCAGTCCTGGAGTTGCTATGATGCCGAGACAGACGGGGCAGATGCAGCTTGTTGATGTGTTGGGGGAGTTCTTCGTCAGCGAGTCGGATGTTTGGGGGGTGGGTTTTTGGGTTGATCAGCGGCGGTTCGAGCCGCATGTGGAGCTGAGGTTCACCGATGATGGTATGAATGTCAGGTATCTGAGACATCAAGAACAGGAAGGCATGGCGGACAGAGGTCATGGCCAAAGGAGAGATCAGGAATGGGAAAATATGAGGGACAGGAATGACGGCCAAGGGAGAGGTCAAGACCGGCAGAACACGGGGAACAGAGATGAGGATCAGAGGAGAGATCGAGGCGAGCACTGGGCGGGATACGGGCCTGGTCGACTGTTGTATGATTTCAATCACTATGGCCACTTTCAGTTTTGATAGAGAACTGTGGAGCAGAGAGAACGCCAACAGAATGAATAAGATTCATGTCGTACTTGAATCTGTGATATTGAGCAGTGTTTGAGAGACGCCCCGACCAGGAGCCCAAAATGTCAGTTGACCGGGCCAGGAATCTTGTAGACATCAAGAAAATCAAGAACATTCAAACTAGAATCTCAGTTCATATGAATTAGATTCATTAACCGCAACGCCAAAGTCGCTAAGTATGCTATGCTCGACCGCATTACCCATCCAAAGTTTATCACATAAAGCCCCAATCAACACCGTGCCTAATCACCCCTATACCAATGCCCCATCAACCATACCCGCTGTCCTCATCTAAAAGGTCTCGGAATCGACTTCGTCCACAATCTGCACCTTGATGCTGCCGTTCCTGTAGTCGGACGCCAGCGTGAGGGCGTCAACAGCTTGCTCGAGAGGGAAAGTGTGCGAGATGAGGCTCTTGAGGTCGAGAATGCCACTGCTCAGACATGCGATGCCGGCGGGCCACGTGTCGCGGTACCGGTTAATGAACTCGAGCTTGATCTGCAAGGGAAAACACCGTCAGTCTACTACCTACCATTGACCCAGAAACCGGGACAGGCAGAACTCACCTCAGCCAGCGAAAGATGCATAAACGGCAAGTTGTTCATAATCTCCCTCCCCACGCCGATGACCATGACCATGCCGCCGCGGCGCGCCGTGAACGCCGCCGTGCAGATGCTGCTCTCGACGCCGGTGCACTCGAGCACCGTCCGCGGGGCGCTGTACTCGTCGTCGCCGAACAGCGCGCGGATCGCCTTGCCGTTGCCCTCGTTGCCGAGCGCCGGGTCGACGCGGTAGGTGATGACGCTGGGCACGAGCGTCTTGGCGAAGGCGAGCCGCGAGGGCTCGATGTCGGTGATGACGAGCGGGTGAGCGCCCGAGGCGCGCGCGGCGGCGAGGGTGATGAGGCCGATGGGGCCCGCGCCGCAGACCACGGCGCCGACGCCGAGGGAGAGGCCCGCGGTGCGGATGCCGTGCATGGCGACGCTGAGGGGCTCGAGGAGGGCGCCTTCGGCGTAGGAGATGTTGTCGGGGAGCCTGTGATGGCGGGTTAGCGCCACACCGTTCATTTCTTCCTGTCGCTGCCATGACTTCGTGGAAGATGGAAGACCTACTTGTGAAGCCACTTGGCGGGATGGCACTTGTAGCGCTGGATGGTGCCGTGGTACGGGTACACGCCGGCGAACTGGACATCTTCGCAGAGGTTGTAGCGGCCCTCCGTGCAGAGGAAGCACTCGCCGCAGGGCACGCCGGGCTCGATGGCGACGCGGTCGCCGGGCTTGAGGTTCTTGACGCCCTCGCCGCAGCGAATGACCACGCCGGCGGCCTCGTGGCCGATGATGCAGTCGCCTTCGAAGACGAGGGTGCCGATCTTGCCCGTCTTCCAGAAGTGGATGTCGGATCTAGGGACGAGAGAATTGTCAGCGCATTGTCCGTCGTGACTGGAACTTCCGACATCTGTTGCAAAGCAAAACTCACCCGCAAACACCAGTTGCCTTGACGTGGACCAGGACCTCGCCCTTCTTGGGCGCCAGAACGGGGGCTTCCTCGGCCTTGAGGCGGTGGTCGGCCGTGACCACCAGCGAGGGGTTCGGCAGCGGCGCCTTCAGAGTCTCGGCTGGGGCGGTGTTCTTCTCCATCTCCGTGACGACGACGATGCCGTTCTTGGTGGGCGCGACGCCGTTGACGGGCGCCTCGGATATCGTTGTGCACATCTTCGGGTGTGTGGTACTTTGAAGGGAGGCCGAGCGAACGAGAGACGACAAATAGCAAGTTTTAACAAACACAAACGGTGATCCTTTTCGTCGAGAGCTACGTTCCGTGTCGCGACAGAGGGAAGAGAAGAAGGCGGGTAAGGCTCTGAAACGGAAAAAACACAAGCTGTTAAAGAAGAGCTCTCTCCCAACCGGATAATCTCCCTCGTTGCTATTCGTCGAGGATCTAATGGAAAAAGGAGAAGAAATCTCAACAGGCCTTTCTAGCTCGAGTCCCGTCCCGCTTCACACCAAACAAAATAAATTTCTCGTCGTGTGATCTATGTTCCGGTCGGTAATATTGTCGACAATCCGACGTGACGGGTTCCAATTGGGGTTTGCCAGAAGGAAGAGCGGGGAACTGACCGACGCGGGGCGACTAACACTTCCTCTTCGTCTGTTGGTGATGCTTGGGACTTCCCGATACGGAAGTCCTAAGCACCTCACCGGCAGTTCTGGATTGGTTTAGACTCCGGGAAAATGTCGGCTGTTTAAAGCTGGTTACCAGGTTCGTGTTGGGGGGCACCGGGTTCCGTCCCCGGCGACCGATGCCCCGCCCCCTCCATCGGCCGAGTTCCGAGGGACGTGAGAGGATAGATAGCTTGAGTGGGTGCATCATCTTCATGCAATGGGAAGTGTGTGAGAGCTCTAGCTGGAGCTGTTATGGAGCTATGGTGATGTTGAGCAAGCATGTGTCGTGCCTTTCGTGTCTGCCGCTTGGCTTCAATCATCTGAAAGACATTCAATTGAGAAAGATTTGCATGCAGGTAACTTTTGATTCATTCATAAAGGCCTTCGCCGGCCGATTCTATGGTAACTATTGATCCCGAAGATCATTATCCGAGACGCTTCCTCCCACCGTTGAACCCCCCATTTTCCATTCATTCACATCATTAAGACTCCCACCCCTTAAGCAAAGATGCGCAGAGGCTTCTGGGGCAGGTAGAAACCAGGGTCGTTGAAGCGCAGGCCAAGGTCAAGGTCGGAGATGGCCTCGAGCTCCGCGGGGGTCAGGTCAAAGCCGTTGACCTCGAGGTTCTGCTGCAGGCGGTTCTGGCTGTTGCTCTTGGGGATGACGGCGATGCCGCGCTGGGTGGCCCATCTCAGCAGAACCTGGGCGGGGGTGGCACTGTGCGCGGCGGCGGCCTTGGTGACGGCGTCGACCTCGAAGAGACCCTTTGCGCCGATGGCGCGCTTGTTGGAGATCTCGAGGAAGGACTGGGGGCCGAAGGAGGAGTAGGCGGTGACGGCGATGTTGTTCTCCTGAGCCATGGAGATGAGGTCGGGCTGGACGAGGTAGGGGTGGTGCTCGATCTGAAGGGAGGAGATGGGGTGGCGGGCGTAGGACTGGACGTCGTAGAGGGACTGGGCCTGGAAGTTGGAGACGCCGATGGACTTGGCGATGCCCTGGTCGACGAGGGACTCGAGGACCTCCCAGGTCTCGCGGATGGGCACGTTGTCGGTCTCGACGATGGTCTGGGCCTCGTCTTGCCACCAGGCCTGAGTTGCGTCGTTAGACTTTTGGCCACTTGAGTTGTGCGTTTGAGGATAGTGAGAAACTTACGGGGTAGGGAATCCTGGAGGGCTCAATGTACTTCAGGGCGACGGGGAAGTGGATGAGGTAGAGGTCGATGTATCCCAGGCCGAGGGTCTCGTTCTGCTTCTTGGCCATCTCGAGAGCGTGCTCCTTGCGGTGGTAGTTGTTCCACAGCTTGGTGGTGATGAAGATGTCCTCACGCTTGACGAGGCCGTCGGCGATGGCGCGGCGGACACCCTCGCCGGTCTCCTTCTCATTCTGATAGTCGTAGGCGCCGTCAAAGAGGCGGTAGCCGGTCTTGATGGCCTGTATGTCGTCAAAGTCAGAGAGTCGCCCTCAACAGGAATTCACGCAGGGCAAGATGTCAACTCACGTTGTAGACGGTGTCGGCGCAGGTCTCGCGGGGAACCTTCCAGAGGCCGAAACCGACGAGAGGCATCTTGCGGCCGGAAGCGAGGGTGATGGTGTCCTTGCCCATTGTGATTGAGATTTGTGAATGAATTGGGGTATTGATGCTAAAGGAGACAACTGTGTGAAGAGCGAGAGATGTGAAGCAAGAAAAGTGTAGAAGTAACTCGTGGTCAACAATATTCTCGGTCTGACCCCAATTGTAAATATTCCAGCATCTTTTCAAATGACCCCGCCTCAGGGCACCACCCGTTGCGTCGCAGCCCGAATCTCATTTCACCTGCATCGTCATGGAGGGGCATCTCTGGCAGTGCTTAGGATTTCCCTTTACGGCAACGTTAAGCGTTCCTTAGCAGAAACGGGCAAGCATCCCCGCGCTTAGCGGCCCCCCTGTTTGACTCGTGTTCGACCGGGTTCCACGAGGGGAACTGAACAGCCAGACCGCTCACATGAGATGGGGGAAATGGGGTCAATTGTCCACGGCGAAATCCTGCATAAGGACCATTGAAAAGACGTGGTTTGCCTTGTAGCGTCGGATGATGGCCGATTGGAAAGGTGCTGCAACTGTTATTCAATGATCTTAACATCAACTGAGTGAGAGCCGGCTCATTTCGAAAGATACAAGAAAAGAGCAGCCTCACTGTTCAACAGCTGCATCAAATAATTCCTCGCCAACTCCCTGTCAACGCTTGTCTCGAACCGTGATCGCGTGGGACTTCCAACCCCAAGTTTCCAAGTTCTCATCCCCACCACACCACACATCACCATCAACGCCTCGTCGAGCCATCTTCCCTGCACCCATCGCCTCTCGATACCCCGTACACACATCCGCTTCCTTCATCCGCGTCTCTCCGCGTCCCTCCACTATTTGTTGGGGACGTCGTCTGCCTTCCCAATCCGACAAAATTATCCCTTCCCACAATGGCACACACACACGCACACGCACACACCCAGCGCCGTCGCAGGCTGAGTGAAAGATAGTGAGAGTCAGTGAGGGATACCGAGAAAATAATGACGGACGACACGGAATCAGCATCAGCAACCGCCGCGACCACCGGGGGAGGGGCTGGCGGCAGTCAACAGACGAACCCTTCTAAAGCCAGACACAAGAGGACGAGGACCGGGTGTCTAAAGTGTCGGATCCGACGGCGCAAATGTGAGTCTATCTTTCTTATCTCTTTTTTTCACATTTCAGAAACTGTGTTTTGGTTTCACTGTGCTGCTGTTGCTGGAGTCATCATCCCCACATCTCATGGTGTTTATTCGCCGGCCCCGGTACACTCAGTGTGAAATATACATTCAATGTTATCATTCTGGCCGAGAACTAATCTCTCCCCCACTCGTCTATACAGGCGACGAAGGCAAACCACGCTGCCAGCGCTGCATCGACGGCAACTTTGAGTGCCAGTATGGCCCTCGACTGACTTTCTTGAACAAGAATGCTTTGACAGTCTCCCCGTCGCCAAGAGCGGCGGCTGAGGCGACGACGCCAAAGTACTCGAGGCTCCAGGTACGTGTACGATGATGGAAATCAGCTGATGCCTTGCTTCATCGTGGCTCACCACAAACATCACAGTTTGTGAGTCCCGGAACAGCGAAACAGAGCGCAACAGACGGTTCTGCCTCTCCTCCGCCCCAAAAACTTCATAACACACCCGCGACGAATAATGCACCGCCGCCGCCGCCGCCGCATCCTCCTTTGGCGCAGACGCCTACTATCGTGACCTTCCAAGCAAATCCTCAAACTCTAGAACCGCCGACCCCGAAACCGCATCCCATCGAGCCAGGCATCTCGCAGAACCACCACCCTCCTCCGCCGCCGCCGACACAATGGCGCGCGCAGAGCATAGGCCACGAGAGTCTATCCTCGCCCGTGCGGAAACTCGACATCACAGGCAAGCTGAACGGGACCTCGCCCAACAACGACGCCGCATACGAGACGGCCCTCAACGTGCTGCTGTCCCTGGGCAGTGAGGGCACGACGGCGACGGCAGGGCTGGTACAGTCCCCCGACCAGGGCTCCGGGTCCTTTGGGATCGGTGCGGACGGTATCGGCGTGAGTCCGAGAGATTTGATGTCCGTCTCGCCGGGTTCCGTCCGGGAACGGAGGGGGTCGAGTGTGGTGGTCCCCGCTGCGAAGAGCATCTCGCAGGATCGACTGCTTCAGTTGTTGCGCCACTTTAGGTACCAGGTCGCGCCTTGGGTAAGTTGTACTAAGATTCGAACCATGATGGTTTACTGAGACGCTCTGCTAGCTCGACCTCTGCGACATGAGCCAGACGTTCGGCCTCTACGTGCCCCGCCTCGCCATCGAGTCCGAGGGTGTTCTCCACGCCCTCCTTGCCGTCGCTGCAACAACGGACTCTCGCGCGATGACAAACGACGCCGAGTACCTCAAGACTCTTGCCGAAGCAGCGCCGTGGAATCAAAACAATTTGAATAATATTAATGACGGCGACCTGGCACACTTGACGTTGTCGACAGCCTGCAGGTTCATCACTGACATCCCCAACGGGTGGCACGAGTTACCCATCGTCATCAACGACAACTTCTGGGCCGTGGCCTTGGCGGAAGCAAGCCAGAAGACAATCACCATTCTTTCTGTCCTGATCAGACTAGGTACAGCTTGTGTTCAATACATCTTGTGATCCATCATGCTAACACTCCCCCGGCAGAGCTCGCAGCCGCCCTCGTAACAGGCTCCCCCATCTCCGTCCCCGAACAGCTGAACTACAACCCCATGTCGCAGCAGTGGAACACCTCCTCCGCCGTCGCAGAGACCATCTTCCAGTACACCATCGAGCCCCTCCTCCTCTGCGCCAAGGTCGTCAACTTCTGCAGCGGCAGCTTCCCGCCTCAGCCTCCTACTCCCAACAACACCAACGGCGCTGCCCCTCCTCTCACCCCGGTCCACCGCTGGACGATGCTCAGCGACGCGCTGGGCCTCTGGTACACCAACCGCGCGCAGGAGTTCCGGCCGATGGTCGAGATCGACGGCGGCGGCGACGAGAACCTCTTCCCCATCATCCTCTTCACCAACGGCGCCGCCGTCTTCGCGAACCAGCTCTACCACACCGCCATGCTCCTCCTCCTGCAGAACAAGCCGCGCACGCTGCAGGCCGCCGCGGGGACGAAGAAGTCGGGCGGCAGCTCGTCGTCGTCGTCGTCATCATCGCCACTGTGGCACGCGCAGAGGGTGTGCGGCATCGCGCTGAACAACGACCGCCGCGACAGCTGGGACCTGTGTCTTGTCGCGTCGCTGTACCTCGCGGCGCAGCGGATGACGTACGAGCCGCAGCAGCGGGCGATTCTGGAGTGCTTCGAGCGCGTCAAGGCGCTGGCCGGGTGGAATGTTGACGGGTTCGCGGCCAGGGTGAGGGAGGATTGGGGGTTGATGTAGCGTGATACCAGCCAACGGCGTGCAGTACCATAGTTTCGCGAGGCGTCAAACCTTTTGTCAGAGATACCTTGAAGTATAATCATCTTGCCATGTCGGCGACCCTGAGCTCTTTGCGCACCTTGTAGCCCCACGCGGTCTCGAGGTCGTCGATCCTCCAGCACGTTCCCCATCCGGTGACGGCCTCGATGCTGCGGATGAGCCTCACCAGCAGCGCGTGCTCCGACTTGTGACTGAGCAGCCGGCCGGCCACCCACAGCGGCTGGATCGCATTATTCAGACAGCCCTGGTGCGGATTCGCCAGGGAGATGCCACAAATACACTTGGCATGCCATATCGCAGACCCCGTGACGCCGCCGAGCTTGATATTCAGCGGCCGCGGCATCGACCCGAGCAGCAGCGTGCAGGCCGTGTGGTACAGCTGGTTCGACGATATCGCCGCCCAGTGGAGGAACAGGATCTGCGGGAACGGGCTGCTCTGGATGCTCTGCACCGGCAGCAGCTCGGGCGGGCGGTCGCGCGTCCAGGCCTGGAGGTCCTCCCAGAGGCGGACCCAGCGGTCGGTGAGCTCGTCGGGGCTGCTGCAGGTGCCGGCGTCGCCGAGCTCGAAGTAGCGTGTCCTGTCGGCGACGAGCTCGCAGACCTTGGCGCAGAGGTAGACGGCGTAGTTGGCGTGCATGTCGGGGGTGCCGCCGGACTGGTGGAAGAGCTCGCGCGCTTCGTTGTGGGAGGCGCCGCTGGGGAGCCATTTGGAGGGCGTGAGGAGGGTGCTTTCGGTGCCGTCGGATATGAGCGCGCCGCAGAGGTCTGGACAAGTCAGTTAGTCGGTTGAAGAGACGACGGAGATGTCGTGGGACATACCCATCCTGGCGTAGCACCAGAATACGGCTTGTAAAAGGCCGCCGCTGAACCCGTGAACGTAGAAAGAGTCAAAGAGCGCCGCGCAGCCCTCGAGGTGTTTGCGCCAGTCCTGCGCACTTGCGGACATCATCTCCAAGCAGCATAGAATGGTGCAGATGGGGATGATCTTCTGGTCTCGGGACTGGAGCAAGGGCGTCAAGAGCCGGATGGCCTCTTGGTAGAGCTCGAGGCTGTCGAAGGATGTCTGCTTGCCCTCTTTACGCTCCACTTGACGTGCCGACAGGGCCAGGACGGCATACAAGAGAGCAGGAGAGCTGCGAGCCAGCACCGGGACTTGGATGCCAAAGGCGCGGTCGCTGTCGAACATGTCTAGCTGGTAGAGGAGTGAGTTCACCGAAACAGGATCACACGGGTTTGTATAAACTCACCCATGGCGCGACTTCACCGACGTAGTTCTTCAGATACTCCAATCTCCTCCCCGTTCCTAAGATCTGCCCAGCATGCCTCCGCGCCGCCGAGTCATCGCCCAACATAGTCCCCGGCGCAGCGAAGCCTCCTGCCGCGAACCCGCCATCTGCGGCTTCGGGCGTGCCCTCTCTCGTTGGCGCCGCGGTTTGGGCCGTGTTGAAGATGAGACATCGCAGTTCCTCCTGGTAGGCGAGGTACCCGGGGTCCGTCACAAACTCATCTAGACGCCATGACTCTGCCGGCGACGTCGACGCCTCGGACGAGAGGTGCTGCGAGGGTGCCGGGTCGCCGAGGCCCCACGTCGACGCAGCTGGAGTCACTGCAGCGGCGCCATAGTGAGAGGGGCCCTGGGAGTGAGAGTGAGAAATTGAGTGGGAGTGAGAGTGGGCGTGAGAGCGCGCCTGAGAGTGAGAGTGAGAGTGAGAGCCGGTGCTTTCGACGCGGTCGAGGGGCAGCGCTGCGGTCGAGTCGGAGTCGTTGATCGTCGCTGGCGAGAGCATCCTGTAATTTCAGAGAGATACAGACTCTATGTGACGAGTCTGGAGCTGGGGGCGCGAGACATGCAACAGTGAACACAGCCAAGCTTCCGGCGTCGTTGTCGTTCAGAGACTCAGACCCCTTGGCTCCATTCACGATGAAGGTTTCGGAAGGTCATGCGGGAGGAGAAAAAACAATGGATCTCTCAACTCCAGCGTCTCTCTCCGAACGGGCAATGCACCAAGACAGGGAGGCAGGGCGCATTGAATTGCTGCGGGGAACCCAAGTAGCGGAAACTGCGGGGGAGCTGGGCGTCGGTCATTGGTGTCTCGTGAGCTGTCTTCACCGCGTTCCGCCGGCCAAATGAGTCCATTGTCCACTGTTTCTCCACCTGGGGGGGAAGTGCTGCGGAGTAAATGGACAGGGGACAGGGGTGAAGGATGAGAAACCAACGGACCTAGCCCGATGCTGATGGTCCCTTACCCGGTGTCAGTCGGAACGCGGCTACCGAGGTCTGGGGAGGTGTGTTGTAGGTGAGTCTCGGTGAGCCATCCGGGCTGTCCATCATCGTGAAGATGGCTCGCTGTACGTTGTGTTGTCTTCTTCATCCTGTTTGGCAATATGTTGCTTCAGTTAATGAGGAGTTTCTATTAAAAGCATTGCGGTGAGGGCTAGGCAGTGTTGATCACCTCCCCGGATAATGCCAGGATAGCTGATAAACATGTACTCAGAGTTCAATAATAACCTTGGCAAACCATGTTTGATGAGAAACCCCAAGAATGAGAAATCAGTGTCTTTAAGAGTACAACGCCATTCAGTTCGTCTCTCGGCTTGAACTCCTCCGGCTCAGCGGGGCCGACCACTCGGCGTTTCGGTGCTGATGTCACCGGCCGCGGGGCTCACCCAACCTTGATACCAATAAGGAAACCGAAACCACTTGCCGATGAAGAGCTGTGGATCAGATCTGTCGCGATCTGACTTTATCTGGACCCTGAGGATCTCCCTTAGGAGTATTTGATGGCTTCTCGAGTCCTGTCAATAACTCTTTTACTCTCTTGAACCACATACACATTCCTCAGCTCAGCCAAGCCATGGCTCCTATCAGCGTCACAGACTTGCGGTTTGAACATGTCCCGGGCGGAATTGGTGTCCCATCTCCAACTCCTCGAATTTCCTGGAGAGTCGTATCCGACCCTCTCCCAAAGAATTGGAAGCAGACATCCTACGACGTCGAAATCACCCGGAGCGGGAAGCAACCCCAATCGTTTCACTTCGAGAGCAGCTCATCAGTCCTGGTACCATGGCCGGATAGTCCACTCACTTCCGCAGAAACAGCGACTATCCGCGTCAAGTCCTCCGGCACGTCCGACGACGGGCAGCTAAACACAGAATGGTCCGAGCCCTCAACCGTCGAGGCTGCCCTCTTGTCCCGAGACGCCTGGTCCGCGAAGCCTATCGCCGCCCCGCCCCGGTCGGAAACACATCCCGATGAGCGGGGCATCCGGCCGGTCCGCTTCCGCAAGACTTTCACCGCCCCTAAGCTCAACGGCGGCCGTGCAAGACTCTACATCACTGCTCTAGGAATCTACGAAGCCTACCTCAACGGCAAGAGAATTGGGGATGAGTGGCTCGCCCCCGGATGGACGGCCTACCAACACCGTATCCAGTATCAAGTCTTTGACGTCGGACCCCTTTTGAAACCCGGGCAAGCCAACGTCTTGTCCGTCGAAGTCAGCGAGGGATGGTATGCCGGCCGCGTCCTCTGGGGAGACGGCCTGACTTGTTTCTACGGCGACCGCATTGGAGTCCTCGCTCAACTCGACGTCCTCGACATCGGGTCAAAGTTCCGCCTCACCACAGATGAATCCTGGGAATGCCATCCCTCGCCCATCATAGGGAGTGACATATACGACGGCGAAGCCTACGACCTCGGCCTCGAAGTCGATGACTGGCACCACGACTCATCAAAATGGTCCCCCGTTGAGACCCTACCCTTCCCCAAACCGTCCCTGGTCCCGTCATCCTCTCCGCCTGTCCGCATCACCGAGACCATCAAACCCATCAAAGTCTTCACAGACCCCTCCGGCAAGGCCCTGATCGACTTTGGCCAGAACCTCGTCGGCAAACTCGTCTTACCCTCCCTCAGCAGGCCAGACGGCCACCGCCTCACCATGCGCCACGCAGAGGTTCTCGAGAACGGCTACCTCGGCATCCGCCCCCTGCGCAGAGCAAAGCAGACTGACACAATCATCTTCGGCGGCGGGCGCGGCTTGCAGGACTGGTCGCCGCACTTTACGTACCACGGCTTCCACTACGTCGAGTTGGACGGCTGGGCCGCTGACGAGGTCACCCTTGACTCTATCTCTGCGGTGGTGATGCACACTGACATGCGGCGGACGGGCTTCTTCTCGTGCTCTGACGAGGACATCAACGCTCTGCATCGTAATGTTGTGTGGAGTATGCGCGGTAACTTCGTCTCGATTCCCACGGACTGTCCCCAGCGTGACGAACGGTTGGGGTGGACGGGGGATATCCAGATCTTCAGTCCCACGGCGTCGTTCCTGTACGACTGTGGTGGGATGCTGAGCAACTGGATGAGAGATGTTATCTTGGACCAGAAGGATGCCGGGGGAGTGGTGCCACTCGTTGTGCCGAACGTCATGAAAGACGGCCCATTCCCTGCGCTCCCGCAGGCTGTCTGGGACGATGTCGTCGTGTTGGTGCCGTGGACTCTGTATAAGTCGTTCGGCGACGCCGGCGCTCTTAAAGAAACGTACCCCGGCATGAAGGACTACCTCAACTCCATCAAGCGAGGCGAGGACGGCCTCTGGGACAGCGACCTGTGGCAGCTCGGCGACTGGCTCGACCCGAACGCGCCCCCCGCCGAGCCCGGCTTCGCAAGAACCGACGGCACCCTCGTCGCGGACGCCTACCTCGTCCACGTCACCGGCGTCGTCTCCCAAATCGCCCACATCCTCAACCTCCAAGAAGACGCAGACAGATTCGCAGCCGAGCACAAGCGCCTGAAGCAGCTGTTCCAGGACAAGTACATCACCAAGGCAGGCTTCGTCGTCGCCGACTCCCAGACGGCCCTAGCTCTCGCCCTGCTCTTCGATCTGCACGAAACCCTCTCTCAGCGCAAGGCCGCCGCGGCGAGACTGGCGCGGCTGGTGCAGTACTCCAGGTTCAGGGTGTCCACGGGCTTCGCGGGCACGCCTGTTATCCTGCACGCGCTGTCTGAGACGGGGTACACGCAGCACGCGTACCGTATGCTGCTCGAGAAAGGGTGTCCGTCGTGGATGTACCCGGTCACCAAGGGGGCCACGACGGTGTGGGAGAGGTGGGATAGTATGCTGGAGGACGGCACGATTAATCCTGGCGAGATGACTAGTTTCAACCACTATGCTCTCGGCAGCGTGGCGAACTGGATGCATGCTAGTATTGGGGGTTTGTCGCCGCTGGAGCCTGGGTGGACAAGGTTTCTGGTGAGGCCGAGGCCGGGAGGGGGGTTGAAGCATGCGGAGGTTGAGTACCTGAGCCCTACTGGGCAGGTTCGGGCTAGATGGGATATCAAGGCCGGTGATAAGTTGGTATTGGAGTTGACGGTTCCGCCAAATGCTACGGCTGTGGTGTCACTGCCAGATGGAAGTGAGGAGAAGACGGTTGGGTCGGGTAATTACACGTTTGAAGGCGGTCTCGATGAGGAAGCAAAGGGAGAATGGCCCCCTCAGGCACTGTTAACGCAGTTTGGGTTACCTTGATTAACCATTGTCTAGTCAACATCATTTCTGTCGGGCTCATCCATGATGATGAGTGGTCTGTATTCATGGAAATCTCGTTGGGGTGGTGACTAGTTTCTCCTTTGAGATTCTTCCTGTTCGGCGAGATGTACCTGAAGTACTCGAAGTTCCTGGTCCCTTATAGGCTGTGCTGAGCTATACCTCATGCGAGCCAACATCTGTTTCGCTGATACTTTGGGCTCTCTCCATGTAGTCAGTATCTCCCAGCAAGCCAAGCATAAACTCGAAATCCCAGCCGTCAATGCAATCATCTGTCCCGTAGACTCAAAAATCCCGTCTGTCAATAAGTGGTTATCTCTGATCATAATCTCAACAGACGTGATCGCAACAATTGGACCTGCCAGGTTGATGATAAACAGGTGAAATAGAGACCTTAAACCCTGCACCAAAGTTCCGAATGCAATGGATTCCTGGCTGAGACCATACCAACCGGGTCTCAACAACAATTCAAGATCCTGAGACCGGTTGCCTCGTTGTGGACGTGGCCCCATCGGTGCATGTTGGCTGGACACGGGTGCCAGCAACCCCGCGACGGCGATGAGGGGCTCGCTCCGAACCTCCCCGGTACAGAATATGTAAAGATGCCCAAAGAAGAAAAAGGTAAATATGGAACCGACAAGGATCGACATTGTCGCAGCAAACGTCTTCCAGTGCGAGTTGTGCAGGTCGAATGAGACGATGACTGCTGCTTTCGCAGGGCCACACTCCAACTGTGCCGAACCCGACAAGCCTCGGATCCAAAACCAACCGCCGAAGAGGCTCGCAGACGCGAAGAGGAAGTTTTGAAGTAATAGTGGAACGTCGGGCTGCAGAAAGTAGTACCGCTTGATCTTGCCGTCGCGTGGGGCTGTCTCCTCCGGCTTGCTGAGGAGGTTGTAAGACTCGGAGTAGAAGAGGGCAATGGTGAGGTAATATGTGAGGAGAAAGTCGGTGACGAGCGTGACGCCGCGAGCAGTATTGACGATCGAGGCAACCATGATGGAGATGCCCAAGACATTGTTCGCAGCCCGAACTGTGGAGATCGTTTGCCACGAGCTGTGATGGTTTCGTAGCAAAAGCCCCGCGAACCATTGAACATAAAGGCCGATGCGGACGCCAATGCCGTAAAGGTCGCCATCGCCAGTGTTATGGCAGCCGTCTGTCATTGTTTCGTGGTTTGGCATGGTGATTTGGGCGTGTACATGTGATAATCAGCGAAGGAGGATCGACTAATACAATTTATTGAAGGGCCTTCTTTCTGACAGAGGCCTTTGGTGCAACCTGCATATTGTACTCGGGTTATCAGGGCAACCAATGTAGGCGAGGCCCTAAGCTGACAGCTGCATGTATCCCTGCAACGCGACCGCACAATGCAGCACCATAACCAAGCTGGACAATGGTGCTCTTGAAGTCCAGTGGCAGCCAAGTGTTGAAATTTGCTGCTTGTGAGTTGTCTATATGATATCATAGGCAAATCCTTGATCCAACTGCTCTTTTGTTTCATTGTCCGCCTCAAGTTGTTACCTAGTTGCAGACTTTGGATATGCACGGCTCAAGAAATGGCGCGTCCAGATCTGAGGACCGTGGGCTCAAAGGCTGGTTCCAACCTTGTCGTAATCATCAAGTTGCCGAAGCATTTATCGTCGAACGGCGCCGGGTCAAACATATCCGGAGATCCTCACTTTCCGGCCCCGGGGTTCTCGGACCCCGATCGAATTGTCTAAAGCTCCTTGGCCCCTCGGAACAAACCCTCGGAATCGGGGCGGGGCATCTTTTGTCTCATTCCTCTCACCGGGGTTCGATGACGGGATCGATGACAAATGCGGGGGATTCGATGACCAAAGTGCGCAGATCCCTTTGCGCAGAATGATCCAAAATCTCACAATCATCAGTGATCGAATTTTGTTTCTTCTGTAAAATTAAGCTTATTGATCCTGTCTCTTGATTTCGTATCTGCCAACTACAGCAACTCGAACACACCGCACGCGCAATGGCCTCAGCAACTTCGTTCCGCCAAATCATCGGCGCCCCGCCCTCAACGGCCACACCCACAGACAGCACCCTGATCATCATCGACGCCCAAAACGAGTACGCCGAGGGCAAGCTCGCCGTGTCCGAAGTCGCGTCCTCCCGCAAAGCCATCGCATCCCTGCTGCAGAAGTACCGCAGCGCCGGCGGCAGCATCGTGCACGTCGTCCACGATACGCCGGCAGGTGCACCCGTCTTCACGCCCGGGACGCGGCTTTCTGAGGAGTTTGAGGAGCTCGCGCCGAAAGATGGAGAGAAGGTCGTGCGCAAGAACTTCCCTGGATCGTTTGCCGGGACGGACTTGCAGGAGCATCTTGAGGGGAAGGGGCAGCAGGGGAAGAAGATTGTGTTGACGGGGTACATGGTGAGTTTGATGACGAGAGCAGTGGGAGGCATGGGGGGCTAATCATATTCCTAGGCTCATGTGTGCGTTTCTACGACGGCGAGACAAGCTGCCCAGCGCGGCTTTGATGTCCTCGTGGCGGAGGATGCGGTTGGTGATCGTGATATTCCCGGGGTTGATGCTGCCCGGCTTACCAAGGTCGCTCTGAGTGAGATTGGAGACGCATTTGGCACCATTGTGCAGAGCAAGGATATTGCGTAATGAAAACTCGCCAGGAATATCCTTAGAGTACACGATAGAAAGCGCGTCCGCTCAAGCTACTATTCCGCCAAGTCGTGAAACCAGTCCCCTTCGCCATGAGCCTTGGCGATCCTAAACACTGGAAATGCGCGCGATTTTGAGACACTGTTGATCTTACGAGTCCACTCTGTATCGGTAAGCTGTCTGAGTGATACAAGGTCTACTTCTTCAGACTCGAATTCGTGAATCGCCAGCCACTTTGGAGGCTGTGGGGGCGGCTCATCATTCGTGGACAGGCCTTTCAACGCGCGGGACTGCGCGTTGGACCGAGCAAAGGCGAGTTTGAACCTCGTTGTTCGTAGATATCCTGACACAGCGGCCAACTGATCAAGATGCTTCATAGATGCATTAGCAGTCACACTAACCAACCACGTGCATCAGCTCACCTCTTTCTTGTACCAACTGTCAAACTCATTTTCGGTGAGCTCACCCAGCTCGTACTGGGCTGCAATGATCGTTTTTACAATACCTGAAGTCCTCAGCTATTACGGTTCAGATATCTCCATGTGTGATACCTACCCTTGCCCTTCTTCCTCGGATCAAAGACTTGGACCAAGTTATAGTACCGCACATCAAAGTCCGCCAGGTCGTAAATGGGGCCGCTGTTCGGAAGCATGTCGCTCGAGACTCTAATGTTGCGGAACTCCTCAGTTTGAGTGAAGCCAATATCTTTCATCGGATACATGGCTAGATACGGCCGTTCGACGTTGCCGATGTTGACGTCGAGGAAGCGAAAGGCGGACTGGATGCCGCTCGTCGCGAGGATCTCCGCAATGTGGTCTTCATCGTACCACTTAAAGAACGCCTCCTCGTCAATGAGATCCGGACGAATGATCTTGGAGTTCACGAAAAGAAGGCCGGGGCCTTGGACATTTTCCGACATTTTCGTGATTCTCAAATCGGCCTTCTGGGTCAATCAAGACGGATTACCGGGACGATAGTGGGGTTGAGATTGTCAAATTTTGGGGAGCGGCATTTTTTGGACGCACCAACATGAGAGACGTTTCCGGCTAATGAGTGCCAAACTTGACAGCAGATGCGACCTCGGAAATGCAGGTCTGTTTGCGGGTATCCTTATCCCCCGGCCATTTCGGGACGGCCCCACAATTGCGGCCGAGCTCACGGCTCGGTCTCGGAAGGGGAAGCGCATTTGCAACAACATTTACAGGCCTGTCAACTGATGACGCCGGTTGTCCAAATGATCATTTAGCTCCATTTCACTCTCGCGTTTGCCTTCTCTATTTCGTCTCCCGTCATGCCTTAGGTTGATCGAATCCAAGTAGGGAATAGGCCGGATTTCTGTCGTCGCACGCTGCGAAAGAAGCATTGAACACGAAATACGCCGATGAGTGCTAAACTAGTCAAGAATCACAAGATCGGACGTTGGAAAGCTCTCAATCTTTGACAAGCTATTCTCTGTGATTGGTAGATGCCGTTTCAACGAACCTATAGTGCTGGTGAGGGCTTCCATGATGTGGTAGAGGTTGGCGGTGGGGGCGAGGTCTAATGGGCGAGGGGCTTAGGAGGTCTCCTAGCTTACCAAGTAGTTCGAAGAGGGCCGTGTTGAGGATGGCATTGGTTAATAAGTCTAGTCTGTATAAGCCTTGGACGAGGAACTTGCTTGGAAGCAGCTTATCAAATGCATATCTGCCGCATAGCTTCCTCTGAGCTAAGAGTGCACGCTCTATCATACAAACATCAATCTTTATTGTCTTGTGACTTCATAATCAATTCTAGAAGGCTCTGGTTATCTTGTCGCACAAGCCAACGAAATACATAACATTGGAAGCTGAGTAGCTGCGATGACAGGCATGACCAGACCCATGCGAGCTGATCTGCACCTGTAATGTTATGACCCTCTGACCCAATCAGCATAGCTAACTCCAATATTTAAAATCCAATATAGTGGATGGGTTGTGAAACTTGGGCTCACCGTGTGGACAGAGAAACTTTCCAAAGCCACCCGCGCCAGAAGAGGAAACTTGAGTGGCCTTGTGGGGACTTTGTGTCGCTCAAGTTTGATATCTTATTGAAGGGTAGGAAATATGAAGACAATACTGGTGACTGATTTGGAAATAACCTCTCAAGGTCCTCATCAGCGGGGAATATTTGCTTGTCCATATAAAAAGCCACAATTAGCTTTGGCATTGACCTCAGGCTCATTGCCCACCCTTGTGTGTCAATGCCACCTCGTGTTCAAGGGAACAACCCAGATTCTTTCACAAAGGGGAATACCGTGATAGTTTGGTCATCAACGCGGCCGCATACGCACCGCCGCCTTTCAAACACTACCTCGCTGGTGCGAACCAACCATCCCATCCCCACTACTCCAACTAACAGCAACACAGAAACAACCATGAAGGGGTCTACCATTGCATTGCTGGTCCTGAGCCCTGTCTTAGCATTCGCAGGCTGTTTAAAACTTGTGGAATATCACTACGCGAGACCACTGAATCCAGACCACCCGCTGCCTATCCACGAACTGCCAAAATGTGGCCAGCAATGCGCCAAGAAGACGGGGCACAAACAAGGCGGATTCGCGCGTGATTTCAACTTCGTCAGTCAGGGTGACTGGTGTGGGGGAAAGGCGAATTTTCTTCGATACCATCTTTCGAAATGCATACACGACACTTGCCCAAAAAACGACTTTGATTCCTGGTTGGAGTGGGAGAGGAGGGTTTGTAACTGGAAGACGTCGCCGCATCGGACTTGGTAGAGAATTGCAGCGTTGTCTCTGTTGTCTGGGCCATGGGCAGGGCATATGTGATCTCGCGTTGAGAATGGCAAAGGGCAACATGGCGGTCTTGGGGTCGAGTACGTGAAGGGGTTCATGTGTTTTGATACGATGCGACAGTGTTCTCAAATCGCTGGGGGCAGATAAAATACAAAACCTCCTTTTCCCTGATAAAGTCCGCAGCCTGTTGACATCTTGAATGACATAATCCCGTCTCCCGGGCTTTTAGATTATCAGCTTTTTGTCAGGAATAGGGACCTGACAGATAGGATTAGAGTTGGAGTGTAGGAAGTGGTCACTGCTGTAGGTATAGATGAGTTCACCACGGATGCTACATCTTTGAGAACGCGGTGTCGGTTGCTCCATGTCCTCTCAACGAACACAGAATCGCATTTAGACAACAGCCTCGGCACTGGCTAGACCCTGCCTCTATTCACCACCAACCATCTCAGATCCAAAGCTGAAATCGCCGATTGGCAAGCCCCCGAGGTGCGGAGAAGCGGCACCGCAGCAGCATGGCCACGACGATCAACGCGGGAATTTCAGTCAGAAAGCCCACTAAAACCAGGGACCGCCAGGGGGCTGTCATTTCACCAAAGTTCCCAACAGCCGCTGAATGGACGCTGAGGAACCACAGCACCACATCGCTCCGGGGCCACGCAGCCAACCGACTTGGCGTACAGCGAGTTCGTAGCCCAAAGAGGCATCAATGTCGTCACCACTTTGCAGGGCGACAGCCGGCTCTCATGATTTTGAAAGTATCTTGACAGTCAAAAGGTGCTTTGCTGGCTTCGGACCTCGGACACTTGAGTTCTGCGAGGACAAGCATTGGCGTGTTCATTATTACACAGAACAACACCGCCATGGGACGAATCCACGATGGAGGCCTGCCGTGGTCAAATAGTTAAAAAGGGAATGATGGGATGAACAGCAACAGCCCCGTCTGCTCTTCCTTGCTCTCCAAGCTCAATTCAGACGAACACTAGCTCTTTGCGACGTGAGACGTGCCGCCGAAAGTTATTAGACTTGTTCTACTAGAAGAAAACGAGTTGTCAGACTTCCACCATGCGGCCCTCAACCCTGCCCACCCTCCTCTCGTGCGCCGCTGTCGCAACGGCGGCCGCAACGACCAACGGCACCTCCGAGACCACGATCCCGAACGTCGTGCCCGCCGTCTGGGACGGGGAATGCTACTATCCCACGCCGGACTCCGCGTTCGATCTCGAGAGCTATCTCGGCCGCTGGTTCCAGGTCGCCGGAACCGTCGCGCCGTTCACGGCCGGGTGCAAGTGCATTTTCGCGCAGTACTCTCTCAACGTGAGTTTCCGTGCCCGAGACCCGAGGAGCTCGTTTACTCTCTCGTACGAGATGATGGGCGTGAATGGGGATGATCAGCGCTGACTTTAGCCTCCCCCAGGACAACGGCACCGTCCTGGTAAACAACACCTGCCAGGCGGACACCACACCGGTCAACATTCTTGGAACCGCCGCGCCCGCCGATCCGTCGTACGGCGCCAAGGGCGTTCTGCGCGTGCAATTCCCCGGTCAACCGGCCCCCAGCTGCGCGGGCCCGAATTACATCGTCCAAGGTGAGCGAATGACCTCTCATCAACGACTTTCGGTGCGCAGGTTATCTGACCACGCCGTGTAGATTACACACCCGACTTCGCCGTCGTGCAAGCCTACAACTTCAGCACCTTGTTCGTGCTCAGTCGCGAGCAGAACCCCGCCGACGAGGTCCTCGATGTAAGTCATTGCGAAACCACCGCCAACCGTCGTCTAGAGAAATACGTGCTAACCACCATGACCCTTCGGCCAGACCTGGATTGCGCGCGCCGGAAAACTCGGCTCCAACCTCGACAACGTTGTCAAGACCGACCAGACCGGTTGCCTGTTCACCTGAGACATGGAGAAACAAACGACAGCAACGGCAGCAATGAGGGACGATAATCTGGGGTACATGAGGAATCCGTGCCTGGCGCTTGAACATGTCGGGATAATTTGACGTGAGACATGCAACCCCAGAAATGCCCAAGCCCGCAGCATTCGCGGCATCTAGACATGTTCTATACCCAATACAGCATTTTTCTAGTGAACGAGCGCCGAGACAGAATTGAGAGTTGCCGTGACACTGACGCCGCATCCGAACAGGGCAATCGATGACAGCCGACGTGACACTTGACTGTAGAGCTCAGGCCTCGAAGCTGAAGCAAGCAATCGAAGCCTCACGGAGCTCTCCCATGTTCATCGGGTTCTAATTGGCCAATGGACATGAGGGGAAAGGCAAGCTGAGAGCTGAGCTCTTCTTCCCCATTGCTTTTTTGACTTTGCCCCCCTCCTCCAGCTTTCCAGCTAAAATAAGCTTCGTTCTTCTTTTGTCGAAGGGCTGTTGCACCAGGGCGACCCAGCGCAGCCACTTATGCAAGGGGCATCGATCGTGTTTCTATGACGACACCATTCCACACGAGACACCATGACGAATTGGCCGCGAACGGCGAAGAGGGTGCCCCATGTGTGAACGCATCTGTGGACCGTCTCAAGGACAGGAGAAGGAGGTTGGTGTGTCGGAAAGCGTCAGAGTGACACAAATGCAGAAGGGTAGAGGAAAAGAAGGCATGGAAGTCAATTGAGTTTCGTTCAAATAGTGCTTGCGCCCTCCCACTCCCCCCTTCTGCGCAAGGAGCCGGCTTGTTCGTTCCGTTTCTGAATGCTACTGTGACGCTGCACCCTCTGCACCCTGCTGCCAATTGAAGTAATACACCTGTTTATCGATATCATCACCGAAACGTTACAATCAGACGCACACCGCCAAAATGAAGGGCAAGAAAGAGGTCATCTCCGAGTTCAACGAGTATGTCAACATGACGGCCGAGGAGCTGGAGTCGTGGCTCAAGTCGGGAGACTCGAACAGCGCGGGATGGCCCAAGGACGATGCTGAAGGGGATGGAGAGACTGTCGGGCATGACAGCGGGCGCAACATTGTGGAGATCCTGAAGGCCAACCCGGACAAGAAGGAGGATGAGTACACAGACGACCAGGTCGAGCACATGCGCAAGGTCGTTGCGTATTGGTGAGTGCGACCTTACCGGTCTTGTTGATGTAGTCGATGGCTAACGGGGGGTCTCCAGCAAGCGGCACCTGGCCCAAGAGGCGAAGGGCAACAGCGAAAAGTCGCCCGAGGAGGTGAAGAAGACCAAGTCGTATGCGTCGCTGAAGAACTGGGGCCACGACTTCCTCAAGGCCCAGGGCAAGGAGGGCGGCGAGCAGAACGGCAAGTCTGCGAAGAGCAAGAATGGTGACGAGGAGAAGGCTGGGTCCAACGGGTCCAAGAAGGAGGAATCTAATGGATCCTCCAAGAAGGAGAAGAACGGCAGCAAGAAGAAAGATGAAGAGGAGGAGGAGGTAGAGGAGGAAGTTGAGCAGGCTGACGAGGGTAAAGAGGAAGAAGAGGAGGAGGAGGCTGATGAAGAGAAGACTGGCGACAAGCGCAAAAAGTCGAGTGAAGAGAATGGATCCAACAAGAAGCGACAGACCCGTCAAGGCGAGGGCAAGGCGACCAAGAAAGATGAGAACGGGGAGGATGGGAAGGAGGAGGAAGAGGCTGAGGATGATGGCGACGAAGAGATGGGGGATGACGACGAGGAGGGAGATGACAAGGAGAACGGCAGCGGCAAGAAGACCAAGAAGGGGCCGAAGAAGGGCGACAAGGTTAGCTGGCAATGGGGCAATGGTAACCCGGAGGGTAAAGTCCTCGATGTCAAGGAGGAGAAGTAAGTCGCAAAATCTCGTGAGTGTGCTGCTGGAAGGCGATGGCTAACTTAGCATGCTCAGGACTACCATCGAGACGAAAAACGGAAACGAGGTGTCGCGTGACGGTAACCCCGACGATCCGGCCGTGGTGTTGGATACTGGAAAGTCAAAGGCGATCAAGTCGAACCATGAGTTGAACTGAGCGAGGCGTTCGAATGGGAACCGGTGGAATTGTATATTAGTGTGACTTGATATGTTCGCGGCCTGCACTGAGGGCGTGAAGAATGGATGGGGTGAAAAGTGACAGTTATTTGCCAATTGGATGTAAACTTGCGTAATATGTTTTGATTACGAACAAAAGGGTACTATATAACTAAAGACATTTTTGCTTTCCGTCTACAATTCATCAGAAGCTCCGTCCAGAACTGAACCACCAGCCTTGACGTCAGTCTTCTGGTACTTGGTAACAGGATCCTTCTGCGCCTCCTTCACCTCATTCCAGAACTTCTCACCATTCTCCTTTTCGCCCTTGAACAGGTGGTCAATCACAAGCTTCTTAGGCGTCTCGCCCATCCACTGGAAGAGGGAGAAATCGCGGAACTCATCCGCCCTAAAGATCTCGAGCATCTCAATCGGCTCGTCGCCGATGTTCTCGACAAAGTGGCCCATGTTCTTGGGCACGATGCCCACGTCGCCGGGGACGTAGTCGAAGGTGCGCGCGGTGCCCTCGGCCGCGAAGATGGTGACGCGCGCGCGGCCCTTGATGAAGAAGGACCACTCGTCGGCGTTGGGGTGCCAGTGCATCTCGCGCAGCGCGCCCGGCTGGATGGTGAGGTGCGCGGCGGCCACGGTCTTGGAGATTGGGAAGTTCTTGGAGTCGGTGATGCGCACCTCGCCGCCCGAGGTGATTTCGGGCTCCTGGGCGAGCATCTTGTGCACGAAGTTGTGCTTTGACTTTTTGGCGTGCTTGCCGGTCGGCCGCTCGTCTTCGATGGGGCCCGGGAGGGTGCCTTGGAAGATGTACTTCTCGCCCTCGGGGATGTGCTTGAAGATCTCGGGGTCGAGGTGGAAGTTTTCGGCGATGACGGATTTGGGGGTGTGAGCTGTGTGAGGTGCGTGTTAGTTGGGCTTCAATGATGGTCTTGTTTCTCGTTGCTCTTGATGGTGTTTTGGTGATGAATGCTATTTCAGAGCGACGTTTGGATGTACTATCCCCTATGATGGGCCAGGATAGAGGGAACACGCGCAAGAAACACTTACCAAGCCAGTCAGAGAGAATAAAGGTAGACTCCTCGGAGAACCTGCCGTCGTCAAAGATGAGGAGGAACTCGGTGCCATTGGGACTCAATCCCTGCAGCGAGTGAGGAACACCACTTGGGAAATACCACAGGTCGCCTTTGCCGACGTCTGCGATGAAGTTGCCGCCCTCATAGTCGAGCGCTGTCACGCGGACCTCGCCGTCCAGGACATACGCCCACTCGGCCTCCTTGTGCCAGTGCAATTCGCGGATGACGCCCTCGCCGAGGCGCATGTTCACGCCGGCGAGCTCGACGCTGGTTGACAGCTCACGAACGGTGGTCTGGCGCGTCCAGCCACCCTCCTGTTGTAGAGTAACTGTGTCAGTCACGAATGCTCCCCAGTAACCCAGTTGAAGCCCTTCAAGAGCGAATCGGCAGTGTCGCAACTCACCTCGATCCGGATGTGCGAATCCGCAAAGCTCCAGCGCATGTTGGGCATGTTCCCGTGGTCCGTCGACGGCGGGCGCACGAGGTCCGGGTTCTGGCGCGAGCGCTCCTTGTTCCACGGGCCCAGGACCGACGAGCCCAGCCCGTTGCGGTAGGGCAGCGGGTCGAGCCCGTCGCCGACCGAGTCGACGGCCCCGTCGTTGGGATCCCGGAAGCCCGGGGTGTACGGGTTCTTCGCGTCGGACTCGTCGGCGAAGGCGCTCTTCTTGCGGTAGCTCGCGGGGATGTCCATGCCCCGGAGCAGACGCTCGCGCGGGCTGTCAAAGTGCGGCATCGCCGTCACGACGGATGCCCAGAGGAGCAGCAGCTTGGCTGCCGTGGGTTGGGTGAGCTGCATGGCTGGGCGCTGATGGGGTGTTGTCAGTTGACGGGGGGGCTTGATGTGACGCTTGATCGCTGCCAAGAAAGAACTTCAAGGCAGGGAAACAGACGCAATGGAGAAGCTGTCAAGCTTTGGAGGTGACAGATGAGAAAAGAGAGAGTACAAGTGCAGGAAGGGTGCGCGCAATTGAGCCTGTGATCATGGGAAGGGAGGATGTCATGCCAGTCCAGGAACCTTGCCATGACCTCTCCCTCGGCCTTACCCATTGTCGCAGGCCATGGAAAGAGGTGGTACGTAAACACAGAGCTTACAAAGGGCAAGGTAGAGCTCGTAGTCATCGGCGCATCACCTCGGCTGCCCATCGCTGCAGGTCGACACACACACACACACTCTCTCTCTCTCTCTCTCTCTCTCTCTCTCTCTCTCTCTCTCTCTCTCTTTCTGCTCTGTCTCCCACATACCACCATGCATATCCGTCTACTACACCACACACCAATCCAATTCATCCATCGCACATGCCGAACCCCCGAGCTTCCAATCCGGAGCTCCCCCGCAGCTACGGCAGCATGGCAAGGTAGTAGCTTCGAGGCACACTGCGACGTGCTCTTACAACTGTAGCTTGACTAGTACTAGGCTCACTCTGTTTACAAGAGACCGTAACCCGGCAGAGCTGAGCCGCCATCCCCGCCAGAGAGTGAAACGCGGCATAGGGCGAGCGCTCATCGTGCGGGGATGAACCACGGCGAGCTGCTCAGCTCGTCTTTCTTTCTTTAGCGACAAGCCGTGCCAGGCCAGGGGGCAGAATGACGGGAGCGAGAGGGGTGAAGGGGACATCAGTTGCCGATGCACTCTAATCGGATTAGCCCCAGCGCTTCTCAATGCCTGCCTGCCTGCCTGCTCTCTTCTCACTGCTTCTCACTTGCATCTTACTGGAATATCCGTGCAAGAATGCTGGAGCGAATCCACCTGAGGGGGACTCTGCAGCGGCCATGACGCAGGTTCCTGCGGATTGAGCTTAACTCCAAGGACCACATCCCGCTGCAATTGGACGGGGAATATGTCGGAGATCCTGGAGAAGAAGCTGGCCCGGCCAGGCCCTGGGATCAGAGGTTTCACTGCAGCAAGCCCTTTTGCACATCTCATCCAATCTCAGTGAACCGTACCTCGAGCTCTTCTCCAATGGTTGATTTCCCCCTCTCGATTTCCTATCTTTAGTGCCCTTTGCCCTTTGCCCATTTGTCCCTTCACCCCTCATCAAGCAAACACAACACACACAAAAACACCAAGGGACCACCACCAGCGTCGTCTCAAGGGCGGGGTGAGCTCTTGGCTTTTCTTCGGCATTGCTATCCGCACCTTTTCCTTCTCGGCATCCGCCCTGGCCCATATAAACCAGGCTGGAAAACCTGGAAACATTTCGCGAACGACCCTGCCATCTCTAATCTCTGTGTGGACCGCGGCAGACCGGCACTGGCTCATTGCGCGTCCCGTCTTGTCCGTTTGTAACATCCGACCTTATTTTATTTATAACGCCAACACTCCATCACCCGGTCAGAGCTTTACAGTGGGTAACGGCTCCCCTAATTAGGTCATAGCTGGCCCAGTGACGATGTCTGTCTGTTAACATATTGCGTCTTTCTTTGCAGACAGCCCGGCTTCTTTCGCTTTTCCCGATTCTGCACTAGTCGGTCATTGGACTGCTGTTCGACCCCAGAGAGAGAGAGAGGAAAGCTTTCACACCACTCTTCCGCATCCAAGATGAGCTCAAACGGGAACTACGGCTCCGTCACCAACTCGGTACCGGTTGTCAACGGCGACTCGCACGCCCACGCCGATGAGGAGCAGCCTCTGCTGGGCGGCGGCGGCGGCAGCAACAGGAAGCCAACAAAGTCCCTCCGCAAGAAGTTGACCACCGACGTGCAGCGCGACTGGGCCGACCTCGTCCTCTTGGCATGCTACATCATCACCGGTCTTCTCGACAGCTCTTCCATCTCCATCTGGGGCTCTTTCGTCTCAATGCAAACAGGTACCATTCTCTTTCTCCATGTTTCCTCAACTTGCCCCCACAGCAACAGAGACGAAGAAAAAATTGTTTCCTCTTCCGCCCCCAAAGCGTTTGCGACTGACACAAACCACCCAGGAAACACCGTCTACATCGGCCTCGGCCTCGCCGCCCCCACCGAGTCCACCCGCTGGATCAAGTCCGCCACCTCGCTCGGCTCCTTCTGCCTGGGCTCCTTCGTCTTCAGCCGCTTCCACCGCTTCTTCTCCCCGAAGCGCCGCTGGGTGCTCTGCGCGTCCTTCATCCTGCAGACGCTGCTGTGCACCGCCGCGGCCCTCATCCTGACCTTCGGCCCCGCGGCCGGCAAGGACGAGATCGCGTGGAACGTGCTGGTCCCCATCGCGCTCATCGCCTTCCAGAGCTGCGGCCAGGCCGTCACGAGCCGCGCCCTCAAGTACAACGCCCTCACCAGCGTCGTGCTGACGAGCATCTACTGCGACCTGTTCTCCGACGCCGAGCTGTTCTCGGTCCGCAATGCGGAGCGGAACCGCAGGGTCGGCGCGCCTGTGCTGCTGCTCGTCGGGGCCATCTGCGGAGGCTTGTTTGCGCATAGCTCGTTTGGTATTGCTGGCGCGCTGTGGACTGCGGCGGTGATGAAGGCCTTTATTGTTTTGTCTTGGTTCTTCTGGCCTAGCGATCCTGCCGACGATGAGTGATTTCAAGGCGGGCGCAATTATTGTAGAAGAGCCAGGAAGCCAACACGACTTTTGTAGACAGATTTGATGTTTCCTGTTTTGTCGCTGAGAAACACGGCCCTACCCAGAAGAGAATTGACTAGATAGAAGGTTGTACACGTCGTTTGCGGACCCCGTCCCAAACGCCTCAAAGATCAAGTTATCATCCATCAAGTTGAGTCCGTCGCCAAAGTAGGCGTGGTCCCCAGGCTGGTGAGGAGTTTGACCCAAGCCGCCAGCTCCCCAGGTTGCTGGGGTATTCATCTGCGCACCCATGATCTCGCTCGTGTCTACCGTAGGTCGCGAGAATGCGTCAACCCCTCTACTCGCATTCGGGCTGACTCCATAGCCGACTCCGTATTGCTGCCCTCCAAAGCTGCCCATCATACCAATGCCCGCCGGCCCATCTACCTGCCCGCGCGCCGCTCCCGCATTCTCAAAGTTCTGTCTCCGCAGTCTGGACTCTTCCATCTTCTCCAGCATCTTTTCCAAGCCCGTCGCGATATGCTTAAGCACATGGCGATCCGACGTAACCGCGCTCTTCAGCACCCCAATCATCCTGCCCAAAAGCCTCGCAACGTACTCCTCTTCCACCTTTAGACCCATAACCGAGTTCCACCGCGTCGCCACCTTCATCAGGAACACGCTCGCAAACGCAATCATCGTGTGCACGTACAGCGGCGTCCCGACCAACGCGCGGCGCATGTCGTCCTCCTCCAGAACGAACGTGATGATGCTCACGGCGGCGGAAACAGCCAGGTTCGCAAACTCTTTGCGTTCCGTGGAGAGGAACTGGTCTTGCGATGAACCTGCGAGGGACACGCCGCGGACGGCCAGCGAGTTTATTTGGAGTTTGGCAAAGTACGAGTAGAGGATGATGCCCAGCGGAGGGAAGCTGCCGATGCAGAAATTCCGTGTCTGGCGAGCGTGCCAGCGCATGCGCCACTGGTCGATTTCCAGGTTGAACATGCGCAGGGCTTCAAAGTCCGACTCGACCAGCATGGCGGTGGAGGGATCGTTGCTGGAAGACTGGTCGGTCGTGTCTGCTCTGCCTTGCGAGAAGCTGTTGGTGCCGCTTGTCAATCCGACTACGGGGTCTCTGGCGGGCCCGAACCTGCTCCTGATCTCATTGAGGGCTGGCAGCTTTCTCTCTGCGAATCTGTCGTACACCCGCGTGAGGATTTGCATCAGGTTGACCTGGCTTAGGATTCTCGCGTCCAAGGCGTTGGCGAACGGGCTGGCCAGGAAAAGCTCGTGTTCTCGAATCTGGATGCTCTCGGCAATCATCGGCGGGCGTCCGTAGGCGATGCTGAAGTGGTGATCGCACACGTACAGCATATACCACAGCCTAGCTCGCAGGAAGTGCTCTTTATTCCCGTCCAAGGCTGCTGTGAAGGATTGATGAATGTTTAGCTCCGTCGCGATACGGATGGCGTGACCGGATAGCTTCCATGACACCTCGGACATCCAGAATGCAGCGATGCAAAGGCCTCGGACGTCATCTATCGAGTGGTATCGGGAGAACATGGAAGACGATATTAGGGATAAGAACTCCTTGTAGCATATATCGAATGTTGATGCCGCTGCGGATGTTGGGATGTGTAGGGCAGTCACGGCTAGGATTGTTGCTGTCAGAAGCTCGGAGGACCGTCGAACTGAGATGAAGGATGGGTGCGTTTGTTCGAGGCCAACCCATAGATAGTGATTTAGCGAGGTATGAAAGCTATTTGGGCTGTCAGCTACCGTGTCTAATGATTATAGCTGGAAGACTTACATTTCATACAGCTCTTCAGCTTCCGACTCAGCAATTACTCCTCTGGAAATGAAGTCGTTGAGCTGCCCTTGACCTTCCGGGAGCGGTCTCGTCATCTTCGACTTGTTGCTGCGGATATTCCGAAGACGGGTCACCTCGTACAGACTGCCCATCGGATCTTCAACCGTCACCGACCCATTGCCCGGGTCACCATGAGATACCGGGTCTGGCGAATTTTCCCGTGTCATTGCCATATGCGTGTTATCCTCTCTACAGGATATGCCAGCGGGGCTCGTCGTGTTTCTAGGTGTTCCAGACGGAGGACCGCTATATTGAGCCACGGACGGATGAGAGGGAACAGACGGAGGATCATCGTGGGATTGCGGCGCTGGAAGATCTTGGTATTGGTCTCGCTCTCGGGGTTGTTGACGAGATCCGTTTGCTGCGGACTCAGCTTGAAGCCTAGCCGTCTCTGCTAGAACCGCATCGAGTTTGTTGTTCATCTGCTCGATCTCCGAGCGCATCGAGTCTATCTTCCTTTCAAGATGAACGCATTGTCAGTGGTTTGGAAGGGAGTGCATCTGAAGACTTGCGCACGTACTCGTATGCCTCCAGCGCTCTTGTCACATCATCCTCAGTGTCGACATCAGCATCATAAGATCGTTTAATGATGCAACTAACGTTACGACGAAGGCAATGCCGGCACTTTCTGTCTCCGGGAAATACCTCACATCTCATCTTGAGCTTCTTGCACTCCAAGCCTAAGTGGATTAAGTCATTGTCAGTGCCTGCGTCTTGGATCCATCATTCAAAGGATTCGAACTCACAAGCTCTCGACTTCCTGCCGGGACCACCCACCCGGCCATCTTTGGTTGTATTCGTCGATGGTACTGCCGGAGTAGTACCGACCTCGGACTGTATTTCTTCCCGCGGTGAGTCTGGTGATGGCATCTTAGCTTTCTATTCGTTAGGGCTCATGATTCGTTTGCAAAGGCCTTTGTCGGACATCACGGCCTTCGTCCGATGGATGGATGGCTCGTTTCTCGTCCAGGTCTGCAGCATCGGGTCTTTGGAGAAATCCCGAGGGGAGGAAGACTACTGCCGGGCTACAGGGCGGGGGAGTGGGGATCACCAACACACCATCATGTATGATTCGGCAGAGAGAAACGCGGGGTTAGCGTCCATGGATCTTGGCTGCAGACAGGTGTGTGCCGGTCGTAAGTCCGCTTGGGCTCATGTCTTCTGCATCTCATAATGGGACTAATCCAGATTGGAAAAATCATCTACGGAACATTTTAATCGTGAATGGCCCGATGCTTTTACGGGGCATGATCAGATTTCTCTATGATATCGGCGCCCTAAATCTGATATTTCCATGTCGCTCGTGATCGGTTCATCCGTGCTCCCGAGCAATCCATGTCACTCCGCTCCTCGATGTGGGTGCTGTGGTCCTTGCCGTCCACGCCAGCCTGCTCAAGAGTCACATCATCTGTCAAGTTGTCCATCTGCTTGTTGCACCTCCTCAAGCATATTGTCAAGATGAACGTGCTGGCGACGATGATAGCCGTCATGGCGAGGTTCACTGACCATGCCACGAGGTAACGCGGTCCCGCACTCGATGGATACAGGTAAGGCGTCCATACAAGAGCCAGGTTACCGATGGAGTTGTTGACCGCCAAGGCGATGGCTCTCTTCTTCTGTGGGCGGGCGGCAATATTCGCCATCCATGCATTGGACACCTGAAAACAGCCGTAGGTTCCAGGCAACATGAGGAACAATGCAAAGTATCGCGCTCCAGTGTTGGTGGTTGCGATGGTGATTATGATGCCTGCCGCGGCGACCATGGAGGGGTACATAATATGAGGCGATCGCTTCGAGGTACGGTCCGAGTACCAAGTGTTGAACAGACAAAACAGGACCGTTGCCAGGTACGGAGGGGAAGTCAGTAGTAGTGTATGCACGGTGCTGTAGCCAAAGTTCTGAACCAGGGTGGGCAAGAAGTTTGTGAGAGAGGCAACAGCCTGAAGACAGGTTTGGCCGATGACGCAAAGCCAGACGCGGTAGTCTTTGACTGTCAACTTGAAGGCTGCGCCGGTGCTGATATCCTCTTCTTCCTCACCGGCATCCTCAATGATACGCACGATACCGAGCGCCCTTTCTTCGGGAGAAAGCCACTTTGTCGTGCTGGGCCAGTCAGGAATCACGAAGGCGGTGATGGCTGCAAATACAACCGTGGCAATCCCTTCGATGATGAAAAGCCAGCGCCACGACTCAAGTCGATTGTTTGCAAAGGCGGCAGCGATGCCGGCAGCGAAAAGACCTCCAAAGGCGCCTGATATCATCGCGGCGGAGTAGAAGATCCCTAGTCGCAGGCCGAGCTCTTTCCGGGTGTACCATCCGCTGAACAAGAAAGCACAGCCCACGAAGAAGGGTGCCTGTCCGAGGTCGTTATTAGCACAACTTTCTCGTGTTGGTTTGCGACGCTCAAACAAACCTCAGTGACACCCAGAAAGAACCTGTTGACAGCCAATCCAGTGAAATTGTGAACTGCACCAGATAGGCCGCTCACGATACCCCACGCTGCCATACATCCAGAGAGATACCAACTTGGCCGAACCTTGGTGAGAATCATATTGCTCGGCACTGATAAGGGTTAGGGATGTCAGGCGGTTATCCAGGGGTCAACGTGGTTCATACCTTGCATGGAGATGTATCCGACAAAAGTCACCGAAAGAACGATGTTGTACTGGTAACCAGACATGTTGAGATCCTTTTCCAGGCCTTGTACTCTGGCGTGAGCTACCCCAGGGCATGAAGTCAACGTTTCATTCACGAACAGCTGGACTTCTCGATCCCACTTGGAAAGGAAAAAATGAGGCGATGAAAAGCACTTACGAACGGCGTTTCTGTCGATATAATTCATGATATAGACAATGATCTTGATAGAGATAGTCAGCATCTACCTCCGCCCTGCCGGGGGGGGAGCCCGTTTCACTCACCAAAATCGGCAGTAATCTCCAGTCTATCTTCCGGACCAACTTCTTCTCCCTCTCAGATCTCTCCTCGGGTGACCAGGACGCGACTATTGCCGCGTAGTCCACAGCAGCCGACCTAGGGTCAGCCCCATTTTCGTTCTTCGACATGTTCCAGACGATTGAAACTGACGATAGTTAAAAATATGGCGGTTCAATGTTTGCAAGCTCAAAGATGACATCTATAAGCCTGTGAGTAACGAGTGACGAGGTTGACAGAAATTGAGCTGTCAATGTTCAGATTTCCAATGGGCATTTCATAGTTAGATGTGCACGAGCTTAAGTACTATTCCTGTAACCAATTGATCTATCCTATGAATGGCAGCAGCCCTTTCATCACATACGTACGGGACAATGGCCGGGCGATCTTGGCACTCGGAACCCCAACCTTGGGCAGTCAGAAGGGCGGTAGGAACCACGCTAACATTGCAATATCTGGGGGTGGATGGTCCGGGGAAAGCTTTGCCGAATGATTTCAAAGGCCGATTCACCGAATGCTAAACACATACTATGCAGTAATGACCTCACATGAGATGATGCGCACGGAGCAAGGCCTGATGAAGCAAACATTGATTAGACGATACCATAGCTAGGTTGGCCCGGAAAAAGAAAAGCACAGTAGGTTGCAAACAGTACAATCTTGCCTCCATTTGGATGTTGGTTGCGGGGTCCTGTGACCACGCCCGCCGTGGGGTGGAGGTGTCGGGAAATCGGCGAAGTGCCGGTGGCCAACATCCAACCACATTCAAACTGTAGTGGAGAAGCTGCGCATCGTGGATACCTCACAATAAGTTGCAGAACGGGACGCATGAGGAGAGCAAACGAATGTGATAAATATGGTCAGGGTCCCAATTCAACAGGCGGCTGTACAAGCACTCATCGACGCGGGCACATTTGCAACTCGTTTGATCTCGAACTCCATTACTCTCTACCTTGCATAACCAAGACATCACCGCCATCATGACAAGTCTTTCAACAAAACTCGCCGACCTCGAAAAGGCTGGAAAGCCAGTGCAGGTCGGCATCATCGGCGCTGGCAAGTTCGGATCCATGTACATCTCTCAGTCCCATCGCACCCCTGGAGTTCACTTGGCTGCCATCGCGGATCTCTCTTCAGACCGGGCTCTTGCTTCTCTGAAGCGCACTGGCTATCCCGAGGGCAAGTTCGACGCAACTGCTTCTTTGAGTATTTCAGAAGCCATTGCTGCAGGAAAGACAGCCATCACCACAGACTCAGCAACACTGATCGCCACCCCGGAAATCGATGTGGTGCTTGAAGTCACCGGAAACCCTGCAGCAGGCATTCGTCACGCCCTTCTCTGCTGCGAGCACAAGAAGCACATCGTTATGATCAACGTTGAAGCCGATGTCCTGGCTGGGCCCTTGTTGGCACGGAAGGCTCGGGAGGCTGGCATCATCTACTCAATGGCGTACGGCGATCAGCCAGCACTAATTGCTGAGATGGTTGACTGGGCCAAGACGGCTGGCTTCGAAGTCGTGTGCGCAGGCAAGGGAACCAAGCACTTGCCCGAGTACCATTACTCCACGCCGGATACTGTGTGGAATCATTACGGATTCACCAAAGAGCAGCTTGCCGGCGGTGACTTCAACCCGCAAATGTTCAACAGCTTCCTTGATGGGACCAAGAGTGCTTTGGAGATGGCTGCCGTTGCCAACGGGTGCGACCTGAGCCCTCCTTCGGATGGGCTGAGATTCCCTCCCTGTGGCGTGTGGGATCTCCCTACCGTACTGAAGCCAACCAGCGAAGGAGGCCAACTCGAAAAGAACGGTACGGTGGAAGTTGTGTCTTGCATGGAGAAAGATGGTCGATGGGTTTTCAACGACCTCAGATGGGGTGTTTACGTGATCATCAAAGGTGAGTGCTTCTTAATCAGATGGGATTCCTCAAGTTTGGTTGCTAATTCTGCTCTCATCATAGCACCTGGAGAGTACCAGAGGGAATGCTTCAAGCAATATGGCCTGAAGACAGATCCCTCCGGCTGGTACGCCGCTCAGTATAAGCCCTACCATCTCATCGGTCTGGAACTTGGTGTCTCAGTTGCGACAATAATGGTTCGCGGCGAGCCGACTGGTCAGACTAAGACTTGGGCCGGAGATGTCGTTGCCACGGCAAAGCGTGATCTCAAGGCAGGCGAGAAATTGGATGGTGAGGGTGGCTTCACTGTGTACGGAAAGCTTACCACTGCCGAGAACTCTATGGCGATTGAGGGCTTGCCTATTGGCCTGGCCCATGGCTTTGTTCTCAAGCGTGATGTGAAGAAGGATCAGGGACTAAGTTGGCAGGACGTCGAGTACAGCGAAAAGGCGCAGGCTGTGGCTTTTAGGAAGGAGATGGAGGCCGTGTTTAAGAAGGAGTTCTTGGCTGGCAAAGCCAATGGAGTCAACGGAACACACTAAACTCATGACAATGGGTCGTTGTCAACAGAGCCTAAGAAATATCAATTATTAACTAAGTACCAATTATTCTACCCAGGGCTTCAAGTGATGAATCCTGTCAGGACACCTGTGTTGTTGAAGGCCCAGAGAAATCTGCCCCAAAGCTGAACATGTACTGACACCAGGAATCAGGGTCCCAAAGTCCGAACTTGACGCTAAGAGGGGTACACTGGGAAACCCCAAGGGGTACTCTTCTGCAGCAACTGGTGATCCAAACCTCGGTCACCGCCATTCATGTAAAGAAGTTTGGTCAAGGGCACGGTCGCATGAAAAAAAGAAAGTTGTGTCAGCGGGTATGAAGGCTACATCTCCTTGCAGCAAGCTCAGACTTTCAAATCCATCCACGGATAGGAAGAGTTGGCCCTCTTGCAGTTCCAAGGCAAAGTGATGAGGTAGCGTAACTGCCGTTGGGGCTTGATTATCAAGCTTCGGGGATAGTACTATTGTGCCCATGGTGAAGTTTCCATCCGTCTGTGTGGGTGTGACTAGAGGCTGTATGACTTTGTAACCGTTTTCAGAGTTGAGATATGCTGAACCGTAGTTGTTGGCAACAAAATACGGCTCGGTTGGGTCACTTGGCAGGCTGTTTAGTCCGTCATGCCAAGGTGATCCAGCGTCGCCTGCAGTGCCGTTGATCAAATCTCTTCTAGGCGTGAATGCTTCTGCCGAGGCGGCGATCAAGTCCATAGATCGAAGCTGTTCGTAAACCTCAGGAGTGAGAATTCCAAACGGATCTGGGTCCTTCTCAATCGGAACGTATGGCGATCCAACTTCGGATTCGTATTCGCCGAGACTAAGCTTCGCGAAGAGATTCTCGAATCCAGCAGGATGAAAGATGTGATTCAATTGGGTATCGGGGTCGATGAGTTGGAACGTGTGTATGGTTCCCGGAGGCGCATTTCCATAATCGCCTGCAGACGCAACTCGGGCCTCATGGTTGGCGCCGGTGACATTCTTTTGTGCCCAGAGCTCAACGCGCCCTCTAGTACAATAAAAGTGCTCGTGTGTCTTCTCGTGGGTGTGAGGCCTGGCAGCTGTCCATCCTGAAGTCTTGCCGTTGTGTTGGACCATTGAGAAGGCGCCCCCAGACGAGTTGGCAGTGATGGCGAAACGAATGATGTCTGAGCCGGTCAATTTGAAAGCCCGGCCTTTGAATCTGGGTAGAACATATGGCCGAGGATGATCGGGGGCAACATCCACCAAGAGGGTATTGTCTTGGCGGGGAATATGCAGCGCTGATAAAGCCACTGCTAAGCAGGCGAAGGTCCCTACTGTATATGATCTCATTTTTACTGAAAGAAGTACTGGTATGATTGGGTTTGGGTGAAGAAAACAATTCACAGAGCGTCTCGCACACTCCTTTTAATAGAACCGTCTGACGCTCTGTCTCCTAGAGCTGACCGACACAGCCATCACCCGTGAACTGGGGACTTGCTGTGCCTTTCGTGTTCGTCAGTCATCACTTATTTCGAATACTCCAAGGCCTATGTTACTTTCAATGACTTGATGGGGCTTTGGCTAGATTTGTGGAGATACTCGTCTGCCTTGGAACCTTGGTTCAAAACAAACTTTTTCGGTCAGAACTGAATACAGACATGAATTGCGAGCTAAAGATACCAACGTGATCGGGCAAATATTATTCCAAGAGTCGAGAACTGAGCCACCAGCTAGCCCCCAACGTCAGCAGCTGTGGATACGCAATCCTCCGATGTTGTTCGCCCTGTCATGTTCGAAGGCAGCAAAACGAAGACTGATCTTATTTTACTTGATCCGGATTGAGAGGAAACTTCTCCGAGGAAGTATTTAGGCTATCTTCCATGGTAAAACATACATTGTTGCAGGTGACATCTCTCATCGACATTGATCTTATCTGAGCCGGCACGCATGGAACGGATTCTTCTTCATTCTTACGTGAGACAGGTGATGATGGTGAGAGAGCCAAGATACTGGTCAGTTGACTGGTTTTAACTTTTTGCATTGCCTCGAAGGAATACCGAGGTTCCTTTTGGCCTCCAGGTGTAGCTCGGGCGAATGTCCGATTCCGTCGATTCGCAGCCACCTCAATAGCCCCCAATCCCAGGCAGCCCTATGGACCCTGCATATCACCCACTATCCCAAGGCAGAAGCCCCCTTGACAGTTTTTGATGGCAGAATGCCAGAACATCCTTCGTGTGTTAGATATGGATGGTGTGACTTTTCGCGCCTTAACTCTGTCAAACTCACAGGCGAGGAAATGCCCTTGGGGCCTACTACGCCAGGTGGCCCGCTAGCATCCATGGATGGGTACCTTGGCGGGAAAGCCGGCCTAATATCATGATAAGTATTCCATAGAAAATTCGATTCATCAGTCAATAAGTTGAATTATTTCAAGACGTATCGTGTCGGAAGTACGTTGAGCATACGCGTCATAAGACAGGAGTGTGACGAGGAAGGAGCAACACCGGGGGTAAGGCGCTTGTAGCCACAACTTTACTTTGACGTAGCACATTCCATTACACGCGACACCATGCGATGCACCGTTCCGCCATCTAGTAGATTTGTCGTGCAAAGAGCAGCAATTGATTTGCATCAGCGTTTGAATAATATTGGAGGTAACTGCACTTCGTCGATAGCGCGGAGGCAATGTATAATCAATACCAGAGTCGTAATTAACCCGGGACTTGGATTTCCACAAAACTTGTGGTTCTCATTGATCAGGTGTGCATCTACGGAACTAAGAAGACAATATTGATGCCGGTCAACAGGCAAGCAGTTCAAATTAAACATATTGGTAGGATTCATCCGATGCCTAGTTATTTCAGCAAGAGCCAAAAAGTACCTACCTTGAGATGTATAGTTAGAATGCAAGCTGGGAGGCAAACGATGGATGACAAGCTAAGCTACCGGCCATGCCAACATCAAGACTAGGATCGGCCATTCTTCGAAGGGAGAACCGCGATTCTGCCTGATATTTACCACTGTGATCATGGCTGTCCGCTAGTGTTTGGAGGGAGAAGAGTCATTGTCGTCTAGTGGATATACGAATCTCTCGGACTCGGTAGGCAAAGATGGTTCGGGGTGACCGCTTATGCACTTCTATAGAAACACAACCCATAAAACACCTCAGATTCTTAAGCGAGGTAGCAACGGTTTTATTTAACAGCCGAAAGAACGAACAATTGAGCTCTTGTTTCCCTACAGCCCTAGGAAGCGATGTACACCCAATTCAGCGAGGCGTTCGGATTGGCATCGGCTCATGCCTACCCCTGGCTCTTTGAAGCTCTCCCCGCAAACATCTGAGGCAAGACATCCCTCCCTGGGGCCAATGGTTCGGCACGCTGTCAATGTGTCAACGGGGCTGTCTCGTCAAAGCAACACCCGTCAACATTTAAGCTTGTTGAGTGACACTCAGTATTTAAGATGACATCTTCTCCCGCAATTAGGGAAGTATTCCAGAACAACTCTAATCACATCTCTCCCGTCCCACTCAAAGTCCAACGCTTTCTGTTTAATTAATCGTTATCTGGTATAACAATACTTCCTTTTTCATCAAGATGCAATTCTCCACCTTCACTGTCTTGTTCCTGACTGTTCTGGCTGGCCAGACTCTTGCCTGTAAGTCACGGGTTTATGCGGCACACTTATTTCGTCCATATGCTGATATTGGATTTGTAGCTCCAGCCAGGGGTGGTAAGGCAGCTCGGGTCGCTGGCGGTGCTGCCGCCGGAGGTGCGGCCGGGGGCGCAGCTGGGGCCGCTACCGGTGCGGCGACCGGTGCTAGTAAGGAGGGACAACCTTGCACCGGCAGAGTCGACCAGAGAGACCGCCAGGGAACGTGCGATGCTAACGGACGTTGCGGCATCAACACTCCACCAAACATTTTCGACTCTGTTGCCAGCGATGATTGCGAATAAGGCGCAGCCTGTAAGACCTCGCAGGACGGCAGAGTTCGGTGCCTGACTAGAAACTGTACATGATCGCCAGGAACTACAAGACGAAGTATTGGCAGATAGAACCTCGGGGTGCCTGGCATATTGGGTCCTCCGTCAGCAAGTCCAAATGCTCATCAGTGCGCATATGAATGAGACAACATGATCCCTTGAGTATGGAAGCGTTGTATGTCAATCAAAGTGCTCTCATTTTGGCACAGAGTTACGGGTCCGGCCGGACATGGAGATCGGCCCCATATTGCCGGGTTCCAGTGCCGGCGACAACTCGGAAGGGACTCTCACCCACCGAGCTTTCAATCCAATCAATCCAAATGATCTGCATTTTACCACTATGTGCATGTGTTCCGGTTGCCCACAAATAGTCGTCTGGGATGGGAGTGGGACACGAGTGGGATGCCGGGCCTAATGACGCATGTTACGTGCATTGCTCCGAGCTTAGCAATCGGTCGGCCGAATTCGAGCGGCACGGGGACCCTTGCGGAATATGAATTCCGCCCCAAGGGCGATCCATCGACGGCCAGAGGTGCTGCAGGTCGTCACGGCGAAAATAAACCCTGGTTGATTCAGTTGTTCTAGATTGTAGATCATCTGAAACGATTGACTTCTAGTTTGCATGAACCCATCCGCTGCATTGTGGCCCATGCTGGAGGCGCAACATGTCAGGTCGCATTGCGTTCTGACTGGTGTAACTTGTGCGATGTACTGGTTAGATGTCAACAATGGATCACCATCCCCGTCAGAGCCATCGCCACAGTATTACCATAAACCGGCCGTCTCGGCCACATTGTTCCTCCGCATTATCTTAGATTCTTTTCTTGCCCCGCTAATGATTTCAAGGAACGGAGCCGTCAACGTTATCACGAAGTTCCATCAACAGTCTAAAAGAAGTAACAGTCGTTGTAAGGGGCTGGCCCCTAGGCTTGTTCAACGTAGAGGTGCCGTCGATTGACTATTCTAAGCTGAAGAGGAGAAGGACTTTACAAGAGTGGGCACCTAGCTACGGAGATACGTGGTCGGGCTAGGCGGTGTGCCACGGTAGAATAGTGGATCCGGCGGAGCCGGATCTCGGTAACTGCTCCGGCAAAGCCGGAGATCTCGGCCGGGCTCTAGCCCGTGACAGTCGTGACTATAAATCACCAACCGAAACTCATAATGACGAGGAGAAGACCACCAAAATCCTGCAATCAAGTTAAGATGGCACCCAAAACTGTCTTCGTTACTGGCGCAAACGGCTACATTGGCAACGCGGTAGCGCGCGCCTTCGTTGCCGCCGGATGGAACACCTACGGACTCGTTCGATCTGCATCAGCCGCAACAGCTCTTGCGCAAGAGGAGATCGTCCCCATCGTCGGCGCCATCGACGACCTATCCGCCCACGCGGATATTCAGGACCATCTTCCAGCAACCCTCGATGCGATCGTATCGGCAACAGAGAACCCTTTGGACTACATCCCGCATTACAATAACACGATCAAGCTTCTTCGAACTCTCGGCGCTGCAAGCTCTGCCGCAGGAACTAGACCCATTTTGATCTTCAGCTCCGGCTGCAAGGACTACGGCATCGGGCCCCACTACCACGGCGCCCCGAACCTCGCTCCGCACACGGAGGACTCCCCGATCAACACGGTGCCTTTCCTCGTGAACCGTGCGACTCACGCGAGAAAGATCTTTGATGATAGCGATGTCTTCGCTCCGGTCTTAGTCAGACCTACGAACGTCTACGGCCGAAGCTCAAGCTTCTACAAGGCCTTCTTCGATGTTGCGGCAAAGGCAGCCGCGGATGGCAAGCCTCTCTTGCTGCCTACCCCACCAAACACCATCGTCCATGCCCTGCATGTCGACGACTGCGGAGAAGCATACGTCGCCATATCTTCCCATGGCAACACATCTGAAATTGAAGGCCAGGTCTTCAACATCTCTGCCCAAAAGTACGAGACCGTCGACGAGGTTGCGAAAGCTCTGGTCAAGGAGTACAACATCACGGGAGGGCTGAAGTATGTCGACCCTTCTGAGCTGAAGGATGGCGAAAATCCCTGGCCAAATGGAATTATCAACTTCCCGCAGTGGACAGACTCTACGAAGCTCACGAACCTTACTGGCTGGAAGCACCATCGGCCGCTGTTTTCCGAAGGGTTGCACGTGTATCGCGTTGCGTTTGAGGCGGCGGAGGCAAGTGGCCATGAAGGTGTGAAGAGGGCGAGTGGGTTTCTGGAGGCTTTGACGAAGCAGGGTTTTGTGGCCCAGAACGGAGGCAAATAGAGTTTCCTCTGTGTATCCGCGTCAAGGGCAGCAAAGGTATGTAGATTGAATAAATAGACTTGCCCTTATCGCTGCGAAAGGTCGTACATGGACACAAACTTCTTGTATCAATAGCTGATTTATAGTCCTAATTTCGCGATCTAGGCTCTCCTCCCGCCATTAGAAGTCTTTTCCTTTCTACCTCAAGTACTAAACTCAGCATCCCGAACGAAAGAATATAATCACCTGACAATTATCTGAGCCGACACCGCAGGCCAACAGCGGCCAAAACACACATTGCACCATCTCCTCTTCACGCGCAAGATGGCGACTCTCATTCGTCTTCCAGTAGAGCTGACGAATATGGTGGCAGCCAATCTGAAGTCCCCAAAAGACTTGCTTTCTTAGATTTCAATAGATCCCGCAGTCCTGCAGAAACTCCTGGAACATAAATCAGCGGTGTTCGAGTCTTTCATAGACAGCGATCTCCTTCCTCTGGCTCTGGGCGTTTTGCGTCTCCGCGAAATCCACCAACAGTCCACCGCGCTACCGAGCGTTGGAGAACTCGTCGAATCCGCTTCCAAGTCGATAGCCGCCGCCCAGGGAAATGCCCCTAGTTTGTTGTGGCCCACGGACAAAGCTTCGGCTCTAGCCCTGCTAGAACTTATGGGCGAGGTAGAATGCATTGCCACGGCAATGCAGGACCATCGCTACAGAAACGACGACATGTTCTGGGACAATATTCCGTGGCTCCACGAGCACCCGGGGGTTCCACTGTTCGATGTCTACTATGGCCCCCCGATTACGAGACCCCTCCAGCACAATAGTTTCTGGGACAAGAACGACGAGAAAAGCATGTTCTTTCAGCAAAAGCATGTTCTACTCTTCGAGATCTATGTCATGTGTTTCTGTTATGGCAGGGCTTTCACTGATTATGCAGCCAGCGACACGCCGCTCGACAGTTTAACAGAGGCAATCGAGCACTGCATATCAACGCAACTTGACATTCGTGCGATTGATTTCAGCGAACAATTAGATACACTTACTTCTTGTCTATGCCGCAGATGCGACGTTATTATTGATTCGGCCTTGCGCCAGGTTTCAAACATACGCCAGGTTACTGGCCAGTCTTTCGCCAGTTCAGATGTGGTTCTGCATGAAGGAGTGAAAACCCTAGAAGAAGCGCTTGGAACACATAAAGTCATGTTTCATTCGGCACGCTGGAGCTATGATCGAGAAGGCGTGATTTGGACGCGGAGCTGTATTGAGTCCATGACTGGGGTTGAAGCTCGCCGACTTCTAAGACCTTCACAAGTTGGTTGATTGCGCGCGGGTCAAGGCCAGGTTCCAATCTATCGAATTGCGTGCGTGGCCGGGGGTGAATTCATCGTCAAGGAAGAAGATGATATCGTCACTGCGGTCGCATATCTCGAAACTCTGCAAGAGCAACAAAATTGGGATGGTATTGACGGTATTCACAACGCCTGGAAGCTTGTATCCGGCGGTATCGGTAGACTGGCTTCTTTGCTGCGTCTTGATGAGGATGAAAGACGAGCAGAGGTAACAGCAACACTCTCCCGAGCCAATTCTGACAGTAGGTCTGCAATAGAGGCATTTCCGAGGCCGAGGCCGCGTCGATGGTATCTACTCAGCTTCGTAACATGGATTACGGAAAACTACCCAGGATGGCAGGTCGAGCTCTAAGCGCGGACTGTTGCATAATCACATATCTTTTCGAGGGTTAGTTCGTTGAATATTTGCATGGGTGTACCCCAGCTGATGTCTAACCACTGTCATGATGTTAGCTACTAGCTTGACTGATTTTCTAGAGAGCATGGTATCATGAAACCGAGAATATCAAATCGTGAAGCCGAAAACGTTCAATCGAACTTTTAATAAAGAACATTAAATTACTATTGATTGATGGGCTGTGCGAGGTGCCGATGTAGACTGATAGAGCCCCTGTGACAAAAGCGAATAGAGCCCTGCTGTGCGATACTCTATGAGATCACCTAATTTTCCTATGTCTGCTCGGCTATATTTCCTGTGTACTTAATTATTCCGATTGAGTAGTATAGTAGCGATAGCCGCGACGACAAGAAATGACGACGATAGAAGCGACGACGACGATAGGAGGGTATATAACCACAGGAAACGTCGCTCTAGCACAGGGGAAAATATGCGGTCTCTACTCTACTCTGTCGCAGAAATACGTTTTGTAGAGTTCTGTGACGGGAGGCACCCCCAGTACCACCCTGATGTCTTTGGCGGAAAACGAAAAAAACCCAGATGTAAACTCTCCATGAGATCTTCCCGAAAACCCCCGTCTCCCGTTACCTTGTGGTTTCCCTTCGGGCGCTTGCCCACGTATTTCAATTTTCTCCTTCATCTCACTTCTTCAATTGGCTTGGAGCAAGACGCACACCTCTTGGCTGATCATGCAAAATGTTGACTGCCAGGTTCCTTCCGACAAAGCTACATCTGATGATTGTGTCATATCTAGATGACTCAATGGACCTCCACGCATGGATATCAGCAAATCCACAAGTTGTTAGGCACATCATCAATTACAAGTCGACAGTCTTCGGAAGATACATCGACTGCCACCTGCTCCCAGAGTTGCTGACCGCGGTACGCCTCCGGCAAATGCATAAGCGGCATCCCACGAGGCCAAGCACTAAACAACTTGTCAATTCAGCTTGCGACTGGTTGACCGGCGTCGGGCCATGTAATCCCGAGTCGCTTTGGCCTAAAGACTTTGATTCCATCCTCACATTATTGATGATCATCGGAGAGGTCAACACCGTGCTCTCGGGGGTGTGGGTGCACGAGTATGAGAACACGCAACGATACTCTTTGTTCCCATGGCAATACCTGCCATCCTCCCGCCGGAGTTGAGGCGATTGGTTCACGGAGCCCCACCAACTGGATATTCTCTTCTTCAAACAACGAGCAGCGCTTTGTTTCGAGATCTATGTTCAGTCTCTGTATATGGGTAGAGCTCCTGATGAGAGTGCCTTAGAGGTTGCCCTGTGCAGAGACTTAGATACAGCTTTGTCAAAGTGGGAAAGAGATTATGGATTCTCCTCTGTTTGGCTTTGTTTCGATAGAATTGTCGATTTCTTCTATCGTAGATATGACGAGTATTTGTGGTTGTGTTTGCGAGAGGTAACAGACGTAGAGAAGCTGGAAAACAAAGTCTCTGCAAACTCGAAAATTGTGCTATGGGATCAGGCAAAAAGCTTCAAAGAAGCGATCCAAACTCAAGATGTGGTTTACCATTCGGCGAAGTTTTCATGGACACAGCTTTCCGTAACTCAAATGCCGAAAGATTTGGAAGCGATATCCAGCCAGGAGCTTGCTTCCTTTGAACAGCGGAGCAAACTCAACCTTGAGCCAGCTCTTGTTTGTTACCGACGAACTGGAGGCGTAAATGTGCCAATTTACCGAATTGCTTGCAACAGTGGGCGTGAATTTAGCCGGGAATATCTCTTTCAAAGAGACGGACGCGGGCTTACTATGGTGGCTGCCTTGTGCACGATGAGAGAAAGAAAAGGCTGGGATCTTGTTGACGAAAAGTACAATCTTTGGCGAATGGTCTCAGGTGGTATAGGTCCCATGGCACAGCTGTTGCGCATGACTGACGCCGAAAAACGCCAAGTAATATCTGAGTGCTTCGTGCGTGCTGATGCCGTCTCAAGGTCTGACATAGAACGTATGCAAAGAAGGCATCTGCGGTATAGACCGTTCATAAGGGGTCAGATGATCAGGTTTTACACGGGCTGTCGCCCCTTTGAGAGGGGATTTTGATATGTAGATTCCACAGTCTATTAACAGACACTCTTCAAGACTGCGCAATTTTGCTCTGACAGTTTTCCGATGATTGCTATATGGTCATATAATATCACAATTGAACGAGCTGTATCCTAGCTATGAAATGAACTTATATTTGGTGCCTCCATGGTCAATGTTCATGTCAGTACCTTAATTAGGTGTTTGTGGTAATCTCTTTCTTTCCTGCTAAGAAAAGAGATATCAAGTCTTTGAAATTGTTGGATATAACTGAACGTGACTGACAGAATCCTCATTGCTTAGGATATCAACAATGCGGTTTTCGTTCCTACGTCTCAGATCCCGCTTTTGCTCGGCGGATTTGCCATTACGTCCAACGCAAAGAATGCGAAATTCTGTGCGTTCTTGATCTTGTTCTGGGGCTCCAGTTCTATGCATCTGCCATCCCCTATTAGCATCTTGCGGACCCTAGAAGGCCGCACCACAACGGCTCGTTTGATGATTAACCTACCCGCTGACAAAGTAGGAAAGATCGCCGCTGCGTCTGTCCGCACCCACGACTGCATTTAGGTGCTGCATCTCGTGAAGCAAAACCAAACCTGAAGAGGGCGAGTATCTGTTGCTGCGATTCGCGAGTTGCTAGCTCTTTTGAAAAACGAGGGGCATAGGTCAAGGAAGTCTACTTTGAAGCCAACGTCGCCGGCGTTGATCACAGCGGCGGCTTCGCTTGACGCGCATAGGCCGTCATCTGCAGTAGGACAGGCGTACACAAGTCTGTTCAAATCCAGACCGCCTTCATCCACCCACTTGACGGTGCCAGATTCAGGGGCTCGCAGCTGGGAAATGACAGCGTCGTAGTGATTTGTCTTGATAGTTTCGCCAGTAGACACTTGGGCATTGTCTTCTGGGTGTCCAGATAAAAGTCCCTAGGTGTTAGTCTAAGTCCTGGAAATTCTTAAACTGACCTGAGTGTGTGTCGGTGGAATCAATGTTCTGGAACTCACCACCAAACCAGCGCGCGAATGCCGCCGAAGAGGCTCCCGCATCGTTCAGGGCAACTATTGCCCCATTTGCTAGAATTTTGGTATACTCTACCGCGGTCTCGATCTCGCCGATCTGTTCCACAGAGCACGGCCAGTTGCCTCCGGAACCGACCGACATCCTAGCCGAGGCTGAGTTTTACTATTAGTAAACTTGCAGTCCTACCTTATCTTGCGAAAGGTTCAAGTAGTGCCAGTAGACCCTCCGTATCCTAGGGTATGACTGGCATCTTATTGCTCGGGGTTTCTCTTTTATTGGCTTTAGTAGACGACCTTGCTGACAATGAAGCTGTCATCAACTTAATGCTGAGAGCCATAATGGGTGGGTACAGTCGGAGACGGCACGGGCAGTTATCCCAGGGTCCTGGAGACGTATACTCCGATCTTCAGACAGGACGAAGCACCAGCCGACATGCTCTTACTGTATTTGCCTACTGTGTACCCTCTTGTAGTTGGGCTATAAGTCTTTCTCTAACATGAAGCTTCCTCAATATCCAATGTCTGCGTTCTGACGTGGGGAGATTCAGCCAGTTATTGCCGCTGGTACATTCTCATCTGTGCCATTCTGCGAGGGAGCTGATGCTTGAGCCCGACTTGGCGAGCTATTCGCTCCCGCCCTCAGCCGCAGTGTATTTCGCACGACTTACTGTTTGTAGGTCGATCAATCTGCAGCCCTGTGTTTACCCGTGGTTGGGACTTTCCACGCATGACTCATGAGAGGCTGAAAAGGAGTTTGAGCGGGACGGCGGCACAGCCGCACATCAGCGGATCGGCCCGGCAGTAGAGTGAGTTGAAGAACTACTCAGCCTCCAACGGATTACCCCTCCCTTCTTCTCTCTACCATACTCGTCCAACTTAAATTCAGCCTAGACAAGATGCCATCCGCACGATACAAGCTGACCCTCGATCGCCAGACGGCAAATTACTATGTTTTCTCGTTTCGTTCGCACGCTCGTTCATGTGTCCGTTGGGCTTGGCTTGGCTGAGCACGATTAGGACTTGGCAATGTGCTGAAAAGTAAGACCTTGTAAACTTTACTGGGATACCCGTTTTTTGCAGAGCTCAATAGACTCCTTGTGTTCACTTACTGAGAGCCCTCTATGACAACATGGTTCATTCATTAGTTTACATTCTCTGGCCAGCTTTATATCTTCTCCTCAGCACTAGATTGGTATGGGCTGCTCGATTCTTGTTCAGGTCCCGACCATTCCGTACCGGGGAGCTGCGGCCTCTACCCTGCTTGCAATGATGATGAACAGCTCTGGTATGAGAGAGAGTATTTGTTATGCTCAAAAGCTTCATCAATAGCTCACAACGAGACAGGAGTCCCATTTCGAAGTCGACCGAGTGCGGGAGATGTGGCTGCGACCACAACGATGCCGACCACGTCTACGTTCGAGGAATCGAGGTTGGCTCAACCACGGCCGAACTGGCATCATGGCATGACCATGATAAAGGAACGATGGGCCAAAGAAAGTGGCAACACCTATCGTTACTCCTAAGCCAGCGTTGTGGATACGAAGTCAAACATGCTACAGCTGTTTGGCCTCTCACGACCTTCCTCGTGTGCAATCATCCCAAGTGGGACAAGGCAGGCGGGGGCGATATTTCCCTGAATTCATCCACGTCAGGGACGATCACGCTACCTTCCTGTTCAGCGATGGCGAGCCGGACAAGCTGTTCGTCGAATGAACTCTCCTTGGCTGGCGGCCCATCCTGCACGATGTCCAGCAGGTTTTCCGGACGTCAATGAAGAACTGATTGAGGTATTTTTATGAATGCCAAGTTATGGCGTCGATTGAGCGTTGCCGGTCATGAGGGCGAGTGCAGCTGCCAGAGCAACGACTCGGACTGCAACGAAGGCGACAACGCGAAACCGAAATTTGTGCCAATCTCGACGGCTGCCTCATTGACGACTGAAAAGCTTTGGGCGCTAAGAGTCCTATGCATCAGGTCTCCTCAATTATCTTCTCTCAATACCTCAACATTTGGATGCACCGATTTCAACATATTTTATTGAAATGTTGTCATGATGAAACTTCGTCTACAGGGCTCTCAGACTAACTGAACCGACCACGATAACCTCAATACCTCGCTTGCTTGCTGGCCATCAAGGTTCAAGTCTCTAGGCACCAGTCGCCTGATGAGAACAGTATCCTTCCATCAAGCAAGTTGCTTGTCAGACGCCAAGAGATAGTAGGGTTACAACGACGGATAGGTTGGCGCCCAGCCAACCTATCACGAGTTGACGCCAAGAAAGACGGATCCGCCCTTTTCTCCGAGTTCCTATTAAACGAGGCTCTCAACTGGTTTCAACAGGAATTTAGTGTAGAATGCTTGTTATTGATTGGCGCTCTCCGCATCTTGGCAACGATGGCGTCACGATCGGATAAGAGGTGGAGAAATGAAATACCGAGGAACCTCATCCTTCATACCACGGTTCTCGACCTTCTACATGGGGCTCGCACATCACGGCTTTGCTCTGCCTTCCTAATACGCTCGGCCTGCCAACGACTATGCTACCTTCCTGAAAAGAGGACCGACCGAGCCCGTGGCGAATAACAATTGCCTTGCCGCTCGGCGGTTGTGCATCTTAGTGTTCCTGGCCAAGTAAACGGGCATGCATACCACTACCGGCCGCTCTGAAGTACTAGTTACATAAGAATATTACCGACAGCAAGAGGATTGCAACATTCTCCGCAAAGCTGGCAACTCATGACCAGTGGCTGAGGTCTACATAAGATTTCCTGCTAGCGCCGGCTGCCGGCCACCCGACCTAATCTTGCAGGTCGAGGAAGGCGATCGTCCGGTCCTTGCACCACAAAGGGCTAGAAATGGCACCGGCCGGCATGTTACCGCTCGCCTGCCAGATTTGAAGATACAGCCGGTTCGAAGCCGATACTCTGCACCTGACTTTGCATATTGCCAAAGCCAACGGAGCAGCCCGCGAAAAGCGCGAGTTCTTGGCCGCGTTTTGCCAGCTAAGAGATGCAGCATCTTATCGATGAAATGCTGCAATCTGGTCCATATCTGTTAACCTACGCCTTCCTATTTGGCTGTAAACCATCGCATCGCGGGGTAAACAGTCTTCAGAGGTGCCTTTTAGGGACTTCCCGATTAATACTACTGTGACATCGTGGGGCGGATGCTTTCTAGGTGCCTTTTGAGGAAGGCCCTGTTGACACTACGGAAGCCCGCGGTAACACCACATGTCGGTTGTCTTCTCAAGTGCCTGTTGAGGAAGGCCCTGGTGATATCATGGGAATCTGCAGTAACATCGCAGAACGGATTGAGGCGTATTGGGAAGGAGGCATCTGACGATGGCTGGGGCGAAGTAGGCCTCTGTTTTGGCCAGCGGCAACAAGACCATGATGCTCGTCACGATATCATGATCAAGACGTGTATAAATAAGGATGGATATCTCCTTCAATCTGTCATTCTTTTCCAGCAGCAGCAGCAGCATCGGGCTCATCTGACTTACTGTCTACTCCTCACAACATCAATACCTCTTTCACCCACTCGTTGTCTACAGCAAGTCAGCAGTCATGGAGCTCACTAAGTTCCTCTCCTTCCTCGCGGTCGTCCTCCCGTCGCCTACGGTGCTCCCACCGAGGCCGCGACCAGCCTCCACCCCAAGATCCTCGCTGCCATGAAGCGCGACTTCGGACTGGACGCCAGAGATGCTAACGCTCGTGTTGCCTTCGAGCAGCGCTCCACCGATGTCATCGAGTCCATCAAGAACTCCGCTGGTGCCAAGTTCGCCGGTGCCTGGATCTCCGAGGACGGCTCCACCGTCAACGTCGCCGTCACTGACGAGGCCCTGACCTCCGAGATCACCGCTGCTGGCGCCGTCCCCACTGTCGTTGCCAACGACCTCACCAAGATCGAGTCTGCTAAGGCCGCCCTTGACAGCATTGACATCGCCGAGCCCGCCCGCCGCCGCGACGCCAACTCTGCCGACTCCGGCATTGCCTCCTACTACGTCGATGTTGCCGCCAACAAGCTCGTCCTTGAGGCTCTTGAGGGCAGCACCGCCCACGCCGAGGAGCTCGCTGCCAAGGTTGGCCTTTCCGCCGGCGAGTTCGAGATCGTCACCGTCTCCACGATGCCCTCCACCTTCGCCAATGTCTACGGTGGTGACGCCTACCTCATCAACCGTGCTGCCCGTTGCTCCATCGGTTTCTCCGTCACCACCGGTTTCGTCTCCGCTGGTCACTGCGGTAGCGTCGGTGCCACAGCCACCACCAGCTCCGGTGCTTCCCTCGGAACCTTCTCCGGCTCCGTCTTCCCCGGCTCCGCCGACATGTCCTACATCCGCACTGTCTCCGGTACCACCCTCACCGGCTACATTGACGGCTACGGACGTGGCAGCCTCCCCGTCTCCGGCAGCACTGCTTCCGCTGTCGGTGCCTCCATCTGCCGCTCCGGCTCCACCACCGGTGTCTTCTGCGGCACTGTCGGCGCTCTTGGCGCTACCGTCAACTACGCCGAGGGCCGTGTCACTGGTCTCACCCGTACCAGCGTCTGCGCCGAGCCCGGTGACTCTGGCGGTTCTTTCTACTCTGGCGCCCAGGCCCAGGGTGTCACCTCTGGAGGCTCCGGCGACTGCTCTTCCGGCGGAACCACCTACTTCCAGCCGGTCAACGAGATTCTCTCCACCTACGGCCTCACCCTTGTCAGGGCTTAATTGGCTTCTCGCCACGGCCGTCGCTACCATCTGAGCTGAAGTTAATCTTTGAAGAGCCTTCGGTGAAGCACGACTAGCAGACATACCCACGGTCAATGAAGGATGTTTTTTATGTATGAAGAGTATGAGTTATCTTATTCTTATGGAACGATATTTTGGTCAGATAACGTAAATAAACTTGATCTATATATATCTTGACTCTCCTGTGATGCCTCTGTTGTGAAGAAAGAGTCAACGAGCTGTGAATGCTGGCTTTGTCAAGAATCTGGCTTCGACTAAAACCATGACTTTGGATGACTTTTTAATCTAATAAATCCATCCAAGTGTTTCGTTGGAAAGCATGCAACTCTTCAAATTGTTGATTATATCTGTTGAAATGTGTCATATTCTGACTCTCGGTATTATCATCAACATCGCTGTGAGTATTACTTACGTTATTGTGATCCATGTTCACCTTATCCTGGTCGTTTGTGCAAATATTGTTGCTGTTGTAAGCTCCGCTTGTTTGACTTGACAGAATAGAGGGCTTTTGGTGCTCACACCTGTAATTAGCTTACTCGTGGAATGCCGTTTTGTAACAAAACTTCAATTATCGGTGAACCGGTAAAGCCAAATCCAAGAGAAGATGGATCATGCAGAACACATAGTCAGACATTAGTACTTAACGCTAGAGACACCAGAGCGACTCGTCTCAAAGTCAACTTGGGGACCAAGAATCACTGATGCTGACGCGTGATTGAGACTATCTGGAAGTAACATATGAGGACTGGGCATCAAACATCATGGTTGGACCCGGGTTAGCAAACAGATTGGACATCTTTCTACCTGGCTCCATATCATGAGAAACAATGCTTTATAATCGCATTAGATGACGAAAGACTGCGCTATCAGACGTTACAGGACCTGTTCAAAAGTCCAAGCAACATATTGAATTGGACCAGGAAAGCGGTGAAGCAGCCGAAATTCGGGGCTCGTCAGAGGCATGCTGCACATAGGAGGCTCGTTTGTCAGCCAGAGATAAGAGTGAAAACTTGTTAGAGCCAGGTCCGGACGAAACCCCCAGTAAACATTGGAAGTGGGTTCTTGGCCCATCTACCTGAGGGCAGTCATCGCATCTCTGTAGCATCCTACAACGGATAGCTCAGTTTCCGGCCCCAATGTTTTGACTTGATTGCGAAATGGGCACACGTTCGTCGGGCCAGTGGAAAACTCGAGATGAGATAATATGTGGCATTGGTAGCAAGAACAGTATGGAGAAGGTTATGCTAGATTTGTAGGACCGAACCAAAAACATTGAGGGCTCCACCACACCAAACAGGATTATCTGACGCAAAGCGCTTCATAGGACCGATGGCTATCGGCATGTGGAAGAAGAGTGAAATGGACGAACAATGAAGTGAAGGCATACGTCACAACATTTCAGGGCGGGACAGGTATTCACAGCGATGAATGTGGAGAAACGGGAGGCTGGGCTGCGTCGTGTTTTCACAAACTAGCATGTTAGGTGAAAACAAAAATTGGAAATTTGCTCAAGGCCCTTAAGCTGACAGAGAAGAAGATTCCCCGAAAGAATAAGAGTGCGGGATATTCAAGCTTCAATGTCTCCCAAGATGCACGTGCAGCTCACCGAACGGATGATGATGTTGATGGTGATCCGTGATCGACGGAATCAACTCGATTGGCAGACGAGGACGGACCCATAGGGCAGAAGTGGAGCACTACCGGCGCCGGTTTTTTCGGCCGCCGGGGAAAATATGGGCGCGCCCCTTGCCTCCGTGACAAGGAGGTTGCTTGTTACGAATGTGTTCCTGTTGGTTACAGCACCTGTCTGCAGTCTTGAAGTTGCTCCACTCGGACGAAAAATCATCGGACTTGAACAGGTCATGCCGGCCGGCAAAACTGAGCTCGCTGTAGTTGGTTGTCGGTAGAGAATATCGGTGGAAGATGAAGCAGAGTGCGCGTCTAGCTTACAAACCTTCTCATCCACAGCGCCGTTGTGGTAGAGTTTCTTTTCGGGGGGGTCGGCATCATGCGTTGAGGCTCGGCTTGATGGGTTGTGCCTGCCGCTAATTGTCGCAGGGTGCTCCTCACCATCTCACAGAGCGACAGGAACAGACAGACAACGAAGACCGAGCGGAAAACCCGAGATTTTACCAAGAGCCATGGGTTGCTTGGCAAGTCAAGCTGTGGGGCAGAAGCGACAGGCAGAAACGGTCAAGGAGCGAGGAGACTGGTGGTTTTGAGTCGACAAGAGCACAGCCTCTGTCGCAAGTGCGAGAGGTGGACATAATGGCGTCGTGGCATACCAAGACTGCCAACAAGAAGTGCGAGCTGGTTGATACGCGGAGGCTGGCGATCTTTCAGAGAGATCTTCCTGGGACCCGTCGATGTTTTTCAACTTTTGGCGAGGCCCCCAACTTTTGGCGAGGGCAGCGGAGCATTTATTGTGGTCGAACGCGCCCGCGCGCCACGGAACGTTACCGAAGCATGGATTCAATGTCCTCTTTCGTCTCAATCCTGGGCAGTCGTTTCAGCCATCAACCCAATAGCACTGACTAAGCGGACTGTTCAAGCCTCTTGGCGCCCTGCCGAACGCAGGTGCCGACTGCTCAGTCCGAACAAGAGGCGCTGTCAAGGCCTGTCATCATGTCATGTCATTCCTACTGACAAGCCGTTGCAGTCTCGGTGGTGGATACCCTTGCCTCCAGAACACCCCAAAACCATGTGCTCCTTGGTATTTCTTGGGCTTCTTGGTGGAAGGGGCCCGTCACATAAGCCGAAAAGACCACCTGAAGGCGACTTGAAACGCCAGAAGCGCGCGAGAGTTCTCCTCGTCGGGATCCGTCCGCCCACTTCGGCCCCACTGACATCTCAACTCGGAAACGCAGACTTACGCCATCCCATGATCCTCGGTGGGGAGAAGGGACGGCGACGATCCAATCGACATGATCTCCCGCTAGATCGCCACCCACCCTGCGAGGTTCCGACTGCCCGAAGAGGAATCGTCCAGTAGAGCCTCAAACCATCACGGAACATCATCAGACATCTTGGCAGCACGAGCCTCAATGACGCCGAGCCTGAACCACCTGGAGCGGAGGGAGGAGTAGGAGTTCGTCTTTCGTTGTCTTGACTCTGCAGTGAGTGTGCGCGAAGAGGCCACCGGAGATACCTCCACTCGGGCATCCCCCTGTGTCGGCATTTCATCAGTCATTAGTCAACCCGGGAAAAGGCTTCTTGAGTCTTGGCTTTCGCGCTTTTTTCGGATGCAAATATGTGCCCTCCGCCGCAGCTAATATAATTCAAAATTTAGAGTTACTTGAATCTGGGTCTTGACCATCCTGTGCTCCATCTTCACTCCTTTCTCTTCATCCTGTAACTCCTAGCGAGGACAAGCCGTGAGATTTCTTTCTTGATCGGCATTTACTGTCATTAACCACTTTTTTAATCGGCCAGACACGAGTCACTGCTGAGCAGTGTTCACTTCAGTCATTCGTTCGGACTTTCCCTTCGATTCTTCTCGATCCGCGATCGGCTTCAATATGAGGGTTATTTCAGCTTGGGCCTTGATGGCAGCGGCCACCGTCAGCGCTATTCCTCAGCCGCTGAACAAGAGGGATCCTTTCCCACCTGATGGAACTGTTGTGGGAGGTGTTCCTCACCGTCCCTTCAGAAGTAAGAAATATGGGATGTGATGCGAAGGACTAAAGCTGACAACTTCACACAGTCAGGCGACAAGCGGCACCGGCTGCACCGGCTACTCCTCAAGGCAATCAACTCATCCCGGTGGTGGTCGGCGGAGCGCAGGATACCTTTGTACCGAACTTGATCACGGCGCAGGTCGGCGATGTCGTACAGTTCCAGTTCAGCAACGGCAACCACACGGTCACGCAGAGCGCGGAGGGTGCAGCATGCCAGCCGCTGCAGGATACGGTGCCTACCGCCATCCACAGCGGACACATTCCTTTCAAGGACGGTCAGGCGATGGTTGGAACGTTCAACATGCCGATTACGAGTACCGCCACGATGTTCCTGTACTGCGCCACGGGGCCTCATTGTCAAGAGGGCCAGGTGCTGGTCATCAATCCGTAAGTATCAATCGCATCACGTCAACATGACATGAGCGCTGACCGTGAATCAGCACAAACGCGCAACAAGTAGTTCAATACTCGAAACTCGCAGCTGCCGCCAAGGCCAACGTCGACGGAAAGACAGTTGTCGGCGGAGCTGTTGGTCAAATCCCTCTCGTAAACGCCGCCTTTGTCCCGGCACCGGCACAGGGTGCTGGCGGTGGCGGCGGTGGCCCTCCTCCAGCTGCCGCCCCGGCCGCGCCTCCTGCCGAAGCTCCCGCTGCCGCCCCAGCTGCCCCCGCTGCCCCTGCCGAACCCGCCGCTCCCGCTGCACCTGCCGCTCCCGCTGAGCCCGCAGCAGCAGCAGCGCCTCCGCTTGCCGGTGCCCTTGTGGCGTGAAGATGATGTGTGAAGACGAGTGTTTGTTGAGCTCGGGAAGCTCTCTTAGTGCGCACGCATGTTGATGTGGTTGCATGATTCTATTTTGTGAAAAGAAACAGGACGCAGCTAGGATGTTTTTCCGTAGCTGAATGAAGACTAATCAACCTGTATGTAATAACCTTTTATGTATACTGTACGATGTTATCAGTGTCGCTGCGTTATACTGTAGAACAATACCAAGCAGCTTGACCAAAGATCTGAGGCAAACACTGTGATTGCGCCCGAAAGAATATGATGTTTGGAAAACGGAGAAACGATGGACATGTTTCCCGTTGGCAGAGAGTCACAGAATGAGCTGCAAATGATTCATCTCGGTGAGATTGACGAGCGAGCAGTATCTTATAAATTCATCTTCAGGCTGGTCCCTTTCATTGTAGCAGGTGAAATGCTGCAAAAATGACTTTACCGGTTCTCTGTCACGGTAATTAGGACCAAAGCGCTGCCATTGTGAAAATGACGCAAAATGATGCGTGGCAATTAGAACGAAATACAGGGCCTATTTGACTTCGATGGCGGATTTCTCGGCACCCGCTATTTGATTTGTAAATGCGTTGAAGGGAGAGGCAAGCATGCGCCCCGCAGGCCGCGGCACCCGATCCATGTCCTGGCACCGGGCTTAAAGTGGGGCCGACTACGCCGTCTCTGGTCCCGCTCATATGGGGTAGCATGACGGCGTACGGAACATGAGTTTGCCAAGACCTATGGATGCAGTGCTTCTTAGTGTTCGTCAGACTATCTTCGATAAACGATGTGCTTACAGTCATCAGTGGTGTATCTGGGCGCCGTGTTCCGAGTTCTCGTTGACCGATTTGTTTCAGCGCATCAGTAAGGCTCCAGCGGAACACAGTTTCGTCCCATGATGAAGGAAGCCCGCGGACTCCATAACCTAGGCCTATGGCTTTTACCAATGCAGGCACATGTTAAGAAATTGATCTCACGTGTCGTTCATAGGAAAACTATTTCATGTCAGCGGCTTCGTTATTATAATTTATCAACGGGTTTCGATAAGCAAAGTCATCGCAACTCATAGGGTCTTCGTTCAAACGTTCTCCGCAAAAGGGCCGCTATAAATGTCTTCTTTCCATATTCAGCCTGTTGATGTCGACGTCGTTATCCTAGGTGCAGGTCTCAGCGGCCTTCGTGCCGCCGTTGACATCCACAAGAGCGGTCTATCGTACGTGGTTCTAGAGGCCGTGGACCGCGTCGGTGGAAAAACGCTGTCAGTTCCAGCTTCTTCTCAGGGCGGCGTTGTCGATATTGGCGCAGCATGGATCAATGATACCAGCCAGGTCGAGATGTATCGCTTAGCCAAAGAATTCGGCTTCGAGCTCATTGAACAAACTACTACTGGGTTGAACTTGTACCAAGGCAGCAACCACAAGACGATCTCATTTCTTTACTCTGGCATGCCATTCCCAGTAAGTGACAGAAGTCTGTAATGTTTTGCTGACTGCAACGATGGCCGTTTTAGGAAACGCTGACCTGGATGCTGTAGCTGAACGATAAGCAACAAGCGCAGCTTTATGAGGCCTTTGGGCAGATGGCTATTCTCGTGGAGCGTTCTGATTCAGAGCAGCCGTGGTTGGGCCCCGATGCCAGGAGAATCGATTCTCTTACACTCGCAGAGCTGGGGGAAAAGGAGATTGGAGGCGGCATTGGTTCGGCTGTTTTGAACGTTCTGTCCCAAGCTTGCCTTGGTCTTGAGAGCAACGAAGTGGGTGCTCTTTATGTCATCGACTACATTAAAGCTGCAACGGGACTCGAGAACATCTCTTCGGACCTCAAAGACGGTGCGCAGTACTTGCGGAACCGCCAAGGTAAGGCATGCGAGTGTATTCCGGTAAATCTAGTGCGAACTAATGCTGGTCATAGGAAATCAGACGTTCTCGACCCGGCTTGCCGAAAGTCTTGACATCGGGGCAGTCAAGCTTTCAACGCCAGTCTCAAAGATCACTCAATCGGGTGAAGTTTGCATGGTCGCAAGCAGCTCCGGCCGAACGTACCGGTGCAAAAGGGTCCTTCTCTCTGTTCCATCAACTCTCTACCCGTTGATCGAGTTCACACCAAGCCTCCCCGCTTCAAAGGAGGCACTCAGCAAGTCCAAACTAGGATACTACTCGAAGACTATCTTGGTATTTGAGAAGCCCTGGTGGCGAGATGCCGGGTTCTCAGGCGCCATTGCGTCCCAGACTGGGCCAATAGTTTTCAGCAGGGACACTTGTGTACCCGATGACAAGCAGTACAGCATAACCTGCTTTCATGTTGCCGAACCCGGCCGGCAGTGGTCTAAGTTGCGGGCGGAAGACCGCCGGGAGGCTGTCCTTAAGCAATTCAGAGCCATGTTCAGTACAGTGGTTGACAAGGTCCCTGAACCGATCAACATCGTAGAGAAGGAGTGGACAAAGGAACCGTGGGCGAGAGGGGCTCCCTGTCCGGTTATGGGTCCAGGGGTCTTGACAAGTGATGCCGGAAAGGCTGTGCGTGAGCCCGTAGGCCACATCCATTTCATCGGAACCGAGACGTCATTGGCCTGGAAAGGGTATATGGAGGGGACTGTTCAATCTGGTATCAGGGGTGCAAAAGAAATCATTGCAGACTTGACGGCGGAAAGAGGATGAAACAAAACGAATATGAAAAGACCAAAAAGAGTTTGGTGGGGGAATCTAAGTGTTCCAAAAGGGAGGAGTTAGTGGAAGAATGTTGCACGTTGTCCCGAGAGGTCGCAATTAAACAATAGAAAATATTGAAAAGTCTATAAGTCTGCTGTTTGGAAGGGTATCCGCATATGTACATATTCGAAAGAGCACCATCTCTCACCGCAGCCATCTTCCCCTAGGTGTAGCCCTCGACGGACGACTCCTACTGCTCCAAGCTAGCATCGTGAGGGAACAAGCTGAGCTTCGAGAAGTCGAACTTGCCCTGCCTCTTGACCCAAGCACCGGCTCCAGCGCGCTTCTTGAACATCATCTTGGGCAAAATCTGGTTCAAGCAAACATCGACCTTCATGCAGGTGCCGCCCAGGCAGCAGCTCTGCTTGATGCAGACCTCCCCACCAGAGCAGTCGTTCGTGGTGTTGCAGGAGGGCTGGCAGTCGTTGGGGACAGCGCAGACATCCCTGCCCTCGACGGTCCTGAAGCAGACGCATCCCTTCTCGCCAGCCTTGTCAAGAGAGCAGGTGGGGATGGTCTTGTCACCGCAGGTCCAAGGGTTGCTGCAGCCGAGTGCAGGGCGAGTGGCGTTGACGAAGGGGCCAACAGTGGTGGTTGCGACAACAGAGATGGTGGAAGTGATGATCGGGATAGGGGCCGTCGTTGTTACGCCGGTGGCACCGAAGCAGGAGCAAGCGCTGCGGTAAGCGGCGTCGTTCTTGCAAGCAGTTGCGTAGGCGGGAATGTTCTTGGTAGAGGCTGGGGTTTCAACGGCACGGTCGAAGATTGTTCGTGTAGCGTTCGCTGTGATGGTCTCGAGGCTTGTCTCGGTGACAAAAGTGGTGCTGTCATTGTTAGTCGAAGCTCTGTACCGCTTGACGTGACGTGCGAAAAGAAACTTACGATGGCTTTGGAGTCTCAGTGACGGCAAGGTACGAACTGCATTCCGCCATGCGAAGGAACATCGTGGCAGTTCCGAAGCGCGTGGCCCTGACGGCACGAAGACAGTTGTCAGCGTTGCAGAACTTGTTACGACCTTCGAGATGGTCCACCACTGCGGCAGAGGCCGCGACAGCGAGGGAGGCAAGAGCCAAAAACTTCATCTTGATAGAAGTGAGTGTGTTGGTTGAACGAATGTAGTAAGTGTAAAGAACGAAGAAGTGGGATCAGATGATGTCCCTTGATTGAGAGAGTGAAGATGAAGATGGAGTTGTTGTCCTGTCTGTCTGAAAACTACTCAAGATTTGGGATACTACGCTGGCCTTATTATATCCATGATGAAAATCGCAGAGCTTATCATTGCCTTGCCTCCCAGAAAACAAAGTGTGATGCAAGGGACCGAATAGCGCCTCGGCAACCACGAGAAAAGCAAACACCGCATGGCCCCGCCGTCTTACCTTGAGCACATGCATACCGCCGCCACGGAACCGCACATCGTGAACATGGGTGAACGGAAAGCAATCCGGTGGAAGGAAAAAAGAAAAAAGCATCAGTGCCCCTGCAGTGGCAACCCGCCAAAAATTGGGATATGCAGCCCAAAGTTCGAGGTAGAAGGTTTGCCTGGCACCAAGCCGGCAGGTCGTTGACTTCGATGGTCTGGCCCCACTGAAACTCGCATTAGATCACGAAAACGTGGTCGTGAATCCTGGCTGTTGTTGCTCGTGTCCTGAAGGATAGCGCTGCGCACCGATGGCACGGCGCCGGCTGAAGCCTCCCGCTAATGAGCGGCTTGGCTCATTTGGATAGGGGCTCGGGAGGTTCCATGATCGTGCGCCCAGAATAGGCGCGTCCGTGAGCAATAAGCTTACTTTTCCCACGCGTTCCCGCGCAACCGCATTTTGGTCCACCGTCGGCTAGCCCTGGCGGCCAACACTGGCTTTCGACGCGACCGGGGCTGGAAGAATCGCGGTTGAAGTTTCCTAACTGTTGGGAAGTGTCTCAACAACGTCACTCGCTTCAGAGATGCTGGCTAGTATGACGGTGTCCGGTGAACGTGGTGTTGTCGTAGGTGGCTGAAAACCTTTTCCCGCTGAGTATCAAATGCCAAGACCCTATGATCGTCGAAAAGGAAGCAATCGAATTTCAATCCGGAGCTATGGCGAAAAGCCGTGATGAGACCGGTTTCGCATTGAATCTCCACCCATATTGAGCTCGGTAGCTACACGCAAGTGTCGCCTGATTATAGACCAATGAAAGGACGGCGACAGTCAACAAAGTGAATTTCTGTAGCCTAGTATGTCACATTGTGACATTCATTGGTCGTCCTGAGAAGCTAAAAGTCATGGAATTTGAGTATTCATTAACAGGGCAGCCGGGTGCACCGGCAGCATAACATCAACTTCAACGTTCTTTATTCATCCTCTAATATCTAGACAGTAGTTGAAACAAGACACTCCTTGTGCTACGAAGCTTGATCTACCGTTTAGAAGCTGGGATCGTCACAGCCACCGAGCACAAAGTTGATGTTAGATAGAGGGCATCCAGAGTCGACAGAGTCCTTGCACGCCTGGCTCTTGCACTTGGTGTTCTTGAAGTTCTCGCGTGCGTTATTTTGTTGCTGCAGTTGCATGTTAGTACTTGACGTCGCATCAAGATTAAGTCTGCATCATACCGGTGCGGCGGCTGCAAGCGAGGCCATGGCGGCGAGGGTGATGGCGATGGAGGTGATGGAAAGCTGCATTTTGGCTGAGGCTTGACAAAGTGGTTTATAGGAGATAAGGTGGTTGACCGGCAACAGATGAGAATGGAAGATGAGTGAATGAAGTGAGAAGACTGGATGATGAACAGATATCGGCATCAGTGGCGGTGGTAGCGTGGAGATAATATAGAGTTTTGGGCCACTGAGTTTGGCAGCAACTCATCTTGAGGGGATAGAGAGTGTCTACTACTAAGAGGCGTGGAGATATGAGTGGGTGCCATGAGACGTCTCAGCTGTCCCCAGCTTTGAGGAGTATGATCGACGTTGGTGGGCTTCAAAGGTGTCAAGTGGTTAATAGTATGCTTAACTGCCCGCATGGGCCAGCGTCACACTGGTAAGCGACTGATGCTCCCCTCCAGACTTCCTGCATTAGCGGATTGGTTTCTGCTGATCAGCACATCAATCGGTTTCGTTTTTTACTTGAATCGAATTCAGTCTTTGGAATTTACGGGTGTTGCATCAGGGTTCGTCGTTGATCTTCTATCCTTCTTGGCGACAAAATAACAGACGCAACATGAGTGTCACTGAAGGTTCCCGTCCTACATATGAATTAGCTTTCCTCAACCATTTCGGTACTCTTGTTCACTTTATCAGATGACAGGCGCTGGACCAAATGTTTAATGCGCTGCAGGTAGCTGAATATAGGGCTGATCGGTATAGCCGGATGGTCAAGTTTCAGACTGCGACCGTGTTGGAAGGGGTGGCATCGCTTGTTTGCTCCCAAGCTGGGCGTCGAATCATGGTAACCCCTGCGAGAATCCGAGAATAGTAGGTGGCAGTTACAACCTCAAACACAGTTCGAAAAGCGCCATGTGTACAGCGTGTGAAGCTCGAAACGTTATGGAATACTCCGCGTTATTCAATTACCCACAGGCAGTGATGTTTCGCTTCCCGTCTTGGAGCTGACGGATTACTGATTACTCCGAGTCTTCTACGACAGCCGCAACAATGTGACAACCGAATAGGTATGAATTTCCAATAGGCATCCTTCTGATTGACGGTGATTTCATTGGTAACACATTCTTCAAATCCAAAATACAAAAGTCAGCAGAATGTGTCCGCATTACCAGTCCAAATAACTGCATCATAATATGTGCAAAGTCTCCGCCATTTACCGCAAAGACAGCCGCCCATTGAAGATATGACGTCCTAAAGCAATGACAATGAGCACCTTGACGTCGGTATGGATACTACCGAGGACCTATTTTAGCATACTTGGGTGCACTGAGCATGGTGCTAGAACAGACCGTCGCTTAAAGCGCGACTACGGCAACACGATAGCGTTTCCCATTTAAGCCATCACAGCGCAGTCCCTCGGACTAGCGTTCTGCTTCTTTCGGCCTGGCGTTAGGCCGAGATCGAGTTTAGTCCAGATTTGGAATGCTCAATGTGGTCTCCTTCGTCATTAAATCTTTGGAGGACATAAAAACAGCTAGCAAGAGTATGAGAACTTGAATGCTCAAGACCCTCCGGTTGAGAATAGATGCGAACTGTCGATCGGCCTTGACTATTATATTTCAATTTTACCGCTGGCTATGAGACGTTTGACATTAAAAAATTGCAGCTTTTGCATACTATGATGCTGGTGAAGCTCGACCGAGGCGCCTCAAAGAACGTAGCGAAAGTGAGCCAACTTGAAGTCGGTCAGGTCCATGAATTTGGATCGCTCAAGTTCCAGGGCAGCCGTTTCCTCAGACAGCTCGACTCCTGATGCTGCCGCCAAACGGTCTCTTTGTTTGTTCTCGCGAATATTTACGTAACGGAGAACCAACAGCACCAACGCTGCACAGCCATACATGATGGCCACCATCATTTTCCCTCGCTTGTAGAGGGGAGCGTCGTCCGCTCTAAACGTCTGTGGACCGATCCAATTTACAGCTGCATATGCAATGATCTGCAGACTGTTAACAGTGACCTTTTTGGTGTATCCCAAAGTGTTGTTTGAGATAGCAACCATAACCAACCCCCAGGACGACCCAGAAACGCTAATCATCCAATAGCCCAAGAGAAGTGCTCCCTTTGAGGACAATGGAATCGTTATCATCATGATGCCACCGATGAGAGGAAACATGATCGCGACGAAGGCGAAGAGGGTTCGATCCATGTACTTATCGGAAAGCCAGGTGAACAAAAGTTTTCCGCCAATATCGAAGAGTCCAGATGGAGCGCCCAAGAGGAGTGAGAGGCGAGCGTTGAAGCCGAAGGAGTTGACAATGATTGATCCAAAAGTCGTAATGCCTCCATTAGGGATGTTCATCAAGAATGAAAACAAGCCATACAGATACGTTCTCGGGCCGCGAAAGGCTTCCCGGAATTGGTCCCACTTCCATACGCGATTACCAATGCCTTGGAAGTTGTCGCGAATTCTTTCGATTGCGATCAGACGCTGTCGATCGTCTAGAAACTTGGCGTTGGCCTGATTATCGGGTAGATACCATAGGTTGAAGGCCCCGGTCAGAACCGTGATCAGACCTAGTACAAGGAACAGAATCTTCCACGGTGCGGTTGAAGATTCTTCGACCGCGGATAGTCCGTAGCCGATCAGGGCCATGATGATCAGGGAGAGTCCGTTGCACGACAACCAGTATCCGACTCGCCGGGCTTGTTCGCTTTGCTTGTACCACATTGATGTGATCAAAACAAAGGCTGGTGTGACTGTGGCTTCAAATGCCCCGAGGAAGAATCGCGTGGCCAGCAAGCCAGCGTAATTGTGCGTGGCGGCATGGCATGTCAAAGCGACGCCCCAAGCCAAGATGTTCGCTGACACATATTTGCCAACAGGAAGGCGACGGAAAAGGTATGTCGTGGGAAACCTGTATGAAAATTGCGACCGTTAGCACAGGTGTCCATCATGAAGTTGGTCAATGTAGAGCGAAGAAGAGAGAGACCATACTCCCAAGCAAGATAGCCAGCGTAGAAAACACTCGAGATCCAAGAAAAGTCGTTTCCCTTGAGGTTGGTGTCTTCGCGAATACCCATGAGAGAAGCATAATTGAGCGTCGTCTTATCGGCGAATTGAATCATGTACACCCAGCACATGAGTGGCAGCATGTTCATGTCGATCTTTCGCAGGGTTTGGCGTTCTTCCTCCGGTGTGAACTCGATCACGACGCCGCCAGTGAGTTTCAAAGCAGGGTCAACATCCCTGTCATCCATGAGCTTCACTTGACCGACATCGATGTCAGGAGCTTCGCTATCGCTTTTGACGGGCAAGACATCTGCGTCCGACTTGGGCGCCATATTGACTCGATTATTACTGAGAAGTACCTAGTCTCTTGAAAGAAGTGTGAGGAGGTGGACTATTGATGCTCAAGAGACGTGAGGAATGGAACGTAATGCGGTCTGTTGTCAGGTGGTTGTCCCAGCTGGAGAACCCCAAGAGAATCGTGCGGTCCTGGTAGCCTTATTATCAATACCTCCCCTTGACATGTGTGTTGCAAGCATATCAGCTGATTAATACTCCTGAGGTCCGGTGTGCGATAAGCTGTGCAGCCGAGAATACCTGCATTCTGGGTGTCCTCTTGATGTTGATGAGATACGGACTATCAAGTTATCAGTGTAGCGGCAATCGTTTTCCCATCTGGCCTATCGACGAACCTCGAGTCCGAATTCGAGTACTCGTATAAGATTCTGTTCCTGTGTATGCGGCTATCTTAACGAGCACTCCGCCTCCACCCCCACGGGCATGTCCATCTCCTACCCCCGGACGACTCCGCCGCCGCCTCCGCCTCCGCCTCCACCCCCGCATTTCTCAGAGATGATATCTGATTGTCGTTCCATCTTCGGCATTGATCAATGTTGGCCGATTGATAGCTGTCTTATAAGATCGATCCAAGCTGAGTAGGGGAATCCGGAAATCCACAATGAGCACCATTTCTTCGACTGAGCACTAGTCTTATCTTATCAACTTCAACGACCATCATGCCTACTGCCAACGAGTCTGCAGCCATTCCCAAATGGAACGCCCCCGAGCCCACTAAAGAGGACTGTAAGTTGTCGGTGGTGATTGATGGTAACCCAGTCGATGCCCTATCTCGGCTAAATAATCCGTTCGGAAAATGACATACTTCATCCCACGACTGTTCTTTCTCTTCATTCGACCGCGTCTAGATAGAGTCAGCTGACCTTCTCAGTGGACTATGTTGAGCTTCTCGATCTCGACCTCAGCAAGTTTGAACAATTAGAGACCAGGAAGGAACTAGCCAAGGACTTGCTTCAAGCTGTCACCCAGCATGGCTTCTTCACCATTTCGAACCATGGCATTTCGACTGAGCTCTGGGATCACCAGATGAATGTCGCGAATGCCGTGATGACTCTTCCCCAAGAGGAGAAAAGACCCTACGAAGGTTCACAACCCCGATCGCCCAGACATACAATCGCCTGGCAAAGCTGATACCAGACCAAGGTACCCCTGAGGAAGACCAAAAAGGCATCTACGTTGGGTTCAAACCCTCTGGAGAGCTCGGTACCAAAGGCGGTTTCCACAAAGAGGTAGAGACTCCTTTCTGGTCTTGTTTGAATTAATAGAAGCCCAGTTTTCATCTCGTCATAGGTCGACCACTACAATATGCTTCTTCACGACTTTGAAACTCGACCACACCCAGAAATCCTCTCCCCGTTCAAGAAAGAGATTCGAAGTCTCATGCACAACTTGAATGATGACATTCACCGAAAGTTACTCATCCTCGTGGCCATGGTCTTGGAGGTGCCTGAGCAACTTGTGCTCAACATGCATCGGCCGGGTGGCTCAACGACAAATTACTTCCGATACGTTCGTGCCTCCTCACAGCTATTTAAAAAGTCGATATTCCTAACCTCTTCTTACTTTCTTACATGGCAGATGAGCTACTCCCCACGGAATGACGCCGACCGTGAAAAGCCCCGCGACCTGTTTCTGCCAGGCCATGCTGACTGGAGTACATTTTCCATTCTGTTCTCGCAGCCGATCTCTGCCCTTCAGATTTTGGACAATCACAACCACTGGAAATGGGTCCGAGTATGTTATTAACCATCTTGAACAGTCATTTTGAAGCTGACACCTAAATTCGGTAGTACATCCCGCACACTCTCATCGTCAACGTCGGCGAGGCGCTCGAATTCCTCACCGGTCGCCTCTTCAAAGCAACCATTCATCGTGTCGTGACGCCCCCTGAGGACCAGCGACAGAAGCTCCGCATCGGTATTCTCTTCTTCACCCGTCCCAACGACGACAAGCTCCTGGTACCCATCGCCGAGTCGCCATACCTGCAAAAGCTTGGCTTGGACAAGAGCCAGGAGACTGAGGTGTTCAAGACGAATGAGTACCTGCAGGCGAAGAAGCGCGGGTACAAGAAGAAGGAACTGGAGTACGATTTCGATCGGCCTAAGGATTCGACGAAACATACAGACCCTTTTAGTGACTACGATCCCTTGGACTTGAAGAAGCACAGAGTAGACGGTGTCGTCGCTTAACAGGTTGTTAGTACGTAATTATCGTTGGGGTCGATTGGAGAAGCCATCGTCAACAAGAACACACACGGTGTTGGCAGCGTGATGATGAGGAATGAATAGATGAAGATTGCGCCAATTCACCCCGCTCCTAGCGTGATATTTAATTTGACGATGGGATATGAGTTTAGTTCTTCTGGAGGAGTAGGAAAGTGATGGGTTAGACGGCGTTAGATTTTGATATTGTGTGCGTCATCCACAGGGCTTCCGAAACAAGAACAACACCTTTCTTGGTATTGCAAAGAGTGTCAGGGCTGATCGAAGACAGGCTATGGAGTAGGCATTTGACAGAAAGCCACCGCCAATTTCCAAAGCTTGGGGTCCCGCTCATCCACGACGAACAAGGAGGGCTACCAAACCCACACGTTGACCATCTAGGTGTCTGACGCATCAGACGCCATGTCTACTGTAGTGCTTGGGTCAATGACTCAAGTCATTATTACAAAAAGCAATCTGGGTGACCTTACGGCTCGAGTTCAAAGAGGAGCGAAGTCCATATATGGCTTGTACTGTTGTATGGACACTAACTACAAGACCTCAAGGGTGCGATTCCGGTTTCAGTGAATTTTATCTCCAAAGTCACAGTGGTTCTCTTGTGACTCATCTTCGTAATTCTCAACTTTCATCTGCACTTAAGCAAATGCAAACGCAAAACATAGTTGCGACCTTGAGAATGGCTGTCATTATTTGACATTGAAGGCTGCACTGCTAGAAAGAGTGGCGCGTTGAGTCACCGTCCAGAAAGTCAAATCCAAATGCAGCATACATCGGAGACGGATTCACGAAAATCATAAAAGGGGCAAAGGATTTCAGTCTCAGCATTTTAGTTTGATTTCCACTCGCTAACATCATAATTTGGAGCATCTTTCTTTTCCGGCTCTCTACACCACCTTTCTCTCTTGACTTTGACGTCCTCTAAGTCCACAATACCGTTATCGCAATGGCAGCTTGGGACGATCTTCCAGACGAGCTCAGGCTCCATATCCTGGGCTACCTGACGCACGACAAGGGAAACCGCGCACCTTACGGGAGTACGTGCCGACAGTGGCAATCGATCATGGAATCTTTCATCTTCCAGGAAGTGACGTTTTACGTCACAAACGCTAGTATTTTGTCGGGGAGCCATACCCCGCAGAAATTGGCCACGATTCTCAGCGGGCCTCGACTCAAGTTTTTGAATAAGCTGCGCCTCATTATTAATATCGATATGATTACATTCACGAGCATCTCCGACGTGAAAATGCAGCGGATAAAGCTTGGAACAGGCCTAGTGGACGTAATTGATGGCTTCATGAATGTCCTCCGAGACTGGAATCACGAACCCTCTTTCGACTTGGAAGTCAACGACCTTATGGACTGCGGACATCGCCTTATCGAGTACGGCAGCGATCTTTGGTTGAGAAGGCATCTGCGGCCAGTTGAGTGCGTCCGCGCGCTCTGACACCTTTCGAATATTAGCACGGACATTGAATGTGACGTGGCCTATAAGGAGGATTCGGATCTGCTCAATCTCATCCTACCGACGATGTCATCAAATATGAAAGAGCTATCGATTGGCGGTGAGCGATATGCGTGGCTGAGCATGTCCGATGATGTTGCTCAAGAACCAGTGGGACCATTTCCGCCGGGCCTCACGCGTCTCATCATCCGGAACGTCGAACCTCCTCGCGACTGGAATGATCTAGCGTGGGTCGTTCTGTCAGATCAACTCAAAGAGCTCCATGTGGACTATGCCATGGGGGATTTCAACGAATTTTCTCTCCGGACATTGTGCGAAGGTCAAGCAGGCAGTGCGCCACTCACCTGGCCCAATATGCGACATCTGACCTGGGGTCGAGTGTCCTTAGCAGAAACTCCGAAAGAGATACTCCAGTGTGTCGCCAAAGCTGCGGTGAGAATGCCTCGGCTCGAGTTGTTGGCTCTATGGGGAGACGCACATCCAAGCACGAACATACACCTTCGCCCGCCGTTAGCAGCTCACTTTGAATACTCGGTAAGCAAAGGCTCTGCCACTGCCCTTTACGAGAGCACCGGGGAGTTACAACCTAGCCAAGACACCCGTAACGCTTGGGAGAGGGTAGCTACATGGAGAGGCCATGACAGCCTAGAATTCGACGTCAGGTTGCTGAGCCACTTTGATTACATGGAAACATTTCCGAGTGCTGCGGCGGAGGAATTCCTTGCCCGTCACGTCCACATGAACGACCCGAGTAACGATAAACCCGACTTGGAGTACTATTATCCAGATCATATATTGCTGGGTCGTCGGCCTCGTCCATATGGGCCGCGGCCGACCGAATTGAAAAGGAAGTATGTGGAACCTTGTCTGACACCCTACGACGCATCCGCTGTTGTTGGTAGTTATTGCAGAACTTGGAAGAGGTATCTGAAAGGAGGAGGACCGGACGACGACGATGAGTGATTTACCAATAAGTCTCTATTGTGATAGCTCTCTGATGAATCGAACTGTTTGACTGTCATGCGGTGTAGTCTGCCATTTGTATGATAACTGTTCGGCTAAGATTTACGCCATGTCCTCTTCATGTTTGAGCTTTTCTTGTCTAAATGCTTTCCTCAACTCGCATTTACCGATGCTTTTCCCACCAGCTTTACACTCGCTGCACACCTTGCCATGTTTTACAAGCAGAATGTGCAGCCCATACTTGTCTTCATCCGGAATCCTCACGTCCAAGTGCGCGTGCGTCTCATCCCTCGACGCGCTCTTCGGCCTCCACCCCAGGAGACCCGTGATCCTCCACACGTGGGTGTCGACAGCAAACGACTCCCGCTGGAGGCAGAAGAGCAGCACGCAGCTGGCCGTCTTGGGGCCGACGCCCTGGAAGCTGATGAGCTCCTGCATGGCGTCTTCGTTGCTAGCGCTAAACAGGTGGTCGAGCGAGTATTTGCCGTACTTCTCCTTGACCTGGTTGAGGATGCTTATGATGACCTTGCTCTTGACGGCGCTGAGCCCGCCGCACTTGATGGCCTCCTGCAGCTTGGGGATGCCGCCCTCGACGATCTTGTCCCACTCGTCGCTGCCGCCGTAGACGTCATCCATGCTGCGCTTGGCTCGCGTGGAGTTGGTGTCGCTGGTGTTTTGGCTGAGGATGGTCCGCACGAGGGCGTCGAGGACCGAGGGGGAGTCTCCACACCCGGCCCGGGTTGTGGAGGCCTTGACCTCCTTGGGGCGCTCCCGTTTCCCGTGGAGGTCGGCGAGGATGCGGTGGGCCAGCCGGCACTCATCCGGGGTCGGGTGTGGGAAATCCGGGAAGGGCGACTTATCGGCATACTGCGAGTAGGCCTTGAGTTTCCTTGACTGCAGGTCTTTGGGCGACTTGGCGGCTTTCAGGTTCTTCTCTGGGCTCTCAGACTTGACGTCTTCCTTCTTGAGAGGCGTCGTTGGCGGGACATCTGATAGGGGTGTAGGCACATCTTCCTCCTTCTTTACTTTCTTGGACGGAGTCGCATTTGCCGACTTCGGCGATGCACGCTTTCTCTTAGATGCCGGTGTTGATTTTGAAGGTGTGGACTCGGGTTTCTCGGCCGGGTTTGCGGCTGCAGCCAGGCGTGTGCTGGACCGTGTTGCTCTCGCCATTCTTACTATGCCGGCACGGATCATGTAACAAGTAATATGGATGGAGGAATCAGGTCTCACAGGCGGCGTCGCGAGTGAATTCAAAGGTGCATGGATATTCAGGGGCAAACATCAAGAGTCGAGGAAAACCCAGCTTCAGCCTCAGTGCAGCGACAGTGGTGATGTCAATGATTGGACCCGCTAGGAGGATCCACTATTCCATGCCTAAGCGAGATCTGATGGCCTGTGCTTCCAAAGCTTGGACCAGGCCGGTTCAGGAGGAGGAGGAAAGCACGAAGGAGGAAAGCACGAAGGAGGAAAGCAGGAAGGAGGAAAGCAGGAAGGAGGAAAGCAGGCACCTTCTCAATCTCAAGCAGGAGCACCCTGGAAACACGTGAAGATGGCATCGCTGCTTCCTTCTTTCCCTCGTTCAGAGACAAATGGAAAGAGCATCTCGTGATTCCCGTACTGAGGAAGCAGGAGCGATCGGGCCGGCCGCTGCACCTCCCTCATCCTGCAATTTTGGATGATAAGGGGAAAGAACGAGAGAGTCGCCCTTTCCGCCGGTGCTTCCTGGGGAAGGCACAGCAAGGCAAACATTTGTCACGCCCCTGGCTGCTAAACCAATGTTTGCTTTTTCTTCTGCACCTTGGCGCGTCGACCTTCTCTGCCGATTTCCATCAACACGAACATTTCAACGTGAAAAATGCACCTCAGCTGCATACTTCCAAGCCTCCAAGCAGCCACTCGCATCTCGCCAGATGGTCCCCGCCGCCCATGACTACACCATGGCAGCTGGCCTTCGACGCGGGAATGACATGCCGCCATCTTCGCCAGCGACGGGCCCGGAAACCTCCCCCGTTCAGCCATCTTCCCCATCGACAATTCATCGTGCACCTCCAAAAGCGCCGAGACTCGTTCCCCGCATCACTGCATACGGCACCGCGCCCACGTGCAGATCCCCCCGTTCGAATGGCAGCGCATCCATTGTATCGGCCGTAAGGTACGGGAGCTGCGGCAGGGATCACAGAAATCCTCTCGATCCCTTCCTGAACCGGGCAAGATGAGCATTGCCGCAATTGCCTGCTCTCTACGGAGCAAATATCGATGAAGCACATTGGCGCAGAACTGCAACGGTCCTGATGGAGAATACTGTCTCTGCCACTCTGCACCCATTGACAAACAGACACCGACATCCCTGCTCAGAGTAACACTCGGTGAGACTCCAGCGCTGCCCGCTTGACACAACACGGGAGCACTGGGGACGGAGAAGTTGTCACACGGCACCAGCAAGCTGCGATATCATCCGCCAGAGAACGAACATGGCTTCTGAAGCGTATTCGCCGCCTCTTCTTCCCGGGTGTGCAAGTCGATTCATCATCACCACGAGGAATTCAGATCC
>VYYT01000754.1:16328-48943 GCA_032988895.1 Colletotrichum kahawae | reverse complement strand
AAAAAAAAAAACGAGAGACAAAGCCCATAAGCCACGAGGACAGCCTGGACAACCCTATTTTCTTGGCACAAAGCTTTTCTGCCATGTTGCATCGCGGGCAGATTAGCACAACATTCCATTCCTCAATCGCGTTGTACTTGTCTCCTCAGACTACAACCTTGGTACGCAATCGAATGCTAATGTCTCACCCACGGAGCTGTTCAGGGCCGCTTCTGTGCCCTCCAGGGTACCTTTGCCTGGGTTGGTGCAGACGGTTCTATTTTCAAACGGCCACTTCTGCATGTCGCAGGCGAACACTGTAGCCTTTCTCTCGGCCGACATATCGACGTGTAGCATTTCGACCAAGTCACCCGATGATCATTGGTCAATCTCCAGGGTCCCTGATGGGAGTTTGCCAGCCACAACCTCACTTTGGCTAATACATGTTCTTGGCGCTCGTGCAGTGCAACCCAAAATTGCCTTGGGGATATGCGGATTCCACCAAGGGGCATCGCCAAGATCTGGAAGCGGATTAGCATGTCCAGCCCGGAGATGTTGAGCTACATTTGATGGCGCAAACCCTATGCCATCATCTTGGGTCAAAATGCTTTCGTTTCCTCGCCCGCCGTTCTAGACGCCTACTCCTTCAATCAACCACACCCCCTCAGTGTCGCCAAGCGACCTTCAACGCAATTACCATCTCCGGTCTTCATCGACGAACCCCCAACACCATCGATCTTCCGCCTTGTTCTTTGTCCCATCGAAAAGAAATGCCATGGCGGTCCCAAACAGCATGGGCGACAAGTCCGTGAACGCCGGCCGGTTCGAGACTGTACACAGCATATCCAGCACCTCGGAGCCGGAGACAAACCAGTACGGCCACCTCACGCTATGGCAATCCATCAAGAAGTGGCGTCGCGTCGTCCTTTACTGCATAGGCATGACATCTGCCATCCTGCTGTATGGCTATGACTATGTCATCGTTGGCACCGTATCCGCTATGCCCAGCTTTCAGTACGGCTCCTCTCCCATGGCCTCTCACTGCGCACGATGGCTAACGAGAATCTCGAAGGCGGGATTTTGGCCAAAGGCTCGACGGCAAGATGATTCTTCCGTCTCTCTGGCTTGGTCTCTGGAACTTCGTCAGCCCCGGCTGCTCCATGATTGGGGCCTTGGTTGGTGGTATCTTCCAAGACAAGTTCGGTCGCCGCCCGTCGCTTGCAGTCGGCTCATTTCTGTCGGCAGTCGGAGTTGCCATTTGCTTCGTTTCCAACTTGTCTCCCGACATCAATGAGCGGCGCGTTATCTTCCTTGCGGGCAAGGGATTCCAAGGTGGAGCCATTGGCATGGTGATGGGGACTTCATCGACGTACATGTCCGAGATTCTCCCACCGAACCTGCGTGGGCCCCTTCTTGCCTTCTTTCCCATTTTTACTTTACTTGGGCAATTAATTGGAGCAGCAGTCATTTTTGCATGCCTCAACCTGGATAACGGGTACACCATTTGCTTCGCTTCGCAATGGCCGTTCTCGGTCATTCCCCTTTTGATGGCTTTCATTATCCCAGAGAGCCCGACCTACCTGATTCGCAGAAATCAGGATGAGAAAGCCTACAAGGCTCAGAAGAGGCTGGACGCACCGGGAATGGACCCAGAGAAGACATTGGATGCCATCCGTCAGAACATCGAGCATGAACGCCGGCAGACCAATGCAACATATGTCGACTCGTTCCGCGGGGTGAACCTTCGACGGACCCTGATCATCATGTTTGCCAACTCTCTGCCGAATATTTTCGGCTTGACTCTACTATCGAAGTCCAGTTACTTCGTGCAGGTGGTCGGCATGAAGGCCAACCTGAGCGTGATCGTCCTTATTCTAGGGCTCGTGTGCGGCTTGATCGCGAACATCGCCAGCGTTTGGGTCCTTTCGAAGGTGGGACGCAGACGCCTCATCTTAAGCACGCTATCTGTCTTGACAGTCGTATGGACCGCCATGGGCATCTCAGGCTCCTGGTCGGGCCCTGTAACCGTTTGGTAAGTTCTCCAAAGAAAGGTGTGGGGGTTTGAATACATAGACTGACCACGTGCTCCAGGTACACTTCTATCTCGTTGATAGTGGTTGTTATCGTTGCCGGGTTGGGTGTCTGGCCTGCTTCGCATGTTGTCGGTGCCGAGACCTCAGCGCTACATCTGCGTTCCAAAGCTCAAGGTATCGGCTGGTTCACGGCCGGCGCGAATAATTCCATCTTCGGGTTCGTCCTGCCGTACATTTTCAACCCCGACAAAGGCAACCTAAAAGCCAAGACCGGTTTCGTGTACGCGGGGCTGTGTGCCTTCGGGCTTGTGATTTCCTTCCTCTGCATTCCGGAGATGAAGGGACGAACACCAGCAGAGATTGATCGCATGTTTGAATCGCGGCTACCGGCAAGGCAGTTCCGACACTGGACCAACTCAACGGCGGAAATGGATGACGGCGTTTCTAGAGCTGGAAGCTCTGGTGTGTAAAATTTGGATTGTTTCTTCACACATCAAGCATGCAGAATCCTACGTTTCTGCTGTCACGCAAAATCGATTTCGAGCTGCGCCTCAAGCGCACCTATTGACACTCGCCTCGCTCTGTGCTGAAACCACCTGCATGCAGCGCCTTGGCGGTCTTCGTCTTATATTGCCGTTGCCAAGCCTCTGTAACCGTTGCGCATCGACCTTCAAACAAGTCTCAGTCCGTGAACGTCAACTGTTGTTCAACATCTTTTGTGTGTTCTTGTTGGGATCTCATCGTCGACCTTCTCTTCATCGAATCATCATGCTGATCATTCGACACGTGTGTGAAAGCACTTACAGCCGCTGATGAAAGTGCATTCCTTTAGGAGCTTTCTGACGTGTTGTAGGGCATTTCGGCTTCCTGCATCGTCATCGGCTTATATGTATTGGCTCTGGCAGCGCCGAGCCTGCAATGATGTCCGCGCGCCGAAGATGGGATCGACATCGTACGTGTGGTCGCGAAGTCTAAAGTCCCGCCGGCCAACGGGCGCGCCGACTTTCCGCCTGTCGTGACAAGACGTCTGCAAGATCCTCTTGCTCGAGCAGTGTCGGTGGCTGTGTACTGTTTCCGATGGTCATGACGTGAGACGACATGATCGGGCATCACCTGTCAGCGATACATGCACGCGCTACCCAAAAGAATGAGATCTGGTCTGGTTAGCGGAAATAATTGGTTACCACGTCAAAAAGCGTGCTGACATTTTTTTTGGTAGAACCCATTGTTGGATAATCGTATTGACAACCGCTGTTGGCGGTGAGTGCGCCCCTCGCTATTGAAGAATGCCAAAGTCCCACCATATCGCAGGCAACAACATTTCCTCCCCGGTCATTCGACCACGTCTGGATGCGCGCGTCTGTTCCGTCAGCTGTGACCCATAGCCTCGGGCGGAAACAAAACGAAGCTGCCATCGGAGCTCGTGTACCGGGGAGCCCCTCCGTACTGGGTTTGTCCCAAGACTGTCTGTTCGAGATCCCGGCCCGATCGTCTGATGTCTTGAGACACCAAAAAACAGTAATCCAACCGGCCTTTCACCAAGATGGAAGCAAACTCAGAGCCGCCGCCGCCACCCAGTTGCACAAATGAGGCACGCACGGGTCCCGAGAGTCGGGTTCGGGTACGACGCTACTTAACCGGACTAGTTCTTTGGAGAGTCGGAAGCGAGCGGCTAGGACCCAGTCGAAGGGTTCCTGGTCCAAGCCACCCGTCGAGCTGGATTGGCATGAGTTTGGATGGGCAGCACATCACTCAAGTCAACGCTGAACCTCATGACATTAACATGCTTTCGTCAGATTGTCAGCACCCAAAGGAGCAGCCGCAAGGTTCTGGCACGCCATGACTGGGACGGAAGTGCCTCCCAACGGCGATTGTTCCTCAGATAATCAGCTTAATTTTGTCGAAGCCTCATGAGCCGTCCATTCACGTTCGATCATGTTGACGCTGAGTAGCCCATGTCCGAGTCCCACTCCAACATATGAGGTACTCAGCACCCCACCAGCCAAAGCCGTCGGTACGAATCCAGGCAGATGCCGTTTTCTTACACCAAAACGAGTTTCAGCCCTGCTTTCTCCATGTGGCGTCGGCGGGCGTTATCTCGCACTGATCAACCATGCGATGGCCAATGAAACAGGCGGGAAGCTAGTGTGGAAGCCAACGAAGCGTATGCCGAGCCGCACGCAAATGGGCGAACCCCCAGACAAGGATGTAGGGGGTGGCCAGCTCTTGTTTTGCTCTGAACAGCTTAGCTCGTTTCTGGATTCCGGCTGTCAGGTCTCTCTTGGGACCGAATTGTGATACTCTCTAACGCTCATCACTGATGCGACCTGCAAGATTGGTGTAAGCCATTATGTACCTCAGCTACCTTGCGCTAGTGTCCTGCCTTCCTCGTCGCAGAGGCCAGCGCACAGAGACCCAGTTCGATGAGACGGTTGCCACGTCTTGCCCCCATGAAGCACCGACTGGGTATGAGTGTCCCAGGAGATACTAAAGAAGGGCAGGCACCTGCAGCTCTGTGGCCATTTCGTCCTCACCTCGTCAATCTTTCAAACCTTTTCTCCCAAGTTGTGCGGTCCAGTCTCGGGCAGCAACTGTCAAGATGGAGTACAGAGAGCGCAATAACCACGACAGTCTCGTCTCGACGTCGACGTACGCGTCGACCGCGTATGACCCGGCTTCCTACACGGCCATCAAGGATGGGGAGACAAAGGAACATGAGCAACGGGCTACGGATCCCATGCTGGTGGATGAGACTGTCACCATCCAGCCATGGAAAGCATCGAAGCACCAGATGATCATCATCATCACCTTGTCCATCATGTCATTCGTCATTGCCCTGGACGCCAACGTGATTGTCACGTCTTTGAGTGTAAGTCGTGGTCGGAACAAACTGTGTTTGGTAACGTACTGATCGAATTGTGATAGTCCATCATCCAAGACATTGGTGGAACATCAACACAAGCTTTTTGGATTGGAACTTCCTACCTGATTTCTTGTGCTGTTGCCATGCCATTTTTGGCATCTCTCAGCGATATCTTCGGCCGACCCATCATTCTCATCGGCAGTCTCATTCTCTTCACGCTGGGCACAATTCTTTGCTGTGTTGCGAGTGACATTGGGCTGCTCCTCGTTGGTCGAGTCATTCAGGGTATCGGTGCTGGCGGCATGTACGTTCTCAGTCTCGTTGTCTTCACCGACATCGTGCCTCTGCGCCACCGACCTAAGCTCTATGGAATCATGTGAGTTGCTCTGTCCAAAGGATTTTCGAAACCAACTAACTCTTCTTCAGCCAAATGGCGTGGGCTGTCGGCTCTCTCGTCGGCCCCATCATTGGCGGTGCCATCGCCGAGCACACCACCTGGAGATGGATCTTTTACATCAACTTCCCCATCTGTGGCTACTCTCTCATCGCAGTGCCCATTCTCCTGACTCTGAAGCCACCTACGGCTACCTTCTCTCAGAAGCTCAAGCGGGTTGACTGGCTCGGTGGCTTCTTGTTCATCGGATCCATGGTCACTTTCCTCATCGGCCTCTCCTGGGGAGGAAATGATTTCCCATGGAGGAGCGTCCAGACTCTTGTGCCCTTGTTTATCGGCGCTGGAGGTCTGGTCGTCGCACTGGTCTACGAGCACAAGTTTGCTAAGCTGCCATTTTTGAGGAAGATTCTCTTCACGGACAGGAGTGCCATTGTGGTCTACATTCTTGGTGCCCTCCAAGGCTTCATCGTGAGTTGCCCGATCACCGCTTGCGCTAGCTCCATACTAAAAATCTCTAGCTCTACGGCCAACTATATTACATCCCCTTTTATTTCCTCTCTGTCCCCGAGTACAGCCCTACCATGGCCGGTGTGGCAATGCTCCCGGTCACCCTTCTCCTCCTCCCGGGATCGATCATCTCTGGCATTCTTGTCTCCCGCTACAACGCCTACCGCTGGTCCATCTGGATCGGCTGGGCTCTGCTCGCTCTTGCATCTGGCCTCCTCATTTACTGGGGCGTCGGCACCTCTGTTGCAGTGCATGTCATCACCTTGGTCATTGGTGGTGTTGGCCACGGCTTCATCCTCAATGCCCAGACGTTTGTGACTGGTGCCATCGTCGACCCCCAGAACTCGGGCCATGCCGCGAGCATGTACCTGTTCCTCCGCATGCTCGGCTGCGCCATCGGTGTCAACGTGGGCTCGACCACGTTCCAGAACGTCATGGCGCTTAAGCTTCGCCGCCAGGGCATTGCCGAGGACATTGCCCGCCGCGCTGAGGAGTATCTCCTCGTTGTCAAGACCCTGCCCGACGGCACCTTCAAGGATGCCATCCTCGAGTCGTACGCCTACGGCTTCAAGGGCGTGCACGGCGTCTACGTCGCGCTGGCTGTCATTGCCTTCTTCCTGAGCTTCCTGATCCGTCACTACGATCTCAACAGGATCCACGAGACGGAGCACAGGCTGCAGCAGAACCGCGTCTCGCGCATGTTCGAGACACACCAGCACCGCACCCGCGGTGAGCCTATCCCTACGTCTGATGAGAGCTCTTAGGCCTCGCGACGAGTCCAAGGGAAGTTTGCTAGAACTTTGCCCTGGGGGAGAAGCAGTTAAGGTGTAGGATTAGCGGGATGGGAATGAGGGATCACAGCAGGACTTGAAACGACGAATATCTCAGGCACTAAGCATGGAGTTTGTGGGTCATAGAATATGGTCATGGATGATGTGGCGGATGGGTTGGCTTTATGAATTTCTTTTTCTTTTGGCAATGCATCATTCCTTAGAACTTTGCGTCGCGTGGGCCATCAGGCAGAATGAATCTGAATAACGTCTCAATATCATATATTTCCGATGATTCTTTCGGGTTTTGAAGTGATTGCCTTAACTCTGTTGAGTTTTAGGGGCTGTGACAATTGTATTACAACAGCTACGAGACGTGGCATTGCACAGCCACGGGCGGTGTCGTTGATGGTTCATGAAGCTTGGCAAAGATGATGATCTAGTATAAATTGACAAGTTTAACCACGTGTTTCTCACGTCGGGCTTGTTAGTCAGGACGCATGTCTCGGCGAAGCCTTTTTTTTCATCCTGCTTGGGTGCAACGGTGAGGGATTGCCGAAAGGTTGTGAGGCAAATGAGCCCGTAGGAAGGAAGTGCACGGCTCCATTCGACTCATCTTTTACGATACTAATCACATGTTTGTAACCATAAGTTTGAGTACTGACTTCGTTGTGCTTTTTGATGTTATTGTGAGATCTTGGAGACGATGATGTGGCTGGCGGCGCCCACGATGGTGACGGTCACGGTGGGTTCGGTTGGTTGCCTCATTGGGTAGGTCGCCGAGTTATCTCCGGGTTTATGTGCTGGAGCTGTTGGACAGGAATGGCCTCAAGACTGGGCAATAAAGAATTCGTTGCAGATGCTAGTCATGATAAATAATTAGAATCAATCGGCAAAGATTACTTTAAATAAACCAACTAGGAAATATCATATAGGTATCTTTATCTGGTTGATTAAACCTGTGATACGCGACGGGCTGAGCTAAGGTAGCGACGACGCTACTCCACTCCGAGGCTCGGAGCCCGCCTCCTTATCTCTGGCCGATATCCCCCGGTCGCTTCCCCCTCCATCCAGTCAACCTCCGAGACTCCCGTCAACAAACCAACCGACCGGACGAAGCAGCATCGGACATACTTCGTCTTTGCGGCCGCCGTAAACCGTATTTGCAATGGATCCGGAGTCGCGCGCCTCGCCTAGACGGCTCTCTTTGACGGGGAGGATAGGCGGGAGCCGTGATGCCGCCAAGACCATCTCGGCGTAAGTCTCCGAACACACACGCCCACACCCCGCTCGGGGGCCTCCTCCGTGCCGGTGACCGCCAACGGGAGCGACTGCAGGTTTGAGACGTGTAGTCTCCGCCGGATACCCAGAGATGCTCTGTAGAATGCCGAATACTAATGGGTGAGTCGGTGGCAGGTGCCTGACGTGTCGGCGGAAAAAGGTCAAGTGCTCCGGCGACAAGCCGTGCACGTACTGCAGCCGGCGAGGGTTGGAGTGTTGTTTCCCGGAGCCTGGGAAGAAGCGGGTCTATTCTGTCACGTAAGCTGTGAACAAGACATTCTTTCTGCTTAGATTCTAGTGTATCTGACACCGTGCCAGGAGGATCCAGGATCTGCAGGAGAGGCTTGCGCGGTATGAGAGCCATGGGCTCGGCTTCTCTGCCATCGAGGGTGGGTTATGTCGATAAATATATCAGTCTAGTGATAACTTACAGCCTTAATAGGAAGAGACGATGAGACGAGGAGGATAGTCGGGGACCCGCCGGTGCAGTCTCCGAAGCGTCCACGGACAAGCGCGACTGTGCACACGCCCACGGATAATGCGACGCAGGTCAACGCAGCGTCGACGTTGCTGGGCCTGGCGCTTGATCAGCTCACGTCTCCCCCGTCTACCAACACCATCTCCCGAGGGACGGCGAGTAACGTCGTCGAGTCCTCGCCGGGGTCAAGTAAGACACCCCCCATGCCTGAAGAAGCCATGCTCGCTCACACGCTCACCAGCCATCCCCGCCGACTCAACCCTAAGCTCCAGCCACAACTTCGGCTCCCGCCTGCAGAATCTCCTCGAGCACCCTCGTCTCAGCGGCAGGGAATCTACAGCACAACAACATCCACCGCGCCCGCATGTACCCTCCTCACAGCCCCCAGCCAAACCCCACGATGACGCCCCCGCGCTGCCCTCAGAAGACGAAGGCCGCAGGCTCTTCGAGAGCATGTCCTTCTTCATCGGATACACGCAGCACCACATCGACACGCGCGAGTTCTCGGACCGGCTGGCCTTCTTCTACGCCAACCTCGGCGACCCCTCGCAGACGCAGACGCCGTGGTACCTCGAGATGGTCCTCGTCTTCGCCATCGGGAAGCTGTTCTCGGGCGCGTTCGACGGCGACGACGAGGCGGCGGGGTTGGGGTTGCCGGGCGAGGGCATGTTCCGGTATGTGCAGGGGCGGCTGCCGAGTCTGAGCGAGCTGTTCGCGCTGGGGAAGCTGGGCGTGGAGATTCATGCGTTGGCGGCGGTGTATCTACAGAATGCGAACCGGAAGGAGGAGGCGTATCTTTATGTGAGTGGAGTGTCGACGGTCGGGGAAGGAGGTGAGTGTGTGCTGATGAGAGGCAAAGATTAGTTCGGCCCTGAGGCTTGCGACGACGCACGGGTATCATCGAAACTCGGGGACGAAGCACTTGTTGCAGTCGGAGAAGGTGCACCTGAACCGCCTTTGGTGGACGGTGTACATGCAGGAAAGGTCTGCCCTTTTCGTTTTCGTAGAGTTGAGGCGCAACCAACTGCTCACTTTCACGCAGACGACTTGCCGCCGCCACGGGTAATCCATCCGGCATCTCGGACGACGTCATCGAGATTGAGATGCCCATCGACTCGCCCGGGTTCCCGCCAGCTCTACCACTAAGGACCAACATCAAGATTGCGAGGGTCACGGGCAGGATCCTCTCAAGTGGGTGCTCTCAAACATCCCAACCCCATTCCATACTCGCTTTCTAACGCGAAACTCAGCGATCTACGGACCCGGCAACCACCCCGAAGACGCGTTCGTGCCAAGCGTCCAGGAAATCGTGCAGTCCCTCTACTGGATCGCCAAAGAGATCCCCGGCGACTTCTCCAGCAAGCTGTTCGACATCCCGTCCATGGAGGGCGACGTCTCGCTGCGCACGTCGGCGTATCTGCACATGATGCTCTACCAGGCGATCCTGCTGACCATCCGCCCCGTCATGCTGCACGTCTCAAAGCTGATCTTCGACGACGACGACAACGGCGGCGGCGGCGGTCTGAGCTTGGGGGCGTCGCCGCTTGGAAGGCTGAGCCGCACCTGCTCAGAGGCGGCGCGGAGGCTGCTGGAAGTTTTGCTGGCGTTGCGCAAGGGGAATATGTTGAGTAAGTCGGTCTCATACCATCAAATCTCAGATATCTGACGCGTTCTTGATGTAGCAATATTCGGCTTCTTCGACCTCGACGCCATCTTCTCCGCCGCCTTCATCATGATCCTCACCCTCATCATCGACTCCACCTCCGACGACTCTCAAAAACTCGCCCCCAGCCCGGGCCTCCCCGACGCCCTCGAGATCCTCGACTACCTCGTCGCCCGCGGCAACGACTTCGCATCCCAGCGGGCGCGCGAGGTGCGCCGCATGAGGGACCACCTGTCCACCTTCCTCGACATCCCCAAGAACAGCCCGAGCGAGGTGCGGAACAACAGACCGCCCGCCATCGCCGGGGACGCGAGCATCGTCGCGTCGATGGATGACGATGGCGGCGGCGGCGGCGGCGCGGATTCAGAGGCGCGGCGACAGCATGCGTTCCCGGGCTGCTCCTCCACGCCAAAGGGGCCGGGTGAGGGTGTGGTAACGCCGTCCGGGGGCCGGACGAGCCAGCTTGGCTCGCGGAGCTTGCTGGACTCGAGTTTGTGGAATGATATATCGTACCTGTGGATGCAGCCGGCTGCGGGCGAGGATGCGCAGGTGGCGGAGCAGGCGGCGGGGATGGCGGAGTTGGTGCCGGAGGATGCGTATGATTGCTACTCGATCTATCATAATCAGGACCTTGCGCTTACGGGGCAGGATTTGGGAGATTTTGGGGAGTTGGAGAGGCATATTCTGGGTTTTGGTGGGTGAATTGGGGCGTTGTAGTGAGTCGAATGATTGAGGACAATTAGCCATCTTTGGTACAAGCAAGAGTTTTGCTACTCGGTCAGTGTTGGTTAGCTATCCCTGCAACGTCAATCGTAGTATAACCAATACTTGTTTTCTATGCGGACAATGACAGTAAAGAAATCGACAGACGGCGGCGACAAACGACAGAAACAACAACAACGGCGACGACGACAGCAACAGCAGCAACAACAGAAGCAAGTGCACAAGAAACATAGTCGCTTTAGAGGATTACACGCGGGTATGTAGACAATACCCGGATAGCCAAATAACACGCCCAGCCAGCCAAACTCATGAGTAAAGACTCTACAACCCCGCAACTCAGCCCACAAGAGGAGACATGGACAATCGCAATGCAAACAAGGCAAAAAAGGATATGCGTCCTAGGAGAGTCGAACCCCTGTCCCCAGCTAACACGATCTCTCGAATGGAAGGCTGGGATGATAACCGCTACACTAAGAACGCTTGTGTATCCGCTCTTCCGTGGCCCCCGCAAAGGATGTGAAGGCCACGATGGTGGGGGGCGAGTCACCACGAACACGAACTGCCGCGGCCCACTTCGGGCTTTCATTTGCCTTTTGCAGTTAATGAATGTCGAGCAGCCCAGTACCGAAGTCAGACGACAAACCTTCCTTACTCCGTCCCAACGGCGCCGCACCCATCTACTGAAACCTATACGGCGGTATTAACCCACCCACGGGACCGGACCGAAAAGGCCGTGAGGAGAGCTCTGTCTCGACGACACTTCGATCGATATTGTGCATGACACGGATCGACGGGAGGCCGGAGCCCGACTAGATTCCGACCCCGGTTCGTCATGACCCCATCCCCCCATCTTGAGACGCTCGTCCGAATAAGCGCGTCCATCATCGGGCGAGACCCCGCAAAATCCTTTGCGGCAGAGCGGATCCGTTGCGGGAGAGCGAATACCCTTCGGGAGAAGCGTACGGCTGTCGAATCACGATGCTTCATCTTACTACGGATACACATACCTCACTCACTTAGCAAGGTAGTGGTTCCCGCGTCAGCGCGGTGTAATTGTCCGACACCTCTCCACTGGTCGAGAACGTCAGATGGTAGGCGAGGCAGGGGGGGGGGGGGGGCTCTCGCGCTTAGACCCTGGGACTTTCGTTGACGTTGCTGTTTACCTCCGAGCACTGCCGGAGGGTAAGATGGGGGAAAGCACTGGGTATAAATGACGATGAATGTCTTTGATTGCGGGAAGGCCGGTTATTGATCATCACCATCTCCGAATGCCATCGTAGACAACAGGTTTGATCATGGCTACTGCAACAGTAACGTAAGTGGTGGATTTCGACCCGCAGACCAGATCTACTCGGAAGCAACCAACTCATAAGTATCATCAGGTCGACTCAACCGAACAACGGAACGCTCGAGCTGCGCGGCGGAGCATCCCCCAAACCTCCCAAAGACGCTCCCCGCGGACTTCATCGAGCGATTCCCAAAGATATCGCGGGAGCAGGCCGGACACCTGCGCCACTTCCACAACCTCGCCGCCCAGAAAGATGGCGAGTGGAAGCACATGGGCAGCCAGGAGCCCGGGCAGGAATGGCTCGACGGGTACCGCTACCAGTTGGCGACGATGGCCTACGCCGCCGGCGCCGCGCACTATCACCACTTGCCTGCGTTGAGGTCGACCTTCAAATCCTTGCTTGAGAAGCTTATTCACAAGATGCTGCTGCGGGATGTATGGGGATACTGGTTCTTGACGAGTCACAGCGGGATCATGGTCGATCCGGATATCAAGGAGCTTAGGAAGCCTTGGGCTGATCCGGTGGTTCGCGAAAACATCATGGTAACGCCCCAGATTTTACTCATCAAGTTTCTGTTGGCGCGTGCTGATGAGAGGGCGTTAGTACTCGGGACATCTCCTCCTCATGGTCTCGCTCCACGAGATGCTCTTCCACGAGGGCAGGTTCGACGAGGAGGACTCCATCGCGTTCAATTGGAACCCCATATTCTGGGGCATGGGGCCGGAGAGGTTCTGTTACACGAGAAAGTCGCTGCAGGAGGCCATCTTGCGTGAGATGGAGCGGGAGAATTGGCTGGGGGTGTGCTGTGAGCCGAATAGCATATTCGTCGTCTGCAACCAATTCCCTGTGAGCGATGGCAATCTCAACAAAACCTGGGTAACAGACTACTAACGCACCTGCATAGCTGATTGCGCTGCGGTATAACGATGTTCGGGACAAGGTCGACCTCTCTCCGGGTGTGTTGGAAAAATACCAAGCCGCATGGAAAGCCAAGGGCATGATCTCAGACAACGGTCTCATCGTCGACTGGTACTCACCCAAACAGAATCGAACAAAGGCTCCGTCCGACATTTCCTTCACCTCTTGGTAAGTCGACAACATCTAATCGCACCAGGATCTGCAGGTTCAAGCTGACACCCGCAGGGCCCTCGCATTCATGAACTCCTGGAACCCAGCCTTCGCCCGCCGCACAAGCAAAGACCTCGCCACGGGGTACCTGGCCAAGTCCACCGAGGGCCACGTCTTCGTCCCCGAACCAGAGGTCTCGTTCAGGATGCGCGAACTCGTGGCGTCGGAGCGCGTCGACCCCATGGACCCGGCCACCTTCACCAGGGCCGCTAAAGCGATTGCCGAGCAGAACCTGCCGGCGAGCAAGTTCCCCTTCACGAAGCCGCACTTTGCGTACGCGGCGATGTGGGCGTCGGAGCTGGGAGAGCCGGAGCACCTGGACGGGTTGCTCGCGTATGCTGATGCGAAGATGGGTCCTACGTGGGAAGACGGCGGCCTGTTTTACGGCAGCAGCGGGGGGTCTGAGGGAGCTTCGTCTGTGGATGTGATTAGCGGCAATGCTGCGGTTGCGTATGCGAGGTTCAACGTCGTGGATGGGCAGCGCACGATGTATGAGAAGCCTTGGGGCGAGGAGCACTTTGCGACTGCGCCTTTTGTCAAGAATGTTGATCTTGCGAGTGGGGTTGACTTCTTGCGAGGAAGCTGGGATTAGGGGCTTCGGGCGCTGGCGGTTACGTTGCGGTCATGGGATGGGATTAAGAAGAGGTGAGTCTGGGACGGTGGTTTCCAACGCCCGTGACAAAATTACTAACACGATGAACAGATTCCAGCTTCAGTTTACCGGGCTTCGAGAGGGAACCTATGGAATTTACCAAGACGGTGCGCTTCGTGAGACATATGAAGTCAAGGGAAGAGATGATGTTGTTACATTGGACCTCCAGGTGTCAGGGGATGAAGTTGACCTGGTGCTGGTGAGGTCCCACTGAAGGTAGCTGACCATGTGCGTCAAGAAGGGATTTTGTGAGTCACAACTGCACTCCTTCACCATGAAGGCAGCCAGGCGGCGGTCGCTAGCCGAGACATAGTTGGTAGCCTAGACTTTGGAAAGATGGGACTGGGTCGATTGAGTTTGGAATATTGAACAGGAACGGTCAATGATTTAAGATAAAAGAGATTTATCAAAGGCAGACTGCACTGCATTTCTAAGCAGAGAGCTATCTGCCCATGGTTGACGACGGCGATTGGTCGTTGGGTAGAAAATCAATGAAGTCATGCAGCGAGGAGGAATACGCAGCGGCGGAAAACGTTGGGCGGAGTCGCGGAACTCCCTGCTAGGCGCTGCTAGGTTCCCGTTTAGGGGCACAGGCACCAGCGATGGTAGGACTCTGGGCCAATCAGACGCCGTCTTGGCAGCAATTGGGCGCTGTGATTGGCCGCTTCGGGACAGGGTGCTGGTGCCTGGATTTGCCTGCGCCCACCACCGACACAGGCACACCACAATGACCTCCTCCTCCTCCTCCTCCATGGCATTGCTTCTCTGCTTTGGGTGTATAAGAATCGCCCTCGTTCATGCCTCAGTCTTCTTCTCGTTCAGTACTTCATCCAGCATCCAGACCAGCTCGGCTCATCATCTGGGCCTTTCCTGCTCTTTCCTACGAATCATCATACTGAACTTGAACTGCTCAGACAATCCCAAGCCATCCTTGCGTACCCTCGATCAACGTTGCTTCACTTGGCGTGCTCTTGATCGTAAGTATTGTATTCTACCGATATCATGGTTTTCGGTCGCTCTTCTACCCCGGGAGGTCTTTTTGGTGGCCCTGGCCCCAACTCGAACAACTCCTCGGGCGGTCTTTTCGGCAGTTCTAACAGCGGTAGCAGCAATAACACCAGCAACACCAGCAACACCAGCAACCCATTCGCCAACGCCCCGACCACCGGCGGTCTCTTTGGCTCGCTCAACAACAACAGCCATACCGAGTATCCTAACGGTACTACAGCCGGCATCTTTGGACGGAGCGCCGGAGGAAGCCTGTTCGGCGGCCAAGTCAACAACATGGCCGGTCACGTCTGCGGACTCTACTACCTCGACCCGACGTCACCCTATCACTATGGGTACCGAAGGAACTACCTGCCCACCGTCTCACAATCAGTTCACGCACGCGTCGTCGCATCGACCGCAAGAACGACACTCACCCAGACGTTCGTCAACCCATCCAAGACCGAAGCCATCCCTGAGCTCCGCTACACCTTTCCCTTGTACGATGGCGTCTCGGTGGTAGGCTTCACTTGCACCATCAACAACTCCCGCGTCATCCGCGGCGTCGTCCAGGAGAAGAACACGGCGCGCAATACCTACGACGCGGCCGTCGCCAAGGGTGAGACTGCTGGTCTCTTTGAGCAACTGCCTGAAGCTAGCGATGTCTTCACTACCACCATCGGCAACGCCCCGGCCGGCGCCGAGCTCAAGGTTGAGATAGCCTACCTCGGCGAGCTCAAGCACGATGCCGAGGTCGACGGCATCAGACTTACCATTCCCACTAGCATCGCCCCCCGATACGGCTCCTACCCTGGTACGCTGATGGAGAAGCCTTCCAATGTTTCCTCCAAGGACGGTATTGAGATTGTCGTCGACGCCGAGATGCCAGATGGCAGCGCCATCAAGTCCATCCAGTCCCCTTCTCACCCCATCGCCGTCTCCGTCGGCTCAACCTCGACCATGGGTGCCGATGCCACCCCATCCCTCCAGCTCGCCTCTGCCACGCTCTCTCTGGGCACCGCAGAGCTTGAGAGAGACTTCATCGTGCAGATCATCGCGACCAACACATCCAACCCCGTCGCCGTCCTCGAGACACACCCCACCATCCCTCACCAACAGGCCATCATGGCTACGCTGGTGCCCAAGTTCAAGCTGGCCACCACGAAGCCTGAAGTCGTCTTCGTCTGCGACCGCTCGGGCTCCATGCAAGGCAAGATCAACGACTTGAAAAACGCACTGCAGATCTACATGAAGTCCCTCCCCGTCGGCTGCATGTTCAACATCTGCAGCTTCGGCAGCCGCCACACGTTCCTCTTCCCCAAGTCCCAGACGTACGACCAGAATACGTTGAAGACTGCCATGAAGCACATCGATACATTTGGCTCTGACTACGGCGGCACGGAGCTTTATGCTCCCATCGAGGACACCTTCAAGCGCCGGCACAAGGACCTGGACCTCGAAGTGTTTGTCCTGACTGATGGCGAAGTTTGGAACCACGATAATCTCTTCGGCATGGTCAACAAGCATGTAGAGGACTCCAAGGGTGCTATTCGTCTGTTCACCCTGGGTATCGGCCGCGGCGTCAGCCACGCCCTGGTCGAGGGCCTCGCCCGTGCGGGCCAGGGCTTTTCGCAGACTGTTTCCGAAAAGGAGAAGATGTCGGGCAAGGTCGTCCGGATGCTCAAGGGAGCTCTCACCCCGCACGTGAAGGACTACTCTCTCGAAGTCAAGTACGCCGACGCGGAATCGGAAACCGAGCCCGAGGACGACTTTGAGATCATCGATCCCGCATCCCCCAAAGCTGGGCCCTCCAGCGAGAGACCCGCGCAGCAGGCCCAGAAGCCCATCTCCCTCTTCGACCCCGACTCCGAAGACGTCGACTTGGAAAACACCAACCAGCAAGACGACGCAACTGGCACCGAGCGCTTCTCCCATGTGCCCGCCGTCAAGCCGCCCAAGATCCTCCAGGCGCCCTTCCGCATCCCGCCGCTGTACCCATACAGCCGGACCAGCGTGTACCTCCTGATCTCACCGGAGCGGGCGCTGAGGACCAGAACTCCCCAGTCTGTGGTCCTTCGCGGGACGTCATCTCAGGGCCCGCTCGAGCTCGAGATCCCCGTCACGGTCCTCCCGGAGAAGGCCGAGACGATCCACCAGCTTGCAGCCCGCAAGGCCGTCAAGGAGCTCGAAGAGGGCCGCGGCTGGATCTTCCACGCGAAGGGGAAAGATGGAAGGGAGCTAAAAAAGAGCCATCCCGGCCGGTTCCCCGCCATGGTTGAGCGCGAGGCGGTCCGTCTCGGTGTGGGATTCCAAGTCGGAGGCAAGTGGTGCTCTTTTGTCGCGGTGGAGGGTAGCGAGGATGATGGGGATGCGGTCGAGCCACCTGTAGAAGAGGTTCCCGCCCCCGCGAGAGAGGCAGGTCGGCAGGGTATTCCTGACATGGCCGAAGACATCCGGCGCAGAAATACGGCTCACTCGGCAAGGGCGAACATCGCGAGGAAGAACAAGGCGATGGGTCAGCAACAGGCACAACAGCAACAGGCACAACAGCAACAGGCACAGCAGCAACAAGCACAACAGCAACAGGCACAACAGCAACAGCAACAGCAACAGCAACAACAACTACAAAGCTACCAGCAAGGGCTCATGATGCTCCGTCAAGACCGGTCCAAACGCAGCCAGCCACTCGGCATGGCTCAAGGTACGCCCGCTCCCCCGTCCGTAGGCGGCAGCCTGTTCGGCGCGCCGTCTTCCTCCCACCCTGCACCCATCGCGACCGCCTTCGGGAGCGGCGTCAATCACGGTGTCGTCACTTCCCCTAGCAACTTTGAAGCCACGTCACCTGTCGCGTCCCCATTTGGGTGCAGGTCTCCTTCGTTTGGAGGGGATTCTCCTGTATATGGAGGCAACTCCCCAAGCAACTCCCCTGTCTCACCCCCTGCCCCGGCCGCGACAACATCTGTGTTCGGCAGCAAGCCTGCAGCCGGTGGGTTGTTTGATTGTTCAGCATCCCCTGGCCCAGCCGCAAGCTCGTCTCTATTTGGAAGCAAGCCGACGACGACTGGTGGTTTGTTTGGCGGCTCAACATCCTCTGCACCCAACACGAGCTCTTCTCCTTTTGGCAATAAGCCCTCAACTGGTGTTTTGTTCGGTAGCTCACCCCCTTTCCTCTCAGGTGCCCCACAGGCGTTCGCAAACAACGCTTTCTCTCGATCAGACAAGTACTCTGAGGCTCCCCCATCTGTGGGCGGCGGCTTATTCGGCACCTCGACAATGGCCAGAGCAGCTCCCCCCACGGGCGGCGGCGGCGGCGGCTTGTTCGGCACATCAACATCAACCGGCGCCCTCTTCGGCGCTCCTGCTCCCGCCCCAGCGCCTGTTGTTCAAGCTGCTGCGCTCGCTCCGCCTAGCAGACAGGTTGACGCATCCCTGCTGGCCCAGTACCAAAAGGAGATGGAAGACGCCGCGTCCATGGATCTGATTGACTACTCAGACGAGGACGTCGACCTGGGCCCAAGCCCCCCTAAGCCCGCCGCCCCAGCTCCCAAGAAGAAGCGACGGAGCGCTAGGAACAATCTCTTCAGCGTCGAAGCTGAGGTGGACGAGGAGGATGACGGACAGGCCGACGAGGATGCGTCTGACTCGTTTTCGGCGCTCGTCGAGATGCAGGACTTTAGCGGCTTCTGGGCCTGGTCTGCCCGGCTGCTGAAGGTGCTGGGCGTCGCGGAACAGCAGGTCAACGATGCGTTGGGCGGGTTCCAGGCTAGCCAGAATGTGGTGGCCACTGCTGTGGTGGTTGCGTTCTTGCGTAATAAGCTGGCGCATGAGAGCGAGAGCTGGGAGATGATGGAGGAGAAGGCTGTTGCGTGGCTTGAGGGGGAGGTTGGAGATGATGAGGTTGGGAAGGTGTTGGCCGCGGCTGAGGCCCTGTTTTGAGGATATTGAACGACGGAATGTAATGAAATAAAATCAGTGAAAAGATGGGTTGGGAGATAAGACCTTGAGATACGTCGAAGCCGCAAAGGCCGGTCCTGAGAAAGTATTAATAAAGATTGCTCGCTATGCAAAATATGTCTTCCGTGAAATGTTACCACCGCTTCGTTGCTTCATAATCGTGTTCATATGCAACCCTTTTTGCCTCTCTTTCTCTCTGTTCCCGATGACCTACCCGGCCTTCTTCCCACTCCCATCGCCCTCGTTCAAATCAACCACCATCACAGCCGCCTCCGTCCTCGCCTCCCTGCCTTCGCGATAATCATCAAACCAATACCGATGCACCACCTCAAACCCGCACTTCTCATACGTCCGTCTCGCCGGCGGGTTATCGTAGTCCACGATCAGCAACAACCGCACCCTCTCACCAGAAACCTTCGCCTCAGCCGCAACGTATCTCTTGGCACACTCCAGGATCTGCACCCCCAAGCTGTGGCCCCTGGCTATCGGCAGCACGTACATCCCATTCACGACAAACTGCCTCCGCGGCCTGTCACTGTCACTGTCACGCTTCCGCGCCGCAGGCCCGAGATCCAACTTATGCGCAGGCCCGAAATCCACAAACGACTCCTCGAGGTGGAGATGTGTCGCGAGGGTCTTCATGTCGAGGGGCCCTGAGATCGTGAGGGAGGCCAGCCATTCCGCGTCCAGGGCCAGCTCAAAGTCTGATTCCGCCGCGTCTGCCGTCTCGATGCTGAGAATGCGATCTGCATCATCGCTGGATGGTGCTTGGACTGGCGATGGCGGGGTAATGCCCCCGTCGTCAACCGCGACGATGGTCGTCGCGAGCGGGTTCGACAGCCGCGCGAGCCATTTCTCCGGGGCGAAGGCGACTTCGCGGGCGTACGTTGACCCGAAGCTCTCGGGGGAGAGGCGCAGCGAGAGCAGGCGGAAGGCTTTGTAGCGGTCGGAGAGTTGGAGGAATTTGGCGAGGGAGGGGTGCGATTTCGGCAGGACTATGAACTTTGGCGACATATTAATGCGGCTAAAGGATGGATGGACTTGAGGATGAGTTTGGATTCGCGGTTAGGTTTGTTTGTTTTGTCTGGCGTTGGCGACGTGGGTGAGATTGCGGGTGAAAGTGAATTGCTGTGAGTCACGACGGTGGTGGTGGTGCGAGATCGGGAAGGTGGTATGTTTGGGGCGGCTAGCGGTGTTTGGCTGGCTCTCGCGTCAGACGGGCGGCGAGCGAATCATTATTCGGCAGTGTGTTTATGTACGTATCGCGGTGATATGATTTGATGACAGAGATGCGAAGATGTAGTATATGGTACTTACAAGTTGAGAGTTTGGAACTGAGTAATCTAGTGTTTTTTAGGATGGAAAACATCACGTTACAAACCATGCCGGAGCAAATGCATAATTACAATACTGATTTACAGACTCTTGGTGGGCAAATACAAGGGCCTGATCTTGGTCTATGTAAAGCTGATGGAGGCCAACTGTATAGGTAAGGTAGCATTATCGACTACCTATCACTTTTATGTCGCAGTTTTCTAGCATTCAACAGGACAACCAGACCCCAACTAATAGCTATGGGTTTCCAAAAGCTATGGCGATGAAGTTGGGTAATGTTACTACACTTACCTATCCGCCAATTGCCGAATTATCCCAACAGGTAACGTCCTGGAATCCTCCTGATTATGAGTCCGAAAATACTCAATGGTTGATTTACTAAGCAGACCGCGGAGCTTAGGATGGTCTTGGGTGTGTTCTGGGTGTACTTTCCTCGGCAGGTGCAGTCATTCCTAACCTTAAGCTGGACGTTTTCCAAGCAATTTGAATTCAGAACGGCCAACATACCTACAGCAAAGACTCGGGTTATATATTGACGTGTGCTTCGCGATTGACTCTACGAGTTAAATGACCCAGAAAAAAAAAACTGTAGCAATTATATTTTCTAGTAGTGAACAGTACAAGTCTTGCGGTTTAGAGTTCGTTCTTTTCTGAGATGACGGGAGTAATTCAGCAGTGTAAGAATAGATAATAATTAATCATTTCTAATACCGAGCTAATTAGAGAATAGTTTGCATCATTTAGCACTTGTCATGTGTGTATGTTGTGTTGTTAGAGCAGTTAGGATAACTCCCTTCCCGTCCGGGCATGCCTCGGCCTAATTCAATTCCGGAGCCGATTCGCTTGAGACGGGACCAGGCGGGATAACTCTCGGACGCGTCGCACCTGGTTCATCGCTTTCGCATCAATCGAGCCCCCCACCAAAGTCGTGAAGCTAAGGCATCTTGCAATCTATACTGGATCACTGGGTCTGAGCCATCTGATTGACCTTCATATCAAGGCTCTCGGCGTGCGTCAACCCCCCGTAAGCCCAGCTGCAGGAACCCTGCACCCAACCAACTCACCCGCCCCAGACCACCGACCGCGAGCCTTGTTCGCGCACGCGGCGCGCATCATCTGCGGGTACCAGCAGCTCTCACATCGACTTTGTTGGCACTTCCAAAATGCTCAGTCGTGCGCTCACGCGGTCAGGCGCCGCTGTGCCTCGCAGATTCCTCTTACGGTACGGGCCGCGATCACGTGTTGACGGTCGTCTGTCTGGGCTGACACCAAGCACCCACAACTCCCAACTTCGCAATGCATCTGCCTCCAGACCCTTTCGGAATACGAAGACAAAGGGTCCTGATCCCAAAAGCCCAAAAAGTGATAGCTCTTTACCGCCGCTGGAATTATCTCTAAACTGGTTCTGGCGGGAGTTCGGAGATGCTGTCCGGTTCGCGGTACGCTTCTGGGCGGTTGTGTGGTTCATCATGTTTGCGGAATGGTATTTTGATCTTTCAGCCTACGAGCTTATTATGTTCAATCACCCACTTATCTCCAATCACCCACTTCCAACAAAACCCAAACTCTCTCGTGTACGCTTCGCCGACGAAAGGAGAATGAAACGGGTATGATGGATCCTCCAACCGTGACACGGGTATTCTGACAAAATGGCAGGCTGCGGAAGAGATCGAAGACACTCTGGGCCCTCAAGCAGTCAGCTACGATCAGGACGAAATCGAGCGACATGGTCGTTCAGACTGGTCAACGTCCAACTCGAAAGGACGTCCAGTGGCGATCGTTTACCCGCGCAACACCCAGGAGGTATCCGAGATTGCGAAGATTTGCAACGAGCACCAATGTCCAATAGGTAGCTGTGACTATTCTTCTTGAATCACTTTCAGTTCCTGACTGGTGCAGTGCCATTTGGAGCTGGCTCTTCTGTGGAAGGGAGCTTCTCCTCTCCGTACAGTGGGATTTGTGTAGACTTTGTGCACATGGACAGAATTGTTGCCTTCCACCCCGATGAGTAATTGACCTGCCCCAACGCTGATGATTATGCCCTAACAAAACGGTGGCAGCATGGACGTAGTTGTCCAGCCAGGAGTCAACTGGGTTGACCTCAACAAGTCCATCGAGGAGTCCGGCCTCTTCTTGCCACTGGACCCCTCGCCTACCGCGATGATCGGGGGCATGGTCTCAACCAACTGCAGCGGCACCAATGCATTCCGCTATGGAACCATGAAGGACTGGGTTCTGAACCTGACCGTCGTCCTCGCTGATGGACGGGTGATCAAGACCAGGCAGCGTCCGCGGAAGAACTCTGCCGGGTACAACCTCACATCGCTGTTTGTCGGGGCTGAAGGTACTCTAGGTCTCGTTACGGAGATCACGCTGAAACTGGCAGTTGTGCCGGAGGACACGAGCGTTGCCGTTGTCTCGTTCCCGAGCATTGGTGAGGCGGCTAGGGCGGCGACGAAGTTGATTCGCTCCGGGATCCAGCTCGGTGCCTTGGAGTTTATGGACGAGGTCCAGATGCAGGTTATCAACCGGCACGGAAGCGAGGCTGTGCGCAAAACGGCTTGGGACGAGAGCCCTACTCTGTTTCTGAAGTAAGTGGTCTCTGGACAATCCCGTTCACATCCCAGCTGATGAGATCTTCACATAGGTTCGCGGGGACAACCGAGGGCATCAAGGCAGATGTTGCAAAGGTGAAGCGTATCGTAGACCCCTTCAAGCCCGGCAAGATTTTCTTTGCGCGTGATAAGCAGCAGGAGGCAGATCTGTGGGCTGCACGAAAGGAGGCCCTTTGGACAATGACCTCAATCAAGCCAGATGGGTATGCAATGTGGTCTACCGACGTGGCTGTGCCCATCTCCAGGCTAGCTGAAATCATTGGTGAGTTGGCACTATCCTCGGCAGCAGGCATCCAACGGGAAGAACAGTCTAACAGTGCCGCAACATCTAGCCGATTCCAAGGAGGACTCTGGAGATCTTGGACTTTTTGCCAGCGTTATCGGGCACGTTGGTGACGGCAACTTCCACCAAGCAGTGATGTATGATCCCAAGAATCCTGAGCACAAGGAGGGGGTTTCTCGGTGCGTCCACAATATGATGAATCGCGCTCTAGAGATGGAAGGCACGATTTCGGCAAGTTGACTGCTGGCTGGAAGTGTTTTTGAATCATTATTGACAGCATACAGGGAGAGCACGCCATTGGCATTGGCAAAAAGGTTTGATCCCTGTCCTCTTTAACTCTACGGAACTGACACCATTTCTAGGATTGTCTTGTGGACGAGCTTGGACTCGACACGATTGGCTTGATGAAATTGATAAAGCAATCTTTCGATCCTGCGTAAGTGTCCCCGCATATTCCATAGCTAGACCAGGTGCTCACATGTATTACAGCTGGATCATGAACCCAGGCAAGGTCTTCGACCTGCCGCCCAAATCCATGGCCAAGGCCGTCGACGCCGATGTCGAGTAAGCAAGCACCGTGCTACAGCTCCGCCATCGCGACAGGCATTCTTGGTGTTGTTTGTTCCACATCTGAGGCAAGGCTGCCAGGAGGAACAAGCAAACCGGCCTGAAACCAGGTGCATGCAGTGCCATGATTCGGGGTCGCAATAGTGGAGGCCATGTAGCAAATGGTAGCAACCAACACCACGTGGGGGCCAACAGCACCCCCTCGAGTTTCTATTTTCCCACCACGAACGCCTCTCTCGTGCATGCTGCAGTTGGGTTCATCTGGGTTGATAAATGGCAATTTCAGCGCGAGAACCAGCGGTCGCAATCGGGTTGTCTCTTCCAACAGCGTTTCAACTCTCGCTGGCCGTAGTTCGCACGTCTCAGTGTGCAGCCCCTTCCTGACTGCCAAGACCGGTTCCTTCTCCTTGACCTGACTCGGACTGCTGCTGCCTGAGTATGGAAGACTGGCATCCGATCAATTGAGCTGCTGATTGTTGGTGAGCCACGCGGGGCACCGCGTCGACTGTTCTCCTGGCGGCGCGATCTAAACTGGCGAGCACGGGCATTGCCTGTCAACGGCGCCGATTCTGCTGATCCTGGCTCATTACCGAACGCCACCGACTTCAACTGTAGCACGCAAAAAATCCCGTCTATTTTGAGCTCTCGCGCAGGCTGCCATATTGGAAGCATCTCTGGTGCTTGCATGTCTTATCATGCCGTTGGTCCCAAAATGCACATACTCGGCCGAGAGCTGAGCCTGCTGCGCCGACCATCCAACATCAACTTGCATGGGGCCAATCAAGCCTTGCAGGGCGTTGCAGGGGACCGTATTGTATTAGTGACAGGAGCAGGCGTTCATCCCTTCGCACATCAAACAGCCACTGAAGCCACCCGCGATGTGGGGGTCTTCCTCAAAAGGAACACAACTCCCCGATGTTTGAACAGGATGGAATTTTGAAATTTCCAGTCCTCTATACTCTTTGCAAGACTTCGTCGTCACAATGAATCCGCAGTTCTTCCGGGCCCTTCTTTGGGCTTTTATGGCCTGCCTAGTTGTTGCGTCGACCGAATCGCCAGTTGATCTGGTGGTGCGCAACAGCCCTGGCAAGACGGCCTCAGATACCCTTCGAGCTATCCGTCGGTCCATCGCAAATGCGAGAGTTGAAGGCCGGAAGGAGAAGTTCAGCAACAGCACGTCCTTGGAGAAGAGCTTCGACAATGCCGTGCTATTCAAGTTGTAAGCATTCCATGCGTTTTCACCCATCTCAGTCCTCGGATGCTGACTGCACCCGCTCCAGTGAGCAAGATGTTGCCGTTGGCACGGAGAACGTCACAGCAACCGCCGGCATCAGCATCGTCTGCACCAAATGTTACGTCAAGGGTAAAGCCAGCGCGCATTTCACCATTGACGGCACCTTCAACGCAACAGGCGTCATCAAGGAAATCGGCAACGAGTTCGAGGAGACCTTTGACAACATTACCACTTACGCCAAAGACTATGTCACCGGGGTTGTCAAAAAGCTGTCTGACGGCTTCGACATTGATGACTTTGATTTCCCTCCCCTCAACATCACATTCGATGTTGATATCCCCGAGTTCCCAGAATGCAAACTCGGATTTGGATTCGATGATTTTGAGATGTACATGGAGCTTGACACGACCCTGTCGGCTGGCCTGTCGTACACTCTCAACCTGTACACCTCGACGACCCCCTTGGGTTCGCAGATTGGGGATGACTTGCTCCTTGGGGTTGTCTTCAATGTGGACCTCATTTTGAATGTTGAGACCGAGATCCAGATGAGCACTGGCTTTCACATCAAGATGGAAGATGGCGTTACCTTTGACATTGCGTTGTTCTCCAAGAACGTATCCAGTGTCGCATTGTGAGTCACTTCCACCACTTTTGGTCTATCGCACCAGACAGAAAGTTCTAACCAAATCATACGCAATAGTGGCGGAGGAAAATTCGAGTTCCTCCCGGTCGTCATCGAAAGTGCCGGTGCAGTCATGAAGGCTGTTCTCCGCGTCGGCATCAACGCCGGCATCGAGATCTCTTCTCCCATCGACAGCAAGGAGATCGAATTCTTCAACAAGACCGTCACCATCCCCGGCGCCTCAGCCGGTATCGAAGTCGCCGTGTTTGCCAACATCGCGGAGCTTAGCACCAACGTCACCGTTCTCCCTGAAGCCGACGAGGATGGCTGCGTCCTTCGCGCGGTCAACGCGTACCACTTCGCGCTCGGCGCGGCCGCAGGTGCATCCGTGGAGATTGGCGATCGGATTTGGGGCCCGACTCCCAACACCCAGATCCCCATCTTCTTTACCACGCTGGCGGATGGCTGTGCTAGCAAGAGGGTGCCGACTACGACTGTTGCCACCGTGTCGGCCACCACTACCTCCAGAGCGAAGCGTGACGACCTGACTACCACGACTTTGGAGAAAACGGTGACGTACACCGGTATTGAGTGCTTGACGACGGGCCTCGTCAACTGTCCTCCGGCGCTGCAAACTCTGAGGAAGTTTGTCGCGACGGAGACCTTCGTCACTGCGGTTGCATCTGGAGTAGAGGCTACCTTTCCCGCGGCCACAAACGCAGCTGTTCAAGGGGTCGAGAACTTCGGATCAGGAGTCAAGTCCATGATTTCGACAAGCGGTACTCCAAAGGTCTTCACGCCCACTACGTCAACAGCGTCTGCGACTCCTACCACCACCGGTGACATCCTGAACGGCGAGGTCGGCGGAATTGATAAGAAGGTCATTGTCGGCATCAGTGTCGGCGCTGGTCTACTTATCATTGCTGTCGTTGCTGGAGTTGTCATGTACGTTTCTCAATGGATGGTCCTTTGGCTACTATGCGGTCTTCTAACACACATCACAGATACATGCGACGCAAGGGACGTTACGCGCCTGTCAACAAGGCAGAAGCTCGCGTCGCTTATGACGCGATTGCTTACCCGGAAGGCACGTACAGCCAGATGAAGGACAAGCCCGAGGTGAATGTCTACATCAGGCAATGAAGATGCCGTGTAGGCTTTTCGTTCGCTCTTTGAAGCTGGCTTCGGGGTAATGAATAGTATCGATGGCTATTGAAGATATCAGGGACCCCGAGGAGCCACTGGGGAATCCGTAGGGATGGCGCAAGGTTTAGAAGGACTGGAGGATCACGACTTTATGATAGCATAGCCATTTGAATGACAACGCAGGTTTTATATTTTCACCCGTTTAACTGAAACTGAGGCTTTCTACCAAACCTGTCGGCAGGATCAAATCTTTGACGTAGCCCTCACCATCTTAAAGAACTCCTCAACATCCTCCAAGAATAGCTCGGGCTGCTCAAGAGCCGCAAAATGACCGTCGTTTGGAGTCTACATCAGCATCTCTAATCTCACATGACCTGGTCGCTAGGGCTTCTCATACCTTCTCGTGTGTGCGGTAGAACTTCAGGTTAGGGTACACTGCTTCCGCCCAAGCCTTGGGCATGAAGCTCACTTCATTAGGGAACAGCGAGTATCCCAACCGCGTCTCCTTAGATGTCGGGATCAGCATTTGGCTTCCAGAGCTGATTGACTCAGCCAGCGGGCGATACGGGTACACACTCCGGGGGAATGTGGATGTGAACCAGTACAAGCTCACGAGGTCCAAAATGGTCTCTAGCTGTAGTGGGTATCGGTCATCGACCCACTCCAAGTACTTCTCGCCGATCCTGTCATTTCATCAGTATACCTCTCCTGCACTGAATTATTCTGCCTCTTGAATTCTTACTTACCAAGCAAGCAATGAGATGGGACTAGCTGAGAGCACGAGTCCAATAGTCGCGGGTCTCAGACCATGCTCAAGGGCGTACGACATGCCTGTTGAGCGCCACTTCAACATCTTCTGTGTCCTTTGCAGCTCCTGGGCAGTCAAGACGTCAACGCTTCCAGTGTCATCGGAGCCAGGGTAGAGCATGTTCACTGATAGACATTAGCGGATGTTTCACAGAGGTTTTCTTCTCTCCATGTAACTCACAATGAACAGCCTTGCACTCCTGGAAGCTGGCGGACATGAGTCTAGCCATGAAACTTCCAACATCACCTCCTTGAGCCGCATAACCGTTTCCGAATCCGAGGTCGATCATGAGCTGATGCATTACACCTGCAACCTGGTCCAAGGCAAGCTCCTTGTCAACCGGGGCGGATGATGCTGATAGTCCGTAGCCGGTCAATGACGGGACAATAACATGGTACGGCAGGGTCTCTGGCGTGTACTTCTTCAGCAGTAGGTCGAGCATCGGCAAGAACTCTAGGAAAGACCCAGGCCATCCGTGCATGAAGATGATAGGGAGCGCATCCTTCTTAGACGAGAAAAGAGCCGCGAAGTGAACTTCTGTCGTCCCAAGATCTTTCTGGTTGACCTTGGCTTTGAAGTTGGGGAATGAGTTGATCCGGTCCTCCGTCTTCCGCCAGTCATACTTGAGCCAAGTCTGCTTGGCATTAATCAGCCATTTTCGGGTGACTCCGAATCTTCGATCCTCTTGCTGGTTGTAGTATGTATCCGGACCGATCTTGGACAACTCCACGAGCTTCTTGAAGTCTGCGATCTCCTGGTCTGGGATGCGAAGAGTGAACTTCTCAGGCTGCTTCGGCGCGCCTGCGGGGACGGTTCCATATGCGTGGGCCATGATGAATAGTAATCAGTCCGGTCAACTCGATGAGATAGTCGCAAGAGATGGCAGTGAGAAGTTGGATTTGGCCAACAGAGCGATCGAAACACCGGACGATGGGGATCCTTAAGTACATCGTAGACTGTACATGTGGAACGGAGGCCATGGATTATCAATCCCCCCGCTCGTGTACGACCGAACACGAATTACAAGGATACGTTTAAACTTTCTGTCATGCGGAATTCGACACTATGACCGCACGATCCCGTCCGTAGTGCAAAGTCCGCCGCTCGTTGCCTGCCATTCGATGGATCATCCCGTGTTCCCCGCGGGTGAAAGTGGGGCACCTCGGTAGACGGGGCGGACGCACAGCCCAAAGTCCGGGTTTGTCGGGGCTGTTGAGCTCATGCTTGCATAAGTCCACCGCGTATGATCTTATCCGGACCACTTTATTATTCGGTTGATCTGCATGCGACTCTGCTGTGTTGCAGTGATTTGAGTCACAACGGAAGTAGAGAGGAACCTGTCTGAAGACCAAGGTACGGCTTTGGGAACGTGGCCACAAGAAACTCTTGAGACTTGGCATGCCGCAACTGTGGTACACCCAACTCCATGCTCTTGGTTTCCAGTAAGAGTCTCATTTTCCCGACAGAATTACGTCCTGGCCTCTTTGAGCGGCCGCATGTCTGTTCAATTGCTCCATAGAAGCTTTACACCGCACCGTAGAGATGCCTACAGCAGAGGTGTCAGATGATAGGAAAATGCAATGAAAGCTGTAGTCAGCGGAAGTTGCAGATGAGAAAGCTTAGTTCCAAAGATGCAGGATTTCAACAGCAGCTGCTGGCGATAATTCGAATCAGTCAATTAATATATTCATATTAAGCGCATGGTAGGTGGTTGAGTTTAAATTTCACTGGGTTGTCATGAGTAGTACGTCATTTGAAAACAAAGCTGTTCGCCGCATCCACGACGGGAAGACATATCTTGAGTCCGCTATCTCCCAAGTTACTACTCTACCGAGTTACTACTCTAACTTATCCTTCCATCTACTATAATCCAAGGAAATAAGGAGCGTCGCAATTGCGACGAGATATGCTCCAAGTCCAAAAGCTGAAGACGCGTCTGACGTGACGCCTCAATAAATCACCACAACGATCCCAATCAGGGCTGCTACAACGACTGCTAGACACAGAAACTGAGTCCAGTTGAATGCTTCATTCACCAGTATCCCCCATCCTACCACAAGTACATCTCCAGTTCCAGGGCGACGATCAAGGGGAGTATGCAATTTCTTCGGGAACATCGTGAGCCAAGTGTCGTCCCCATGCGTCCCTGGAAGCGTGAGGTGTGACAAAGGTATGAACCCTAACTCAACGTCGTCCATAGGTACGGGCGCGTACAAGTAGTTTCCCGACTCTACTTGTTCGCGTGGTGGAAATTCCGCCAGCTTGAAACCCCTGGGGATAGTTTCTTCTCGGACGGGAACAAGACGGAACTTCAGTTGGTCAACTTTCATCTTCTTATGACTATAATGATTTCACTAACCTTGACAAAATCCCCTGTGTCCATCTTGTATAGACATATCTTCGGAATCCCAGAGAAGAGTTGAACGCCAAAAGACGCCCATTTTGGCGACATACGCTGGAAGAATTTCGACCAGTCGAATGTCATTTGCACCCACGCCGGTAGGACAGAAGACGGTTTCCATTCCGAATCTTCACGCACAATCTTGTATCTTTGCAAGATCTCCCGAAACAAGTATTGGTCATTCTTGAAGGTGCTGCACTCAATATGAACTAATGCGTGCAGACCTTTCCGCTTGACGCACAGTAACAAATATTGAGGCCCCGCGAGTGGTTCAGGTAGTGACAGCTCGTTCTCAGACCAAGAGGTAGTTGACGTTGGTGCGGAAGATATTTCTGTTGAAGATGTTCTTTTGTCTTGATTAGAATTGAGTGTGCTTTGATAAGACCGCGAAGAACGTCGTGTCCCTGGCTGTAGGTAAACCGGAGGAGGAGTAGAGAGGCAGCCTGCTGCAGCTGCAGTTGGTTGATGGACACTAATTTCAATGCATCCGCCTTTTAACAGTCTCCGACAGAATCGTGTAATTCCACCTTGTCTTAGCTCTTTGACGTCTATGAACATATCCCTCCCACACGCCTAACATATCTTATTAGTTCAAATTTTGAAGATAGAGCATCATTGACTTAACGAAAAGGGACTCTTACGCAGATGTACCTGATCCTACAATAATCAGGGTTCGGCGGATGCCATACGTCGAAAGTCCAAGCAGCAAAGACTGATTTGCAACGACGCACCCATGATCGCGCATGCGTTCTACTAGTGACCACCTTCTCCTCTGAGGCATCTTTGGGAAACAAAAAGTTTTGGAACTCGATTTTGAAGCGAGCCAATGGTGGTCCCGAAGTAAAGAAGTCCCTAGTTGCCTCAAGATCTGCAAGGGCAACAGTAGTCTTCTTGTCCAAGACTTCTTCCTCCATCGGTTCATCTCCTTCGCTCCAGTATTCGGTATCTACCTCCTCATCTTCATAAGTCGATATGTCTTCATCGTCTAGCTCCATAGTATGCGGTTGCCCCAGGTCCTCAACATTGTTGAGAAAGCGCTCAAGTGTAAGATTTCGGTCTTCATTCGGGGCATCTGCAAATTGAATCTGCTCTCGGCCCTCTTCTTGCAACTAGAGCACGTTCCATCGAATCTTGTTTGATATCAGACGTCGATGGACATCGTGTCCAAGGAAACTCGTGGCGACGCTTTGTTTTTGGCTAGGCGTCTGCAAACGCAGCGATGTATAGTAGTTTTTGAGCAACCGTGTATGGTTACGCAGAAATTTCCCGCCCTCTAATCGTTCCGCTGCATGCCGGTACATGGGAATCAGCTCTGCATTCGCCGTAAGCATGTCTGCTATGTAGCTTGCTGCTGCTTGACGAAGTTTCCAAGACTCTGCGCTAGAGTCCTGCTTTGACGACGCCCCCGTGGATGAAGAAGTCAGCGACATCACTTCGTCGTCTGGTTCATTTCTGGGTCCTCCGGGCTCAATGTATCTGTAAAACGTCTTAGGTCTCTTATCTTCACTATCCCTGTCTAGGGCAGCCGTGGATTCGCCATGTTGTGTGAACGATGATGGGTGTGCAGATGCAGGGTCATCGGTAAACACTCGGGAAACCGCTCTGGAAGAGTAAGCACTTGTTCTCTCCGAAGTTGACATCAGTGTCTTTGTCTTCTTCGATGACCCTGACAAACTTTGGTCATTCCCGTCATCCTCGGGGCAAGATGAGTTCGGGGCTTGGGATCTACCAAGATCCTGTCTTCCGGGCGCTAGCTCAGTGAACTCCGAGATCTGGGGATAATTTTGCCAGATTTCGGACCGAAGTTCTTCCAGGTTTCCAAGAACTTTCCTCATTTCAAGGAAAGATACATTAATTTTCCAGCTGCTGTCGATGATGCGTGACGACATCTTGTCACCTTCGTGGTAAGTAAGTAAGTCTATATCAGGGGTAAACTTATCCCACATCGCGACAGATGTCTGCAACATGCCGATGAGTTTCGATAAATGGCCTGATGTGTTCCTCAACCATGCTCCACCTTCTAGTTCCAATGGGTTGCGCTCGGTGTCTGAACTTAACATTCGTTTCGATGCATGCTTAAAGGACGACAGCTGGCGGTCCACTAACTACACATGGAATTAGCATAAGTTTTACACTTTAGGAAGCCCCACGCTAGAGGTGATTGAAAGATGTTTGCGACTTAATCGACTCAGCGAGATTAAAGATGGGGTGTCTAAGCCCAGATAACCAGTTCATCACTTGGGGGAAAAATACAATGACGGCATAGAAAAATGCTAAGGCTGTTTTCCCGTCACTTACACATTGATCCACCCTGTGCCTCATGCACCGGCCTATCCTTTCCCATTATCCAGCTATTACGGCTACACGGGACTTTACTTCAAGCAAGAAATACTCTCGAGGATCTGTTGGTACGTCTTCTGTGGACTGGTAATCGTATCTTGAGGATTTCGGACTTTCGATGTTACTGAAACATTCTTTCTCGTCGTCTGGGCCATCGAATCGTGTGACAGAGGTTGGGTCTGTGTCATCGTCGAAGTAAGAGTCCCGAAGAAGGTAAGCTGTCCATCTAGCGCTGGATTTTCCAGTCACTAGTACGGAGACCTGAGCTTCATACAAAATATCTGTGGACGGGCCAGGCGATGATAAGAAAGACAAATCTATCGAGCGTCTAAGAGAACCCCCCGAAGTCAACTTTCGGGTGTCCAAAAATGAACTGCTGCTTTCTCTCCGCACAAGACTGGGCATGTGGAACTCCAAAATGAAGTCACCATGTTGCTGTAAGTCAAAGCACCCACTTTCCGATCACCCCCACTTTGCGATCACGCAAAAAATCACCATCATAACAACCACCACTTTATTTAATTAACTATCAACATTATCTAGATGCCACTATAATGCAACTT